>QAOC01040736.1:0-384088 GCA_003255005.1 Begonia fuchsioides | reverse complement strand
GGGGGGGTTGAATTAGGTTAACTAAACTTTTACGAGACTAAGTCAAATTCGTGCGAATTGTTTAGTTATTTCCAAACTCTAGTGTGAAATTCTTAAACAAATAACTAAGAGTTCATAGTAAAGAGAACAACACAAGTTTGGTAACGGGGTTCGGTCAACCTTGCCTACGTCCGCGCTTCAAGGTACCTCTTTGAAGATCTTTCCCGCTCAAACCTTGAGCTTCACTATGATTGACTTACGGGTGTCAATCAAAAATTTGACTCTTTTCTTGAAGGAGCGTCACCCCTTTTACAATGATCGTTCAAAAAGAAACGAATACAATTTGTACGGTTGTAAAAACCGACTCACTCAATCTCAAGAATGATATACAAAGATTGTAGTAGGATTTGAGAGAGTAAAAAGCTGAGAAGAATTTGGCAGTATTTCGGCGTAGTTTTATCTCGTCAAAAATCTTCTTCCCAAAATGAGCTTGCTTCATCTATTTATAGTTCGCTGCTGATTTGCCCAAATGGGTCGACACATTGTTGTTGGGGTCGACACAAGCACTATCCGTTAGACACAGCGAAGATATAGCCGTTGAGAATTTTTTGTCTGTTGGTGCTGATCGGTGACATAACTATTTGTTGCGGTCGACATAAATTCTTCTCTGGAATCTTTGGGGATGACACAATGTTTGTGCAGTCGACATAACTCTGAAGAATCCGTCTCTTAGAAAATCTGGGGTCGACACATGTAGGTTGGGGTCGACACAAATCTAAAGGATCCGTCTCTGGAAAAACTGGGGTCGACACATGTAGGTTGGGTCGACATATTTTGAACGATGAAGTCGACATGTAAAGTGCAGGCTCAGCTTTGAGGGGTCAACACATAGATTATGATAAGGTCGACACAATGACTTTTCTAGGGTCGACATAGACAGTTTGGATGAGTTGACACATTTGCACGCTGCACTACATTTTGGGTCGACACAAGTTATATAGGTGGGTCGACACAATTTGGAAGACTCGGCCTCTATTTTGAACAGGGGTCGACACAATACATTGTGAGTCGACACAAAGCATTTTGGGTTAAGCTTCTAGATTTTACAAGGGTTGACACAAGGTATTTTTGGTTGACACAAAACACTACATATACTTGAAATTTCTACAGCACTTAAACAAATTCTTAGACTTTAATTGTACCCTTCAAAGAGGGTATTTCTCATGAATGGTTAAGTCTAATTTAAACATTGTAAAGTAGTTTATTTTATCTTTCATGCTTATTTTACATAGTTATCATAAAAAACAATTGATTGCTTTAAAAAACAATTTTAAAGCCAACAATCTCCCCCTTTTTGATTATGACAGAAACTTTTGAAAGATAAATTGCTCCCCCATAGACACAGCATGTATAAAAGATATTCAATGCTCCCCCATACAAAGACACTCATGCATGACAGATTAATATCACTTATGCATAACTTATGCATAGACAGATTATCACAAATTATCATAACTTATGTATTAACATCATTTATTTTCTCTCCCATTGACATTATCAAAAAGAATAAACATAAACATAAATATATAGAATATTCAATACGAGTAAAGTAGCATTGTTTATACAAAAGAGGAGATAAGCAAGAAATTAAGAGTTCTCCTAAGACAAGAAAAAAGCTTTCATCTACTACTCTACAGCTAGTGAAGAGATGGGAGAGTCAAGTACAATGGTGCCTGCAGCAGATGGAGGCCCAAATGTAGATGGAGTAGATAGCACAACTGTGCCAGGAGAGGATAAGGGTATTGTAGCAACGGCAAGAGTAGTAATTTCCACCTCCATAGGAGCAACTGCCAGTGCAGTGGCTGAAGAGAGAGCTGGAGATTGAACAGGAGAGGGAAACGGCGAAGGAATTGGCGAGGGATCTTGAGCACGATCAGAAGGTCCAGACATACTAGGCCTCAAGGTAGATCCATACCATTGATAGTATCACCTCTCAAGGTTGTCATGAAGAAAATCAACCTTATGATAAAGTTCAGAATTGGATGTGGCAAGGGAATCTACTGTCCTTTGAAGAGTATCATTATGGTGGACAAGTGACTCTACTGTGGAAGCTAAGCTTGAGATCTGTCCCGTGAGAAAACAAAATGTTCTTCCATCAAGGAAGTAATGCAATGTGAACGGGAGGAGGATCTATGCTCGGGATGTACATCAGCATCATCACCGGTCTGTGTAGGATCTTCACGAGCATGAGGATCAACTATGGTTTATGTCGACATACCAGGGTTTATGTCGACTGATCGAAGGCAGAAACGAAGGACCGGTCGACATACCAAGGTTTATGTTGACCCCTTCTGCAACAGATTCAAGGTCCGGTCGACATACTCTTCTTTACGTCGACCGCTGTTTCAGGAGACAGCAGGAAGAGAATGATGTTTCTAAACACCATCAACTCAAATTACTCCTAATCGAATTCTTATTCCATTGAAGGTCTTTTCATCCAAAGGCTTAGTAAATATATCAGCTAATTGATCACTTGACTTGACAAATTCCAAGATAATATCCCCTTTTTGGACATGATCTTTGATAAAATGATATCTTATTTCTATATGCTTAGTTCTAGAGTGAAGGATAGGATTTTTGCTGATATTTATTGCACTAGTGTTGTCACACATGATAGGTATCTTAGAAAATGAGAGATTATAGTCTTCTAAGGTATGCTTCATCCAAAGCATTTGTGCACAATAACTTCCAGCTGCGATATACTCGCTTTCGGCAGTTGAAAGTGCTACTGAGTTTTGTTTCTTAGAAAACCATGAAACTAATGATTCTCCTAGAAATTGACAAGAGCCACTAATGCTCTTTCTATCCACAAGGCTCCCGGCATAATCAGAATCTGTATATCCAATTAAGTTAAGCGAGGTTCCCTTGGGATACCATAATCCTAAGTTTGTTGTACCACTCAAGTATTTGAAAATCCTTTTGACAGCATTTAAATGAGATTCCTTAGGGGAGGCTTGAAATCTAGCACAGAGACATACACTAAAGAGAATATTGGGTCTACTAGCGATTAGATATAGAAGAGATCCAATCATACCATGATATTTCTTAATGTCCACAACTTGACCATTTTCATCTTTGTCCAATTTCGTTGTGGTACTCATGGGAGTTCTTGAGAATTTGCAAGAGTCTAATCTGAATCTCTTAAGCAATTCTTTGACGTATTTTTCTTGACAAATGAATGTTTCATCTAAGGATTGTCTAATTTGGAGTCCTAAAAAGAATTTAAGCTCTCTCATCATGCTCATCTCAAATTCATCTTGCATGAGAGATGCAAAGTTTTTTGTTTGAGGCACCAAAGATGATATCATCCACATAAATCTGGACAAGGAGCAAATCATCACCATCATGTTTAGTGAAGAGGGTTGAATCAAATTTTCCCATTTTGAACTCTATTTCCAAAAGAAAGTTCTTCAACCTATCATACCAAGCACGAGGAGCTTGTGTAAGACCATACAGAGCTTTATGAAGCTTATAAACATGGTCTGCATTGTCAAAGACTTCAAAGCCAATAGGTTGCTCCACATAAAATTCTTCCATTATATACCCATTTAGGAAGGCACTCTTAACGTCCATTTGAAATAGAGTGAAATTTTTCTGGCACACATAGACAAGTAGCATGAGAATTGACTCCATTCGTGCTACTGGTGCAAAGGTTTCTTTGAAATTTATCCCCTCTTCTTGATTGTATCCTTTTGCAACCAATTTTGCCTTGTTTCTAATGACAACACCATGTTCATCTAGTTTATTCTTGAATACCCATTTAGTTCATATGATGGTGCGATCATTAGGTCTAGGAACTAACTCTCATACTTGGTTTCTCTCAAATTGATTTAGTTCCTCTTGCATGACCATTATCCAGTTTTCATCCAATATGGCCTCATCAAATTTCTTAGGCTCCACTTCATAAATAAATGCTACATTAGCACACAAGTTCCTAAGGGAGGCTCTAGTTTTGACGCCCAATGAGGGATCACAAACCACATCTTCTAATGGATGATTTTTGGAGTATCTCCATTCCTTAAGGAGTTCTCTAATAGTGTAACGTCCGGTTTTTCCTTTTGCTTAATTAATTTTTTTTTTACACATATACCCACTTTAAGGTAAAACTTATCAATTTGAAATCCTTGAGATAAAGTACAGCGGAAGAATTTTATTTAACTTCATCAAAATCGATTAAATAATCCAAAACATACTTGTACCTTAACGTTAAGACCAAGTTATTACAAAACTGTTATAAACTAAACATAGTATTATACATTAGTTTTCAAACAAAACATTTCCATTTACTATAAACTAAACATAATATTATACATTATTTTTCAAACAAAACATTTTCATTTACATGAGCCACCCACCGGTCAAAATCGCACTAACAGCCACAATTTTCAGCAATGGACGTAGTTCACCACTTTGAGCATCTATTAGCAGTAAGTAGAATCCACAGTATTTATTTCATCACCTACATTACAAAGCTAATCTAATGAGCCTAACGCTCAGTAAGTTAATCCATAATAATAAAACATTTATGAGACCTTTATGCATATGCTGCTTTATAAAAACAATGCAGTTTCAGTATCGTTCATTTCATTTCTTTTCTTTCACTTAACAGTCCAGTTAATGTGGGTAATACCGTCTAGGGGAGAGTAGGCACCATTTGGTCCAACCTCTCGGGACAGCCAAACTCAACCCCGCCCAACATGTAACTATTTACGTACATTTCATTCATTTCATTTCTTTCATTATTTGATCATTGAAGGTACCATGGGAGAGAGTAGACACCATTTGGCCTCCCTCGAGGCAGTCTAACTCGAGCTCCTCCTTCAACGACCTGTTGCATATTATCATGAAAATCATGCATGTAAATCATTTTTGTATTTTTCTTAAAACCATGATGCATGAACAATTAAAATGCATGAACACGATAACATGCAACAACATATACAATTCAAACATTGCAGACATTCTAAACATGCATCTTTATTCTAACACCAATAATCAATCAATCATCAAACAAGGCACACAAACATATCCTCAAATAAATTGAGGTCGGTGTATTGTGCATTACACCCCAAAAAATCCAGCATATTCCAAAATAATAATCCTAATCTTTGTAATGTAGTCCCCTTAGGGTCAATCACATGCAACATTAACTTACCTTAGGTTCTTAGTTTTATTGAAAAACTTGATCAATATGTTGTTGCACTTGAAAACCTAAAACACAAGTAACATAATTCATTAACTTCAAACAACCATAACTTCTTCGATAATGATCCATTTGTGATGCTACAGGTGTCAAATTATTTTTTAAAGAGTCTACTATAACTTCTTAGAAGATACCAAATTCAGAAAACTAACGTAGCATAAAGTATCGGGACATATTAGTGAGCATACTTCTCTGGAAACAGTGGACCGGTCGACCCATGTTGACAAAACAGAGACGTCGCATTTTTAAATCAAGAATCGGTCGACCCAAACTACAAGGGGTCGACCCAAACTCTCCCTAATCTATGAACATTGACTTGTGACGTCCATAACTTTTCATACATAGCTTCAAATTGAGTGATTTTAACGGTTATAAATCACTCTAAGAGTCTACTTTAACTCTTATGAAGGAAACAAACTCTAATTTCTACTACTTATTGACCAAATCTCAAAAACCCTAACCTTGTGCATAATTAACCGATTTTCTAACAACCTACATGAAATCCTTTATATTTATCCATCAACCCAACCAATACCATCATTTTATCATTACTGAACTTAGAAGAAACTCAGAAGATAGAAGATTTACCTTGAACTTTAGCTTCCACGAAAACTTCAGAGTTTTCCACTTCCCTTCTCTTGAGATAACACCTCCTTACTCTTTTCTCTCGCGGAACTTCTTTTCTTTCTAAATCTCACTCTCTGTTATCAAGACGTGAGAGCTCTTACTAAATAAGGGGAACGAACCATACTGGTAAGGGAATGGCAGACTATGCCTTCTTATCTCTTAATTAAACAAAATCAATCTTTCCTTTACGCCCATCAATCGGATTTCCCCATGTTTTGGCTGACTTTTCAACGGCATGTATGAATGTGTCGACCGTTCATCCAATTGTGTCGACCCAATCTATTCCCTAGAGTCCTTTGTGTCGACCGCTCGTTTGTTGTGTCGATCGAAAGAATACTAAAGGACTATTTTGTGTCGACCCCTTCTTGATCCTGGGGTCGACCCAAAGTACATATTGTGTCGACCCCTCTTCGATCCTGGGGTCGACCAAAACTATATATTGTGTCGACCCCTTTTCAATTTTGAGGTCGACCGTAACTATATATTGTGTCGACCTCTCTCCAATTCTGGGGTCGACCAAAACTATATATTGTGTCGACCCCTCTTCAATTCTGGGGTCGACCGAAACTATTCAAAATACCTTAACACTCTAATATTTAAGCGACATATTCATAAAAATAATCTTAAACGCTTTCATCTTAAAATCACAAAATTCATAAAATAACTGAGGGTTGTTACATTCTACCCTCCTTAACAAAATTTTGTCCTCAAAATTTAGATGTCAAAAAGTTCCGGATACTTCGTCATCATGTCTTGTTGCCTTTCTCACGTGGCTTCCTTTATTGTATGGTTTCTCCATAGGACTTTGACTAAAGGGATTTGTTTGTTTCTCAATTCTTTTGTTTTTGAATCCAAGATCCTTACCGGTTTTTCTTCATATCTCAAAGTAGGGTCGATGTCAATACTTCTATCTTCAAACACACGAGTAGTATCGCGTACACATTTCCTTAACATTGCAATGTGAAAAACATTGTGGATTCTAGCCATAGATGATGGCAATTTCAACATGTAAGTTGTTTTGCCTAGCTTCTTTATAATAGGGAAAGGTCCAATAAATCGTGGAACAAGCTTTCCCCTTTTTCCAAACCGCATTACTCCCTTAAAAAGCGAAATCTTTAGGAATACCTCATCGCCTTCCTCAAATTCTAGCTCTCTTTGCCTTTGATCTGCATAATGTTTTTGTCGGTTTTAAGCTATTTTGATTCTTTCTCGAATAACTTTCACTTGATCTGCGGTTTGTTGTAAAATTTCTAGTCCATACAACTTTGCTTCCCCAACTTCATCCCAATACAATGGAGATCGACATTTTCGCCCATACAATGCCTCATACGAGGCCATATCAATTGTTGATTGGTAGCTATTATTATATGCAAACTCCACTAATGGTAACATCTTACTCCATGTAGTTTGAAAATCCAATACACATGCTTGTAACATATCTTCTAATATTTGAATTGTTCTTTCGGTTTGACCATCAGTTTGGGGATGAAAAGCCGTGCTAAAAGACAATGTAGTCCCCATTGCCTTATGTAAACTTTTCCAAAATTTTGAAGTAAATCTTGGATCACGATCTGATACTATTTATGCTGGAATTCCATGCAGTCTTATATTCTCTTGAACATATAATTCAGCATACTGATCCATAGAAAAATTCATTCTGACCGGTAAGAAATGGGCTGACTTTGTTAATCTATCAACAATCACCCAAATAGCATCATGCCCCTTTGTTGTTTTTGGTAATCCCACAACAAAGTCCATTGTTATATGCTCCCATTTCCATTCCAGGATTGGTAAAGACTGAAGCGTTCCTGCAGGCCTTTGATGTTCAGCTTTAACTTCTTGACACGTTACACAAAATTCCACATGTTTTGCTACGTCCTTCTTCATATTCGGCCACCAAAAGTGCTGTTTTAAATCCCGATACATTTTAGTGCTTCCCGGATGCACCGTAAATGTAGAAGAATGGGCTTCCGATAATATTTTCTTCCGTAATTCTTGCTTTTCCGGAATATACCATCTATCTTTAAACTTCAGAACACCATCATTCGAACACTTAAAGTCATAAGAATTTGGCTTTTTGCCCAATTTATATTGTTTATATTTTGGATCTTCCAATTGAGCTTCTTTGATTTCGTCCATGAGAGTTGGCTTCAAAGATAATGCTGCAAGCATACAACTCAAATTTGACACTACTTCTAAGCCAGATTTTTGAATTTCAGATTGAAGCGTTATAGACATTGCCAATTAGACTGGTATGAACTTCCTACTCAATGCATCAGCTACCACATTAGCTTTGTTGGGGTGGTATTTGATTTCAAACTCATAATCTTTTACGAATTCGAGCCATCTTCGTTGCCTCATATTCAGGTCTTTTTGGGTGAATAAATACTTTAGACTCTTATGGTCTGAAAATATCTCGCATTGTTGCCCATATAAATAATGCCTCCATATTTTTAATGCGAAAACAACTGTAGCTAATTCTAAATCATGAGTAGGATAATTTTGCTCATACCCTTTTAATTGCCTTGATGCTTAAGCGATCACTCTTCTTTCTTGCATCAATACGCAACCTAATCCAATTTTGGAAGCATCACAATAAATTGTGAATTTACCGTCCTCAGTTGGAATTGTCAAAATTGGGGCTGATGTCAATTTTTGTTTCAAGTTCTGGAAACTTCTATCACATTCACCTGACCACCAAAACTTCACGTTTTTCATCGTTAATCGGGTCAAAGGGATTGCTATCTTTGAAAATCCTTTAATGAATCTTCGATAATATCCAGCTAACCCAAGAAAGCTACGTACCTCATTAATATTCCTTGGTTGTGGCCAGTCCATCACTGCTTGGACTTTTGATGGATCAACAGAAATACCATCCTTGGATACTACATGTCCTAGAAAGTTAACTCTATCAAGCCAGAATCCACATTTAGAAAACTTAGCATATAAGATATGTCATCTCAAAGTTGATAATACTGCCTTTAGATGTTCCATATGCTCTTCCTCTGTTTGAGAATATATGAGAATATCGTCGATAAACACAATTATGAATTTATCTAGATACTCTTGGAATACGTGATTCATTAGATCCATAAAGGCAGTAGGAGCATTAGTCAATCCAAAAGACATCACCAAAAACTCGTAATGTCCATATCGAGTCCTAAATGCTGTTTTCGGGACATCTTCCGCTTTGACCTTCAGTTGATAGTATCCTGATCTTAAATCGATCTTTGAGAACACCTATGCACCTTAAAGTTGGTCAAATAAATCATCAATCCTTGGAAGTGGATACTTGTTCTTGATCGTTAATTTATTTAATTCTCTGTAGTCAATACACATTCTCAATGATCCATCTTTCTTCTTAACAAATAACACGGGAGCTCCCCATGGCTAGAAACTTGGACGTATAAAGCCTTTGTGTACTAATTCCTCCAATTGCACCTTCAATTCTTTTAATTCTACAGGCACCATTCTATATGGATTCTTTGATACTAGTTCTACTCCTGGATATATATCAATTACAAACTCAATTTCTAAATCTGGGGGTAGTCCTGGTAAATCGTCTAAAAATACATCTGAGAAGTCTTTCACCACCGGAATATCTTGTAATTTTGCACCACATTGCATTCGAGTATCAATTATGCTTGCTAAGAACCCAAAACAACCGCTTCTCAATAATTGTTGGGCTTTAATAGATGATATGATAGGTATTCTGTTGGTACTTTTCATTGCTTGAAAAGAATACCATTCAGCATTCGGAGGCTGGAAACATATTGTTCTGGCTCTACAATTAATTGTTGCAAAATGCTGAAATAACCAGTCCATTCTCAATATAATATCATACCCTTTCATATCCATGATTATAAAATCAGCTTGTAAGTTTCTACCATTTACCGAAATAATACAATCCAGCATGACATAATTCAGGTGTAATTCCTCTCCAGATTGCAACATTACATCATAAACATGTTCAGCTACCATCGGTGAACATTTCATTTTAACCATGAATGTAGATGACATGAATGAATGAGAGGCACCATAATATATCAATGTATAAGCAGTAACGCCATTAACTAAAATAGTACCTGACACCACTGCAGGTTGTTCTTCATTATCAGATTCGATAAGTGCAAAAACCCTTGGTGCCACCTTTATTTGATCTTTCTTCACTTTTGGACAATCTCTTGCAATATGACCTATCTCCTTGCATTTGAAACACCTACCAGTTCCAGCTATGCATTCTCCAAAATGTCGTTTCTGACACTTCGGACATTCTTCAGCTTGATAAAAACCCTTGTACACGTTTTCCTTTCCCTTGCTCAATCTTTCCGTCATTGGGTCGTTTTGCGCCTTTTGATTACTGGAATGCTTGATTTGGTTGTTGCTACACTTCTTTAAAAAATTTCTTCGGGGACTCCCTCTCCCTTTGGAATTTTATTTCAGCCTCTTCCACTTCTTGGGCTTTTGTCACCACCATTGAATAAGGCACATTTTTCGTTCCGGAGATCTTTACTCCTCTATATATTTCGACTTTCAGCCCTTGAATGAATTGATGTACCTTGAGTTCGTTAGTGGCCACCATGTGTGGAGCAAAATGAGATAATGCTTCAAATTTCTGTATGTACTCCGATACAGATCCGAATTGGCGTAATTGAACAAATTCCACCAACTTACTTGTTCGAACTGCATGATTGAAATATTTGTCATAAAAGATCTCCTTAAATTTGTTCCATGACATTTCTTTCACATTTGTGGTTGCGTTAATAGTGTCCCACCAGTAACGTGCATCCTTTGACAACATAAAGACTGCACAATTAACTTTCTCATCTTCCTCAATCTTGGCATAATCATACATATCTTCAATCGTTCGGATCCACTCTTCAGCACAAGTTGGATCTGTTGCCTGTCCAACAAAGTTTGGTGGATGAAGTCGTCGAAATCTTTCATAACTTAACTCTCCAGCAACATTCGAACGAAAACCTCCTTGTTGTTCCTTTGCCATATATCATTCTAATTGCTGAAATTGACGATCCACTATATCAGTTAGCTTTTTAATTGCATCATCTCTGCCTTCCATTTCCCTTCCTTGTCCTCTCGGCATATTGCACTAAGCCTTAACAATTTAGCAACCCATAAATACAAACAATAATATAATCATTAATAAACTTACAGTGTATGAAGTATCTCCATGTGAAAGTTTGTGCTGTTAGGCAGTCTGCAGAAACGATTTTAAAACTTGGTGCGCTCTGATACCATATTGTAACATCCGGTTTTTCCTTTTGCTTAATTAAATTTTTTTTTTCACATATACCCACTTTAAGGTAAAACTTATCAATTTGAAATCCTTGAGATAAAGTACAGCGGACGACTTTTATTTAACTTCATCAAAATTGATTATATTCGTAATAAATAATCCAAAATATACTTGTATCTTAACGTTAAGACCAAGTTATTACAAAACTGTTATAAACTAAACATACTATTATACATTAGTTTTCAAACAAAACATTTCCATTTACTATAAACTAAAAATTATATTATACATTAGTTTTCAAACAAAACATTTTCATTTACATGAGCCACCCACCGGTCAAAATCGCACTAACAGCCACAATCTTCAGCAATGAACGTACTTCACCACTTTGAGCATCTATCAGCGGTAAGTAGGATCCACAGTATTTATTTCATCACCTACATTACAAAGCTAATCTAATGAGCCTAACGCTCAGTAAGTTAATCCATAATAATAAAACATTTATGAGACCTTTATGCATATGTTGCTTTATAAAAACAATGCAATTTTCAGTATTGTTCATTTCATTTCTTTTCTTTCACTTAACAGTCTAGTTAATGTGGGTAATACCGTCTAGGGGAGAGTAGGCATCATTTGGTCCAACCTCTCGGGACAGCCAAACTCAACCCCGCCCAACATGTAACTATTACGTACATTTCATTCATTTCATTTCTTTCATTATTTGATCATTGAAGGTACCACGGGAGAGAGTAGACACCATTTAGCCTCCCTCGAGGCAGTCTAACTCGAGCTCCTCCTTCAACGACCCGTTGCATATTATCATGAAAATCATGCATTTAAATCATTTTCGTATTTTTTTTAAAACCATGATGCATGAACAATTAAAATGCATGAACACGATAACATGCAACAACATATACAATTCAAACATTGCAGACATTCTAAACATGCATCTTTATTCTAACACCAATAATCAATCAATCATCAAACAAGGCACACAAACATATCCTCAAATAAATTGAGGTCGGTGTATTGTGCATTACACCCCAAACAATCTAGCATATTCCAAAATAATAATCCTAATCTTTGTCATGTAGTCCCCTTAGGGCCAATCACATGCAACATTAACTTACCTTAGGTCCTTACTTTATTGAAAAACTTGATCAATATGTTGCTGCACTTGAAAACCTAAAACGCAAGTAACATAATTCATTAACTTCAAACAACCATAACTTCATCGATAATGATCCATTTGTGATGCTACAGGTGTCAAATTATTTTTTAAAGAGTCTACTATAACTTCTTAGAAGACACCAAATTCAGAAAACTAACGTAGTATAAAGTATCGGGACATATTAGTGAGCATACGTCTCTGGAAACAGTGGACCGGTCGACCCAACTTATTAGGGGTCGACCCATGTTGACAAAACAGAGACGTCGCATTTTTAAATCGAGAATCGGTCGACCCAAACTACAAGGGGTCGACCCAAACTCTCCCTAATCTATGTACACTAACTTGCGACGTCCATAACTTTTCATACATAGCTCCGAATTTAGTGATTTTAATGGCTATAAATCACTCTAAGTGTCTACAACTATTTTTAGACATAACTATTTGTTGCGGTTGACATAAATTCTTCTCTGGAATCTTTGGGGACGACACAATGTTTTTGCGGTCGACATAACTCTGAAGAATCCGTCTCTTAGAAAATCTAAAGGATAGGGTCGACACAAATCTAAAGGATTCGTCTCTGGAAAAACTGGGGTCGACACATGTAGGTTGGGTCGACATATTTTGAACGATGAAGTCGACATGTAAAGTGCACGCTCAGCTTTGAGGGGTCGACACATAGATTATGATAAGGTCGACACAATGACTTTTCTAGGGTCGACACAGACAGTTTGGATGGGTCAACATATTTGCACGCTGCACTACATTTTGGGTTGACACAAGTTATATAGGTGGGTCGACACAATTTGGAAGACTCGGCCTCTGTTTTGAACAGGGGTCGACACAATACGCTGTGAGTCGACACAAAGCATTTTGGGTTAAGCTTCTAGATTTTACAAGGGTCGACACAAGGTATTTTTGTTTGACACAAAACACTGCATATACTTGAAATTTCTGCAGCACTTAAACAAATTGTTAGACTTTAATTGTACCCTTCAAAGAGGGTATTTCTCATGAATGGTTAAGTCTAATTTAAACATTATAAAGTAATTTATTTTATCTTTCATGCTTATTTCACATAGTTATCATAAAAAATAATTGATTGCTTTAAAAAATACTTTTAAAGCCAATAGATTTGTTGTTGTTTACTTTGATGATATATTGATTTACAATAAATGCATTGAAGATCATATTTTACATTTGAAAGAAGTATTTTTGGTACTTAAGGGAGAGAAACTATATGCTAACCTAAACAAGTGCACCTTTGTCACCGATCATGTTGTGTACTTGGGTTTTGTTGTTAGTAATCAGGGAGTACAGGTTGACCAAGAGAAAGTTACTGCAAGTCAAGATTGGCCAACACCCACCAACGCAAATCAAGTCCGTAGCTTTCATAGACTAGCAAGTTTCTACCGCCGTTTCGTTAAAGATTTTAGCACCATTGCTGCCCCACTCACCGAGGTAATAAAAAAAATGTTTGTTTTAAGTGGACAGTAGCTCAAGAAGAGGCGTTCCAGAAGATCAAACAAAGGCTGATAAATCCACCTTTGTTGGCATTACCAAACTTTGAGAAGCCCTTTGAAGTTGAGTGTGATGCATCTAGCATGGGGATCGGAGCAGTTCTAATGCAAGATAATCGTCTGATCGCCTATTTTATTGAAAAGTTAGGAGGAGCAAACCTTAACTATCCAACGTATGATAAAGAATTGTATGCATTGGTCAGGGCTTTAAAAACTTGGCAACACTACTGACTAGCGAGAGAATTTATCATTAGAACAGATCATGAGTCTCTTAAGTTCCTAAAAGGCCAGCACAAGCTAAACAAACGTCATGCTCGATGGATGGAGTTCTTAGAACCGTTTCCATATGTCATACAATACAAGAGAGGCAAGGAGAATGTGGTAATTGATGCCCTTTCTCGCAGGTACGTTCTCATTTATACTCTAAGTACTAGGTTACTTGGCTTTGAACTTATCAAAGATTTATACCTAGGAGATACCGACTTTGGAGAGTTGTATAATGCTTGTGAAAAATCTGCTTCTGGAGAGTTCTACAAGCATGATGGCTACTTATTTAAAAGAGATAAATTGTGTGTCCCTAGATGTTCTATTAGAGAACTTTTGGTGAGAGAAGCACATGGAGGAGGTCTTATGGGTCATTTTGGGATAGCCAAGACCTTGGGTGTTATCCAAGAGCATTTTTACTGGCCACATTTGAAAAAGGATGTCGAAAGAATTTGTAATAGATGTGTAACATGTAAACAATCCAAATCTAGGATCTAACCCCATGGTTTGTACACACCATTACCCATTCCCGATGCACCTTGGGTAGATATTTCAATGGATTTTATACTAGGATTGCCGAAAAGTAAAAGGGGTAATGATTCTATTTTTGTTGTGGTCGATAGGTTTTCGAAGATGGCGCACTTTATTCCATGTCACAAATCTGATGATGCGTCTCATGTAGCAAATTTATTCTTTCGGGAGGTTGTTAGGATTCATGGGATTCCTAGGACTATAGTATCAGATAGAGATGTCAAATTTTTAAGTTACTTTTGGAAGACTTTGTGGAACAACCTAGGAACAAAATTAATATTTCCACAACTTGTCACCCCCAAATTGATGGACAAACTGAGGTTGTTAATAGAACTCTTTCCACAATGTTAGGCGCCATTATTAAAAAGAATCTTAGAACTTGGGAAGAGTGTCTTCCGCATGTAGAGTTTGCCTATAATCGTTCTATTCACTAATCTACTAAATTTTCACCTTTTGAGATTGTTTTTTGTTTGAATCCACTAACTCCTTTAGATTTGTCACCATTACCTTTTTCTCAGCGTGTTAATTTAGATGGTAAGCAGAAGGCGGAGTTTGTGAAGAAGCTACATGATACTGCAAAACAGAACATTGAGAGGCAAACAAGACAATACATGAAAACAGCAAACACAGGTCGCCGCAAGGTCATTTTTAAACCAGGAGATCGGGTATGGTTGCACTTGCGCAAGGAGCGCTTCCCAACCCAAAGACGTTCCAAATTACTACCACGTGGTGATGGTCCTTTTCAAGTTCTTGAGCGCATCAATGATAATGCCTACCGATTGGATCTCCCAGTGAGTACAATGTTAGTGCAACATTCAATGTTTCTAATTTATCCCCTTGTGATGTAGGTGATTTGAGGGCAAATCTTTTTCACGGTGAAGGAAATGATGCGGACATCAATAAAGATTTAAAAGAGATGACGGAGGAAAGCAAAGCTATGACAGAGCCAATGACTTGGGCTCGGACAAAGAAATTTAAAAATCAAATAAGTTTATACAATAAAGATTTTCTCAGTCGTCAGCCCGCACACGATCCACCCACCATCAAGATGGAGTTTGTCACAATTATTGAAGTACACAAGTAATTAACTTGTATTAATATTTACATGTCGCTATGTGAATTATGCTACAAGTTTCACTAGTGAAAGGAGGTAGGAGATGAGGTTGTAAACTTGTACACCTCACTCATTTGTGGTATGTAGGGTAGGTGGGAGTTTACAAGATTAGAAACTTGTACACATCACTCCTTTTGGGTAGGTAGAGTATGAGGTAATGACTTGAACACCTCACACTTTTGGTAGGTATGCTATAGTATAAAAGGAGGTGAACTTGTACATTTGGGACAACTTGAATTGAATGAAAGTGTTATCCTTTGTGAGAGATCTTCTCCCAATTAACAAGCGTTGTTCGGTTTTTTTCATCGGTAAGTCCATCAACGTTATTTTCTTACTTATCAAGCGAAATTCCTCCGTTTGTGGCGTCTTCCCCAACCAAGGTTCTCCGTCGCGTCGTTGTTTCGGGTCTGTAGCTTTTCTAAGCTAAGGTTCAAATACTCGTCGGCTTTGGGTCAAGGTTTCATACTTATCTTTTCTTTATTTCAACTCAATATCCGATCAGTGATCAATCCTATTCCGGGAAGGATCATATCATGTAGGCTGGAACACATGTTCATCCCTTCCTCGAACATTTACAGCTGGTGTATTTTCATTGTGATTAGGCCATTTTGATGTAGAAAATTGTTGTTTACTTCTAAGGACCTTTTCTATAGCGTTGGTGGTTGCCTCCTGCAATAAGGGGATTTTGAACGTGTGCCTGGTGTCTCTATTTTAGCATTCATGCCATAGATTTAATCTCACCTTCAACCCACTATGAAAAATTGGGACATGAAATGATTTAGGTAAATTTGGAAAGTATGCCATTACCTTAGCCTTAAGGTCTTCAAACTTCTCCTAGTACTCCTCTACAATTCTCCTTTGAGGCAACTTACTGAATAGATCTAAGGTCTCCTCTACAAGAGTGAGTGACAATCTGCATGTTCTAACCGTGCCTCCTTAGCTATGCAATATATCGTCAAATATTTATGGGCTTTACGCCACCATTGCCTTGGATTAACACTAATAAAAAACAGAGACTCCATCATCGTTGTAGCTTCATAGGACCGACGGGGATTGTCTAGCTGGGAGTCCGACCTAACACCCTGATGGACGACGTCTAGCTGGGAGTCCGACCTAACACCCTGATGGACGACGACCTAACACCCTGATGGACGACGACGACGCCATTGCTTGTGTATTTGGTCGTTTCTACTTCTAATTCCCCATAGTTTCCTTAGTCACGTTTAGTACCTGTATCGTGACTGCCTGTATATTTTGCATTAAAATCACTATTTTTTGTTATGTGATGGTCGAAACCTTTTCTAGCCGGCTACGCAGTCTGGCAACACTAGTGTTATCCCACCATTTTCGAGTCTAGCTTCTTGAAATGCTCATTGTTTGACTTCATTCTGGTTTCCACCGTAGGAGGATCTACGACTCTAATACCAATGCCACGGAAGTCCTTCGTGATTTTAGAAAAAGTATAATGAGATAATATTAAAATTTATAAATTAAAAAATAAATTTATTCAAAGAAAATATAAAGACATGATATATTATTTAATTATGTCAAATTTACGTCAAATTTTCAATAATCAAATTAAAATTTAATAGCAAAATAAGTATAAATTCTAATTAATAATTTTTCAACCATTTGATTTGAGTTTAATAATTATAATACATAAGGCCAAGAACTGAACTGACTAAAATAGTCTACATAATGCATATCTACTAAGAAAATGATAAGTGAGAAACCTATCAAAATCAGACTTAATATATCCGTTCTAGTGTGCTAGAATTTGGAACAACACTAGGATTCCCATCCTACCAAGCCCATGCACATGAAAGTACCCACACCTGGTTCGCACACCAAGGTCCACGTCTGTCCTTGGGGATGGGACGAGCATTTGACCCTAACTTATGAGCCCAGCGGGCTGGCCTGCTGCTTGGGTAGGCGCGCCACGCGCAACTCTTGTAAAATAAGTAAAATTTGAGGGTTTTGAACAATTTGTCAAATGGGAATGAAAGCAATAGCTTCAGTTTCTTACCAAGTGGCAATGAGTTGAGGTTGAATTGCGAATTCCTCTTTTACGCATTGAGCTTGATGAAAATATGTTATCATAATACATTGCGATGCAGTCTTTGTAATGATTATGTATCGTCTGTTATGTTAATTGTACTTGTAATTTGATGTCTACTTTTTTATTCACTTTCTACGATTTTACTATTCTACCCATTTCGGAGATGCGCTTCTTGTTCAATAAACGTGTTTTCGTGTACATTTTGTAGTCATGATACCTTCCTTGAGACGACGCCGTTTGAGGATCATTTTCTATTTGCTCCGGAAGGCCATTCTGAAACCTTCAGTTATTTCTTTTGTTACCGATCTCCTGGGTGACGCTTCCTTTCTAAGCTTTTAGCTGTCACTCCTCATCGCCGGTAGACTCGCCGGCTATACCAACTATCCCGTCTACCGATCTGTTTCTGCATTACTTCTGTGTACCAGGATCCGATTCTGTGAATGCTTTCTTTTCTTCTCGCCCGGATAACCTACTATTCAATTCCTCCAATTTTTTTTCTATTCGCTCGATACTTAGTGCATATATTTGTTGAAATTTAATTGATGGATGATTATTATATCAGCGATGAGGATTATCCCGACTCCGATCAAGACTTTGAGGGTCTTGAGAACGACGAGTCTGATTTTTGTTCGGCTGCTGCAAAGGGTTCCACGACTAAGGTTTTGGCTTCTTTTTCTCCCACCTTTCTTGTTTATTTTATTCTTAATTTTGTTGAATTTTTCGTTTTAAATTATTGTCCATTAAAATCTTGATTTTTATGATAGTTGACACTGGTTAATTTGGAAGTTTCGTGGCTGCGGTTGTTATTGTTTATGGAAGTTGCGTTTTGAGTGATAAGTGCTTATATAGTTGGGAGAAATTTCTTATTTCTAATATATATTTGAAGTCTTATCATGCGTTCTGAATAATGTTTGGTTTTGCTCCATAATAGAGTTAGTTAATTGTACTCAAATTAAATTGTTATACAGGCATTATGGTTTATGCTATATTTTTGTAAAGTTTTTCAATGAGTGGCTATGATCACAATGATTTGTGTACTGGCTTCGTTTTTACTTTCATGATGTATAATTATAGAAATTGGCCAAATTGTGACCCCTTGGTTATATTCAGGTGATAACAAAAGAGTCTCTTCTTGCAGCTCAGGTAAACATTCCCAGTTGTGGAAAAATAATTTCCTCTTTTTATATGAAAATTTGTTACTTTTTTCTCAACTGATTTTCCATCACTGGGGATTGATATTAAAACTATACTATATTCATTTAGAGAGATGATTTGCGTAGAGTAATGGATTTGCTGTCCCTAAGGGAGCATCATGCCAGAACACTACTTATTCATTATCGTTGGGATGTGGAGAATTTGTTTGCCGTGCTTGTTGAAAAAGGAAAATCGTCCTTGTTTGCCGCTGCTGGTCTTCGATTGTCTGAACACCCAAATCTTGATGCATCAGCCCCTACTGCTCTGACCTGTGGTGTCTGCATGGAGGAACTAGACAGTAAGAAAGCAACTGTGATGGATTGTGGCCATTGGTTCTGCAACGATTGTAAGCACTACAACTTCTTTGTGATGTGTTCTAATTGAAATTTTTTTTCACTGTGTACATGTGGAATTGATTATGGGGTTAGGTGGTTTTTATTCATTAAAATAAACTTTTAAATGACAAGAGATATGTAAATGATAGATCAACTACACTAATGAGTGAGTGATAAATCTCATGGTTTTGGTAAAATATGAATTTGTTCTTTGAAACAAACCCTACTTTTATTTTATTTTTCTTCCATTAGCGTACAGTTACCTTGAATTTTTTTAACTATTTTTACTCTTTCTAACATAGAACTGCATAAACTTTATTCTCCTCTGCTGTTAAAGAAACCCAAAATGTTATGGGCCACCTAATAAGGTACACATACTAAGCAGCCGTTGATAAAGATGGAGGACCAGATTGGAGGCGAAAATGGGACAAGGGGAGATATGCAGTGAGAAGCTATTTTGTTAGAGAAAGATATAGCTGATGTGGAAGGAACTTAGCAAAGGGAAAATAGGGTATAAAGTAGTCTGTGAGAATAGAGATATCCATGGAGTAATTGGTTGAAAATAGTGGAGTACCGAGACTTCCATATTCAATTATAGAAGTGCTTCGCTTGTTTATTTTCTTTGGACAATGTTTGTGCAGTATGTATTAGTATTTCTTTATGATATCCTAACCTACAGTTGGACATTGTAGGAACATTGCAATAATGTTAGCTTCTTAGAGAAGGGCTAGAGCTCCTCACTATCAAAAAACGTAATTAAATTGCAAGAATAGTTAGTTTGGGTCCAAAAATAGCTTTGGGGTATACATTTCTGAACGGAAAGTTTCTTTTGATGGGAGAAAATTTAGACAATGATGAGTACTTAAAAGTTATTTTCAACAGTTTATTGAGGAGTATAAAGGAATTGCTAAACCATTGACAAATACGTTTTGGATGGAAAGAGGCAGTCGAATCAACTTTCAATATACACTGAAGGAAACCATGTCATTAGCCCTCGTGCTTGCTCTTTCTGATTTTGCTAAACCTTTTCTTTTTGAAGTCAACAATTGGGGTATTATTTGAATGTAGTTTTAATGCAGCATAATTGAGTGGTCTTGACAACAAAACCTAAAAGAAGCCTCAAAATTATAATATGAGTGTGAGTAGATGAAGACCTTTGTAACTCAGCAATAATCCCATATTTTTTTGGTGCAAGTATTCATTGTGGAAACTAATCAATGTAGTTTGAAGTACTTATTAGAACAACATCCTGTCAGCCTTGAGCACAAGAAATTGCTAACTAAATTGTTGGGATACAACTGTGCAATCCAGCACAAGCGTAACAAGAAAGGGCTCACTAAATTGGTGGGGTACAACTTTCCATACAGAACAAGGTTGCTGATGCTCTCTCCAGAGTATATTCCATATCAGCTCTATTTGCTCCATCAGTCTGTTATACTCTGGCGTTGGAGGAATTGACAATGCTATCCTTGAGGATACTGACTTACATTCCTAAAATTTTCTAGTTTTCTGGCTTTGTAGGGGTATAATTTGCATCTCAAAAAAATAATCTAGTTCAAAGTTTATAGTCATAGAAAATCTTAGAATGGCCGTGTGGGAGGACACCGGCTACTTGAAGACATTAAAAAGTATAGCTGCATATTTCATTTGGCAAGGAATGAGGTCAAATTAGATAGTTTGTCTAAAATTATTGTATTTATCAACTAAATAAGCATCTAAGATTAATTCCAACCACCTTACCCTAGCCTTTTCCTATATGCAGTATCAAACTTGGTACAATATATTTCATTTTCTTTCATTAGTTGCTGTTTTCAATTGGATGAAACACTAGTCGTCGATAGGTTGAGTTAAACCTCTCATTTCATTAGCCTTAAACATCCTTTTATTGCTTCTGAGGTAACTGCTGCGTTTGTGTGTATTATGGTTATTCCATGTGGGAGGGGACCAATAGTTTCAGATGAAGACAAGGTTTTCACAAGACTATTTTGGACAAAAATCTTCAATCTTCAGCGCACTTCTCCATGATGAAGCAACTTTGTTACGATTCCATGCTTTTGGTTTCAGAAATGTATCTTTAATGATTTGCTTCCTCCAAAGCATGATGGCTCTCATAGGCCGAGTTGTCTCCTTAGACTTATTGCGCCTTTAAGATTAAAAAAAATAGAGAAAAACCTAATTGGCATTGTTCTTTATTAGCTTGATCTCCTATCAACATCAACCACTAATCATTTCTTTCACGATCAACGCTTTACAAACTACTAAGGGAGACACAACTGGTTTCGGGAAAGGTAGAAATGTATTGAACTAGTTGAAGTTTCGGGAATCATAGTGTTACGACCCTCTCCACACCTTACTTTACCCGGGGGTGCTTTACTCGGGCCTTCTCCCGGTCAGCTCCCTTTCTTGGTCAGAACCCTCGGCCCGAGAGAAAATCATAACAGAAAGTGGTGGGCCCCACTCGGGAGTACAAGTGTATGGTTCGAATCCATCTATGGTACAATTATGAAGATCGAACTCTGTTGTCGAGTTGGGACCCGCCATTATCTATTACGATTCCTCTCAACCTGAAGAATCTGACCGTAAAGAGGAGCTGACTGGGAAAAAGGACCAAATGCTCGAGTGAAATGCTCCCGAGTAAAGTTCGTTGTGGGGAGGGTCATAACACATAACTGCTCGTTGGAAGAATGAAAGTTCTGCCAAGGTACTCTTTATATGCTTTATTCAAATATACCTTAAGAGCCTTTTTCAATTAATTCAAACTCAACTTTCGGTCTTTCACCTTGAAAACAAGGTGACTTATTTAGGACCAAATAAAACACACATGCTAAGCAGCTAAATGGAAGATGGATGATCAGATTAGAGGAGAAAAATAGGATGAGGGAAGCTATGCACAGTGAATCTATTCCGTTCAGAAAAAAATTAGCTGATATAGAATGAAGTTCATGAAGGGGAAAATGAGTATAAATAGTTTGTAAGGAGAGAGAAATACTTGGACAAATCGGTAGGGAATAGGGGAGTACAGAGTGTCCTGATTATGCTTCTTTGTCTTTATTGTGTCTGCTGAATCAATCAAAGATGCTTTTGTTCCTTTTTTCACTCTAGATTCTATCAAAAGATGGCACAAGGAAGCTTTAATGATAACAAAAAAATTTCATTATTGTAAGAAGATAGTTTTATTGTTAGTGTTTGTATTACTGATTTTCAGGTTGGACAGAGCATTTTATCGTTAAGATAAATGAAGGTCAAAGTCGGCGCATCAGATGTATGTCATACAAATGCAATGCTATCTGTGATGAGTCTGCTGTTAGAAGCCTAGTAAGTGAAAGGCACCCAGATCTTGCAGATAAGTTTGATCGCTTTCTGCTTGAGTCGTATATTGAGGATAATAAACGAGTTAGGTGGTGCCCAAGCACACCTAATTGTGGAAATGCAATAAGAGTAGAGGATGATGAATTCTGTGAGGTTGAATGTTCGTGTGGTCTACAGTTTTGTTTTAGCTGCTCATCAGAAGCACATTCACCATGCTCGTGTTTGATGTGGGAACTGTGGACAAAGAAATGTCGTGATGAATCTGAGACAGTTAATTGGATTACTGTTCATACAAAGCCTTGCCCAAAATGTCACAAACCCGTGGAGAAAAATGGTGGGTGCAATCTTGTTAGCTGCATTTGCGGTCAAGCATTTTGGTGAGTTTTTTTTTCCTTGCCCTCTTTTATAACTAAATTCATGCACTCCTGGTTCTGGATTCTGAATATTTGTTGATTTTGTTAAGTACGGCAGTCAATGCAGTCTTAGTTGCTTGAGATTGTCTTATAGTTTTTGGTTGATTAAATTTTTCTTAAATATGATTTTTCAGATAGTAGATGTCAGTGGTAGTTTTTGAAATAAGACAGCTGAAAACATTTGTTTAATGGCATATGAGGTCTAATTCTCTCTAAAAATAATTGTTTTCTTGAAAGCAACTTTTTGGCTCGTTGATGGATGCAAGGCTTTTGAAGTTTTGAGACAACTACACTCATTTTCAGCTTCTGTTCTTCTCTTTTTGTGGATTTTAGTTTTGAAGTGATTATTATTTTTCACTTAATGTTTTTTTCTATTATTGGTAAATCTTTTCAGTGTTCTAATATACAGAATCTCTCCCCACGGTTCTCTTAAGTTGTTTTAAAATTATTGCATTTCTTTGTCACCTTCTCCTGCTGCAGTTGGCTGTGTGGTGGAGCCACTGGTCGGGATCATACTTGGTCCAGAATTTCTGGTCACAGTTGTGGTCGTTATAAAGAGGAAACAGAAAAAAAAGCACAACAGGCAAAGAGAGATCTCTATCGCTATATGCACTATCATAACCGATACAAAGCACATACTGACTCTTTCAAATTTGAAATTAAGTTGAGGGAGACTATTCAACAGAGGATATCAATTTCTGAGGAGAAAGAATTTATGCTTCGGGATTTCGCTTGGGTAGATAATGGACTCTACAGACTCTTTCGATCAAGACGAGTCCTCTCATACTCATACCCATTTGCATTCTATATGTTTGGAGATGAGCTTTTCAAGGATGAGATGAGAAATGACATCCGTGAAATCAAACAAAATTTATTTGAGGACCAGCAACAGCAGCTTGAAGCAAATGTTGAGAAGCTCTCCAAGTTTTTGGAAGAGCCCTTTGACCAATATTCGGAAGATCGGGTAATGGAGACGAGGATGCAAGTTATCAATTTGTCTGTAATAACGGATACCCTTTGCAAGAAAATGTGAGTATTGCCATGTTAAAGCTAAAATAAAGTTATCAACCTTTTGATATCATTGAACTTATATTTTAAATCTGCAGGTATGACTGCATCGAGAATGACCTATTGGGTTCTGTCACCATTGGTAATCACAATATTGCCCCTTACAGGTCGAAAGGAATCGAGAAGGCATTGGATTTTTCTGAAAACGCAATTAAGGCTGATAAACATCTTACATCGGGCAGTGGCACTAGTGGTCGGATGGATGGTACCTTCTAATGAGCTTTTTCAAAAACATCTTTTATAATTTTTTGTGCAACTAAAGAACGTAGCAGTTGGCACATCTAGTCTTTTTATTAAGTAATGATATTGGACTAAAATATCAAGTTTTGGACCGTTAACTTTTTAAAAAAATAATGGTTGGTTTAGTTGATCTTAGTCAAAGAAGATTCTCCTTTGGTAGCTTGGAGAAACTATATTTTGGTTTTACTGTGATGGGATACTTAAAATTGGAGAACGGTTTCTTTACAGTGGATAATGTATTACTTGCAACTGAAAATGTAGGTGGAACATTAGAACTTGATAGACCCTCTGGATCCGGCGATTCAGACGATGGAGGGTACTCTTCCCGGAAGCGAGCCAGAAAGGGTAGTGTCGGAGGCAGCTTTTTCGATTTGAACCTGCCTGCAGAGGTGGTAGACCGAAATTGATCAATATGTATCACCAAGCCCTATTATATAATCTTCTTACATACATTTTGTACAGTTCTAACTCAAAGTTTAGCTTCTTTTGATGAGAACCAGCCAGTTACAAGCATCCAGGGTGCAATAACCTCGTCCATCCCTCTCTCTTCTTCCATTGGGAGGTGTACTTGTTTTTTAATGTTCTGGCATTGGTTTTAGATAGAGATATTGGCAGTACGAAGATATTGGTGATACCATTGAAGTGTAAATGCTGAATTTGTTGCCTCGGATTTGAGCGAAACCATTATATGAATTTGGGGCATTTGCATATTGACTAATGTTTCGTTGGTCTTTGCAAGCAAATGGATGAAACCACTCATAATTGCCACATTTCAATATTTATAAGTTTTAGAAGCTATAAATAGAAGATGACTTTATTGTTGATGATCAACATTTTCTAGCTATCACATGCAGAGAATTAGACCGTCTGTTAGAAATAAAAAAAAAGACTAGTATCGTTTATTTGAGAAGAAAAGTGATTATCCAGCTTATCTTCAATGATAGAAAGTAATTGGATTTTTTTTCGCATTTGGTGTAAATCTGTAAGTTATTAATGAAAAACATGTTAGATCCTTCTCATCATCTACCGTTGGTACCAAAGTACTTTTTTCACTTTTGTCTCGATATTTAGACTTAAAACTTTTCTTAATTAAGACGAAAAGTAAAAAAATGCGAGTTTATAATCAGAACTATTATTTGGGGAGCAGAAGAAATTCATTTTGACCATCAGTGCTTTGATTATTATTATGTTTGTTTTCATATTACCAACGGATAAATATCAAATGAAACAAAATATTATTTGAATCTTATGTTGAGATTTGCGAAACTATGATGGGATCCAAAAACATCAAGAAAGTGATGTTTGGTTGGTGACCATTAAACCATTTTTTTTAGAAAAGTTGTGTTTTTTGTTCAATAAATATAATATTACAGTCTATTTTATTATCATAAATTTATTATGCATATATATTTTTAAATCAAAATTTTAAATATATAAATAATTATGTTAATATTTGTATACTAGGCATGAAAATTCGTTTATAGAACACTTAATTTATGTTTATTTTGCATACATTTTAATTTAAATAATGCAAAATTAATTGTTTATTATTTATAACATTAAAATTAAGTGAGTTAAATGTCAAGTCAATAGTATAATTTTGTCTAATTTAAAACTAGCCACAACCTTTAAGTTTGATAAAATTTATAATAAGTATGAAAAATCACATTAGAATATTTATTGTAATTAATCATCAATCACACAAGAAATTTTATTGCATATACACGATTAATTATTTTTTTATTAAAAGAATATTTATTTAATTAGAACTTTATTTCAAATACAAGTTTTTGGTTATTAGATTAACGACATTCACACTAGTAAAAACATGTTATTTAATTTTGCCTCAGTGTAATTTATTTTTTTATAATTATATAATATCTGAATTTATCTGATATAAAAAGGCGAGATAACTAATTAACGAGTGATAATTATGAAGTGTTAAAAGAATTGATACTTCTACATTTATAGTGTATTCCTATTGATTATGATATGCAAAAGTCAAAATAATTATTACGCCAACCAATATTTAGATGATCTTTCTCTTTATAAATGATGGTACTGTTCAAATCGCTTTATTATGATATTCATGAAGTCTTACATAGTTGCTAGTATTTGTGATTTTGTCAATTGATGATGTTATGACATTCCTAAAGGCTAAGGAATAATAACTTGAAACTTAAAATAAGGCATTTCGCATTTACACTTAATTTTCTCATCTAGAGGTGTCATTCGAGCCGAGCCCGAAATCGTTCGACTCGTCGAGCTTTTCGAGCCGAGCATGTCGAGCTTTTTTTCAAAAATTTAGGCTTCAGTCAGCTCGCGAGCCTCGAGCCTATTCAAGCCGAGCCCAAGTCGAATGCGTCGACCTAAATGAGCCTAGCCAAACGAGCCGAATAATTTTTAAAACATGTATCTTGTATATATTTTTTAACAAATTGTTTTCGTTGTTATAAGATTGAAAATGTGATAAACTTATAAATTTATTGTAAATATTTTATTGGAATAAATATAAAAAAATATTTTATTAAAAAAAATTCATATCTACCGTTATACAAATAATTTTGACATTTGGATCACCATAACTTAGATACATCTCAACTATATTGGCACCTATCTAATTGTCAATCATGTACAAAATATCAAAAATTTACCAGTGTAAAAAACTAGACTTTCAAACTAAAAAAAAATTAGTTTTCGAACTCCAAATGTTTGAATTTTTAGGCGATGACATCCCCGTGTTGTTGATCTCTCTTCGTGGAGTCGAACCAATCCTTCATACATATCAAAGCTTTCCCGAGATTTGGTGCAACACTTACCCGACGATCATCATATATACGTCCATGTGCACTAAAAGTAGACTCAGAAGCTACAGTAGAAACATGAGGTATTAGTAAATCTCGTGTCATCTTAGAAAGAAGTAGAAATTGGCTCTCGTTGGTTTTTCACCACCCCAATATATCAAAATCATCATCCGGTGGAATTTTATGTCGTATTTCAAAATAATCATCGAGTTCATTTTTTTTCCAAACCATAAAATAAAACATTGCTATCTATTTTTGCATGTATGTTTTCTATGAATTGTAGTCGATTTGCAAAAGAAGAACCACGACTAGAGCTTGAAGGGATATGAGATGAGCGAGTAAAATCAGAATATTTACTTTGATAACTCAAAAATAACATAGAAATTGTAACACCCGACTTTTTTCAAGTACTGTAAGTCCTATCAATGTTAAATGATGAACAAAGTTATCTGATTTTAGAAGAGATAAGTTCTTTAAATGAGTTTAAGTCCATCTAATGAAATTAAGTAAATTAGTTGATGGAACTATAGCAACAAAAATTACTCGATTTGGAGATTTCTAGAGAAAGTTATGAATTTTGGAAACTTACAATTGGTAACAACCACCGGGTTGAAGATCGATAACGAAATCTTCTAAGAAATTGTAGAAGACATAAAAATGAGAATACTGATAGGTTAAACAACTCAATAGGAGTTGTGGTGAAAAAGTTATGAAATATTTAAGAGATTTAAGTTGACACCTCGTGCTTAGGTGCCACCTCGTGGTGACTCTTCACCTTCCACCTCAAGACAAAAGTTCAGCCTTCAGGTCATTATGCACGACAATCTCTCTCTCCTTTCTGAATTCTCTCGAGTGAAGAAAGGGCTTTAGGGTTTTAGTAGAAGAGGGTGAGATTAGAGTTAGAAGAAGTGTGATTTGACCCTCAACCTTTCGGAGTAAAGTGTTCTACTCTTCAATCCGAATCTTTTGAGGTAAGAATCATCCTAACCACGTCTCTAATGCTCACTTATGGGTTGAAATGAGTTATAATGGATGGAGTGGACGTTTTATTGTTTGAATGCATGAAATAGTCAAGGAAATTTCATGAATATACATGTTTTAGGGCATTCTGCCCGATTTTGGAAATGAGATTGGTACAAGACTTATAAGTTAAAATTTGGTCTCGACGTCTTCTAATGAATTGTAGCTAACAATCTAAGGTTGATATTAGTACTTTTTTTTATATCTATCAGCCTAGTGTAGCAAAAGTTGTGTATGTCGGAAATTGATGTAAAAACCGGGTATGCACAAAAGGGTCATGTCATACCCGATTTCAGAGATGTAGAATTTATGATGTCTTTAATTAAGCATCTGATCACGACGTCTTCTAAGAAAATAGAGTAGACATCTTAAGGATTAAATTGGTACCTTAAGTGTTTTTATCAGAGTTCTATAGCTCAGGTTATGGATGCTGCAAGTTTCTGGTAAAAAGGGGGTATTTCGGGTTTTGCTTATACTGTTTCATTTTGAAATTTTAAGGTATATAAGCAAGCTCATTGGAACCTTAAGGACTCAGAATAGTGATCATAAGCTAAGGAGATCAAGTAAGTAACTCATGCTTGTGAATGGCCCTTTGAGGGACTACATTACAAAGAGGTTGTTAGGTATTGTAAGTTAGATAAAACTTAAGATATATTGTATGCTGTTTTGGGGTGCATCACACCGTGCACCGACCCAATAATATGGGGTTGATTGGTGTATGTTTGCTATTGAATTGTGATTGCTAGTATGTACATATCACTTAAGTATCTTAAGAACGAAAAATAGTTAATAGAGGTCATGGACTTACCTTTGGTGACGAATGCGTTATGTTGATTGTTTTTATGTTAAGCATCTAAGTTATGCACGTATTAAGTTATGTCATCAAGCATTACATTCATGCATCATATTTTTCAAAACGATACGAAAATGTTTTGAGCATGTTTTCAAAATGTCACCCAACGGATGATGAGAGTGGTATGGGACACAATCTTCATCCATGCATGTTATAACGTAAAGATCAATTAAGCAAGAATGTTATGTATGTATGTAAATGGTTACGTGGACAGGCGGTGATGAGTTAGGCGTGACCTAAGACGTCTTCTCATCCCTTGAGATAGGCTGCCGACCTAAGGGCATCAAAAGTCTATTCTCTTTACCTAGAGTTGGATTAAAGGGGCAGGGTGCCGAGATAAGGGTGGTATGGGGCCTTATGTGCCTTCCTCTCTAGATCTTATTCCACTAACTCATGTAAATGAAAGTTAAGTTATAAAAGAAACGAAACGAAATGAATGTGCATTGATTTAAGACATGGCATGTGTATGTAGATCATGTAGGAAACATTTCATTTTACTTACTGAGCCTTAGGCTCATAGTTTAAGCTTTGTAATGTAGGTGAGGAAGATGAGATTGAGGGGAATGACTCTCCATGCTTGCTGTAGAGATAGCATGACGGATGGAGTACGTCCAGGCAAAAGTTGAGCTATCAGCGTGAAGACGACCGGTGGGCGGCTCATGTTTTTCTTATGTAATAGTTATGTACAAATGGAGTATATAGTTTTGAAAACTAGATTTTTCTTTATGTTCTTTGTAAACATATAATACTAAAAGTTTGGTTTTGTTAAAGTACTATATGATGTAAAATAATATATGTTTTGATATTGAAGAGCAAGTATGTAAATATTGTACGCTTCCACTATGATTTTAAATTAATAATGTGGAACGAAATTTTAGAAAGAAAACTTTTTACATGATGTATTTTCTACGTAAGAAAAGTAAGGGTCGTAACAGAAATATTATTTTTTAATTAGCTAGGACTTGATTGAGTATCGATACCTAAATTACTAGAAATTGTATCGAACATTAAGTTAGTTCCTACTATTTTAAAACGAGGATGCATTACACATGCCAAGGGAAATTTTTTTTTTAACATTCCTTAGTAGCCTCAAAAAATGGTGATAAAAATTCAAGGAATAAATTAACAATATCGTAACTACTTAGATCTAAAGTTAAACCGTTTGTTTTTTTCACTAATATATGCACAAATAACAAACCAATACGGTTTAGCATTTTCTAACATTAAATAAGTCAAATTTCACCTAGTAGAGACATCTGTTTTTAATTTTCTAGGTTTCATATTAGATAATTTACAAAATTCTTTATATTCTTGTTGTCGGGCATTAGATGACGTAATATAATAAATTGTATTTCTAATTGCATCTATATGTGGAGAAATAAATTGCATGTCATCTTTAACAATTAAATTTGAAATATGACATACGCATCGCATGTGAAAAATAGATGTTTGAATAGTATCGGATTGAAATAATCTTTTAAATTGAGCAACACAAACATGGTTAGCGGTAGCATTATTTAAAATGATACTAAAAAATCTATCTTTAATTGAATACTAAAAATACCGACAATATATCGATAAATCATAACACCACTATGTGGATATTCACAGCTACAAAAACCTAATATTCTTTTGTTTAGTTGTCATTTCTCATCAATAAAATGAGAAGTGACGACTATATATCCGAGTGAATTAGGTACACTCCATAAGTCGAAAGTGATGCAAATAGACATAGTAATAGCATTTGCAAATAAACCGATTAATTGAGCTTTCATATTTTCGTACATTTTAATAATGTCACTTCTTAGTGTACTATGAGGAACTCGTTTATAATTAGGATTAATATATTCTTGAATAAATTTTTTTGTGTACTTCCCTATCGAATATTGATAGAGGTACCTCGTCTTGTGCAACAAATTTTGCAACACCTTCTCTTAATCTATCATGTGAATATATAAAATTATCACTACCACTAGCATTTATTTGGAGTTGCGTTTGTGAACTACCTCTCGGTTGCTTGTTAAAATGACATTTTTTATAATGACTACCGATAGTGTTAGTAGTCGATTCGTAAGAGTAGTGTTTGAGACAATATTTACATTGTGCCCTAGTTTCTATTTTTTTTCCTTACAATAATTTGTTTTATTTCAAAGTGTCTCAAAACATCTGATGTTTTACTTTTATCAGTTAAAGTGAAGAAGTATATGCTTGTGCCGATTATTGACCAATTAAAAATGAGAGATTAGTTGGCATTATTTCTTCTATATAATCATCGATAAAAGTATTTAAATCAAATAATCTATAATTGATATCGATAAATTCTAAACTTTGCACACAAAAATTTAATAAATTGATTTCGTTCACCAATGACTAGAACGTGGTAAAATTTTTGAAATTGAGTTCAAATCCACCAATACGAGTTCTATAAAAAAATAAAATCGTCAGTTACCAATTTAATTTAAACTAATTATAAATGTTAACAAAATAAATAATCGTGACATACATTGATTAATTGCGTGCAAACAAATCGAACGACGTAGTTAAATAATTGAGAAATTGAGTAATTGAGATGCGTAAGAATTGAGAGTAAGGAGGGAATAATTGGTGGAAAATATTGAAGAATGACAGGGAATTTATAGAAGAAGGGAAAAGAATGGAGGGGAGGCCAAGAGGGGTCGGGAGGAACGGTCATATAACCGTTGTTAAAAAAACAACAGTCATATGACCGTTAGATCATCAGGCAACGGTCGTCAGAACCGTTGTCTGATGCCACGTGTGATGCACGTGGAAAGAGAGAGAGGGTCGGGGGCCGAGACCCGAGAGCGAGGGAGCGTCGGGGTTGGGCGATTGGAGTCGGGATTTTGCGATTCCGACTCCAATCTTCGATGGGGTGGCGACATCGACGAAAAAGGCGACCGACGACAACGACTAAGAATCCTCTACTACCACTATTAGCTGACCCTATAAAAAATGTTCTTTTAATTAGAAAATGAGAGGTAAACATAAATACAATTGAATAACAGTGATAGTAGTAATTTCATGTATTCACGTGTGAGATTAAAATAAGATGTGACAATGTATGTAGTAAAAAATGAAGCACCTCTATCAATGTTTGATGACAAAGTTTGTACAAAATTAATTCAAGAATTTACTAACCCTAATTAAAAATAAATTTCTCATAGTACACTATGAGGTGTCATTATTAAAATGTATACTAATATAAAAAATAACTTTATTTACGAGTGCACTTACTATATTGATTTGCATTCCTTCTGATTTATGAAGAGTATCTAATGCAATGAGATACATAGTCATTACTTCTTATTTTATTAACGAGAAGTGGTAACTAAATTAAAAAAAAAATATTATGATTTCTTGATAATATCATCACAGTGATTTTATTATTTATCGATGCATTGTTATAAGAATATTATATAAAAGATAAAACTTTTAGTATTACCTTAGATAATGTTTTTGCTAACATGTTTGTATTTCTCAATTTAAAATATTATTTCAATGAGGTAATATTAAATTTTTACTTTTTTATGTGCGATGCGTTTTCAATATTTTAAATTTAATTGTTGAAGATGAAACACAATTTATTTCATCTTATATAGATGCTATTAGCAATGAAATTTTTTATATTACGTCAACTAATAGCCGACAACAGAATATAAAGAATTTTGTAAACATCTAATATAAAACTAAAAAAATTAAAAATAGATGTATCAACTTAGTGGAACTCGAATTTGTAATGTTAGAAATGTTAAATTGTATTGATTTGATATTTGTGCAATCTCCGTGAATAAAGAAAATGTTCAACTTTATATCTAATTAGTTGCAATATTACTAATTTATTTTTAAATTTTTGTAAATTATTTTATTTTGCTACAAAAGAATGTTCGGTTGTTCTTCTAATTTTTGTAAACTAAACAGGTACTCTCTGAAGATATAAAAAAGTGAATGAACTTTTTAATATTATTGATAATATAAAAATAAAATTTAAAAAATACTAGCTTGATATACCCAATATTTATTAATTTACATGTGTTATGCATCTTCGATTTAAAATAAAAGGAGTTAAATTAGTATTTGATATAATTTTTAATAATTTAGGTCTAAGTAGTATAATGAGTCATAGTAAAATAAAGAAAGATCTTGCTATGCTGTATTCTTCTTTTCAAAGTAAATATACTGACATTGTCATTTATATTCTTCTTCTTGTATCTCTACTAGTTCTAATATCCATTTTTTTAGATGGCATGCAATTTAGTAACTCCTCATATTTCTACTGTAGCATTCGACTCAACTTTTATTGCAAATGGACGGATATATGATAATTGATGAGAACGTCTTACACTGGATCTCGTGAAAGCACTGATATGCACGAAGGATTAGTAGCGTTGTTGCGAGATACCAACAATGCGATAATACAATTGCGGAAGAATTCAAAAATTTGGAGTTCAAAAACTAGATATCTTTTAAGTTTTGAATTGTACCTTCTTTTCATATTTCTACACTTGTAATTTTTTATACTTTGCACATGATTGACAATTAAATGAGTGTCAACCTAGTTAGAATGTATCTAATTTCTAGTGATGTAAATGTCAAATTTATTTGTATTCAAACATTTTCAATGATAAGTAATTTTTTAATAATTATAATATCTTTTTATTATATTAAATACTCTAATAATATATATCTACAATGTATTACTAATTGTATATCACATTTTGAATCTTATAATAACGGAATTATTTTCTAAAAAATGTATATAAGATAAGGGTCTTGAAAAATAATGAGCTTGCTTTGCTCGACTCTTTTAAGCTCGACATCTTCAACTCGGGCTCAACTCGTTTAATATCGAGCCAAATTTTTCAAAAAACTTGGTAGGCTCTGCTCAAAATGCTCGATGAGCAAAAAAATTATAGGCTCATCTCGCTCAAGTCAGCTCGAATGTCATGTCAAATAGTCATATGATCTTTTTAAGATATCTTCCAACACAGGAATTGAATGGTTTATTATAAAACTTATGACAGACATTTTAGAGGAATTCGAACAACATCAAAAGTCAACGGGTTTGTACTAGTTCTCTCTTTTTAAAGATGCTAATGTGTTTATTAAATCATGTGATATGTGCCAAGGAATGAGAAATATCTCAAAGAAACATGACATGCCTTTGACAAATATTTTTGTAAGTTGAACTCTTGGGGCATGGATTTCAAGGGACATTTTCCCTCATCATACTAGAATCAATATATTCTTCACGCTGAGAATTATGTCTAGGTAGAGGTTATCAAGCATGATGGTAGTCATTTTTGTGATATATAGTTCAAGACTTTATTAGCCAAATATTGTGTTAATCATAAGGTGACCGCTATCAATCATCCACAAGCAAATGAGCAGAGTGAGGTGGTCAAATGGAAAATAAATAGGATAATAGAAAAGATTGTAAATCTAGGAAGGAAGGAGTGGGTAGAAAAGTTGTCTAATGCACTTTGAGCATATCATACCACATTCAAGACGCCCATCAGAGCTTTGTGTTTAAAGTTCGTTTTCGGTAAAACATGTCATCTCCTAGTCGAGCTAATTTATGAGGCTCATGGGCGATTGTAAAACCAAATTTAGATGCAAATGCTACTGACAAAACAAGCTGCACAATTGAATGAATTATAGGACTTTTAATTATGATCATATATGCTTATATATATATATATATAAATAAGGTGAAATAATGGCAAGATAAGAACATCCAAGAAAGTGTTATTGTATGACACACAAGTGTTGGCACTCGAATAATAAGGTGAAATGATTTAGAGAAAAGTTAAACAAATATAATACAAAACAAAAAAATTAGAAATGCAATATAACTTTCCCCCTTACTTTTGCTGTTGAGACTTTTACTTAAATGTTCTTTGCTGGTGTTTAACATTTTAGAATTAGTTGGAAGTTCAGATCTAAGGATGCTTCAATTTGTTTTGAGATATTTGAAATGTTTTTTTTCGGTAGAAGACACAGACTTCGAGAGGACTGAGATGTTGATGAGTTGTATCTTTGACCGTATGAGAATTTGATTTGGTATTAAATCATGATTTTTGTTTGTTTTAATTTCTGAGCAAATCATGGAAAACTTTAGATGATGAATATATGAATCAAGTATGGGATTATGTTAAGTCTTGAAAAAGACTTAATTTACACCCCTCTAACTTATGAAATTACTGAGAATTCGGTAATAAATATTCTGCCAGATTAGTATTGAATAAGAAATTTTACGGCATTGGTTTCTCTCATGTACATTTGGTTTAAGACTAAAAATGATAAAATTTGTGATTATCATTTATACTAATCTAAATCATGCACAGATTAGATGGTGAAGAGATTATTAGCTAACATTCCAAGTGTTCTTGAACCCATGCTTGCTCTGCGAAGAAGGGTTGATAAATCATGTCCACATTTGGGACTTTTCAAATGTCCAGATCTTATTTGAGAAACAAACAACTATCTTTCTTTTAATTTGAAACTTTGGAGTTAACAAGTATCTCATGCAAAGATCAACGTGTTTAATCCCATCGTTGAACCGCTTAGCAGAGACTTGGAAAGTAGATCATCCCTCCCTGTTTTTTCGTGTCGGGACTTTCTTGAACCCTTATCTTTGAATTTTGCAATCTTTTTGAATTTGTGGTATAAGATGGATTTTGGTTGCCATTTGTCGAGATCAGGAGGCAGAAAGAGAATCACTATCTGCAGTGAGAGCACCAGAGTCACATCTAAAGTCAGATATTTATGGCGGTTTTGTCAAAGTTCTCAAAACTTGTATTTTGGCGGCACCCTCTACTTTAATGGAAATTCGTTACTGACCCAATTCGTTTCGAGTCTAAAACCCTAGTTCGGGGTGCTGTGTTGGTGGTGCGTGGAACCATGGAAGAAGAAGGTATTGGTATGGTTTTAGCCAAAGCTATGGAGCTGAGGTTGAAGATCAGCAACTGTATTCACAAAGCGACTGCGACGAAGATCGATTCGCCTGCGCACGATCCGTTGGCGAAAAAGCAAGATGGGCCGGAAGCCAATGGAGATTCTGGTTCGCGAAGCTCTGTGGCTGAAGTTGGAGAAGCAGATGAAGATGATGAAGCGGAGAGGCTTCTGAATATATGCGATGCCCTTGAGTCTCTTGAGACTCAGCTCGCTTCGTTGCAGGTTTGAATCACGCATCTCTGTATTCATGAAGTTCTTTTTCTTCTTGATTTTTTGTTCTGGGTAATTCCCTTACGGATTTACAAGCCTGATTCAGTTTCTTTCTTACGAACTAAGTGATATATTACGTTTTCTGCACCAATTGAACTGAACTACTTGGGAATTTTGGCCTTAACACGATTAACATGACTTCTGTTCCCATCTTTTCTCGCAACAGATGCTGGGTTTTTAAATGCTGAACGCATTTATATTCAAACTCGAAAGAATTTGATCGTATCATAAATGCCATTAAATTCTCACGTATGTTGATTAGAGTGTATTTCTGAACCACTTTGATGGTATGCCGATTTAAATCGTTGATTACTTCTGTGGTTTTATTCTTTCCTTAAGTTTGTACAATACTCCACTGTTGTAATCAATTTTAGCCATTTTCTTATGAACAAGGTCGTGCATTGGCTCTGAAATGTACATTTTGTATTTATTCCCACTAATGCTTCAAATTTATGTGAAAACAAGCATACCCTTTCAATTTATCATGCTTGTTTTCTTTCCTGAACTCATATCAAGTATGCAAAAATCTTGTTCTTGTAACGAGGAGGTCAACGGATGTATAAAACAGGGTGATCATCGAGTTGATATCTTGCTTTTTGTTTTTGTTTTTGGATTTGGGTTAAATGCAAAGGTTTGAGTTTTGGTGGATGAATTGCATGTTGGAAAGACTATTTGTTTTTGTATTGATGTTATTCGCATGTTTGTGCTCATTAATAAAGCTCCTTGATCTGTGACATGTTTCAATGCTGTATAATCATAGTTTCTAATCTGGAAAAAAGGTTCTATCTTTCTAATCAGCGCAGCTTTACCTGTTAAAATCACATTCATTAGAATTCAGTTAGTACTTTGTGAGTCTATTTGTAAAATTTTCAACAAAACTTATCTTGTAGAACAGATAATCCCTCTCACTTCGTCCAGTGCTCTTGATGTTATATGAATACTCTCTTTTCTGTCGGTCATCTGGCGCAGAATACATATATCCTGGTAGATAATTTTTTGCTCAAGAATTAATGAAACAATGTGGGGTTGTAGCTTTTCCAAGTTTGCTTGTAAATGATTCTCTATTACATGATATGAAGCTTACCTACAAGATGGTTCTACTTTAGGGGAAGGATTTTGATTATATTTTTGAGCTCTTGTAATTTGATCTGTTCAATCTCAGGCTTTACAACAACAACAACGATATGAAAGGGAAGCAGCCCTTTCAGAGATCGAGTACAGCCGCAAAATGTTACTTGATAAGCTCAAAGAGTACAAAGGGAAGGATTTGGAAGTCATACAAGAGGCTTCTGCATTTGCTGCTGAGTCAGTTGAGCATAACCATGATCTTATGCTTCCTCCATACCCAATTCGTCCTCCACATTCCAGAATACTCGAGAATGGTTATTTAACCCATAAACCTTCACGAAATGGCTTAACCTCGAGCTTCCTCTCCAACGAAGTGAAGAACAAAATCAGTGAGTCCTTTACAAATCGTAAACAGACAGAGTCCAAAAAGGGAAGAAACGGAATTGGATTGTTCTTCAGTGCTGCAGCCAAGACTGTTTTTACCATAGTCGGAGTTGTATCAATATTAAGCTTATCTGGTTTTGGACTGGAGTTTGCAAACAGATCTATTTCTTTGAAGGTGTTGGACATGTTCAAACAGCGGAAGAAGGAAGAACTGGGAACGAGTTCTGCATGCCCGCCAGGGAAAGTTCTTGTAGTGGAAGACGGGGAAGCTAGGTGCGTCGTGAAAGAGAGAATCGAAATTCCATTTTCTTCAGTTGTTGCAAAACCAGATGTGAACTATGGATGTGGTTGATCATCTCCCCATTTCCTGGCTCTTTAACACTAAAGCCATCTTACTGCTATCTGTTTTTCTCAATGATCTATCTGGGTTATCTTCATTCTCTGATAATAGATAAAGGGTTGTGTTTTTTTTTCTTTGGAACATTAGGATTCCCAACTAATCCTAACGTTAATATTTATATTGAGATTAAATACAATAAGATTGCTTTTCTAGTTGACTAAATTATTCAAAAGTTAATGCACATAACATCACAACATGGATGAAGAATCTCCTGAACTCAGGCTCGTGAAATGAGGGATCCAATAACCCCAGCAATAAGAGCCGTAGGATCGCCAAGAACTGCAGAGACCACGAACTGCACAGCCATGGCAGCCATTTCACATGACTTTTTAGCCTTCCCTTTGCTCTTGGAGCTCTGATTTTGAAGCTTATCCTTGAGTAGAGGAATTTTGGTTTCCAATTTCTTACTCTTCCCTCGTCCATGGTAAAGCTCATGCCAGCTCTCGACCAGCATTTCCTTCACGCAGGCCACGTGCAGATTGTACTTCTTGCACGTTGATCTGTAACTCCAGCTTCTTCCCTTTCGACCGCACCTTTGACATGAGGCGCTAACTTTCCTGTAGAGAAAGAGCTTGACTTCGCCGTCGTGGAGCATCATTGGGAGCTTGGCGCAGCAAGGGTGGAGGTCGAAGCCGCAGGATTTGCAGTGGTAGACGAAGCCGGCGACGTCCTTCTCGCAGGCGTTGCAGAAGCGGGGGGTGTCGCCTTGTGGGCGGGACATGAACTGGAAGGAGCACTTGGTGTAGAAAGGGTGGGCGATGGAGGGCGAAGGCAGGGCGCAGTGGGCGTGCAGATCGAAGTCGCATGCGCTGCATTTGTAGCGCGACCCTATGCCTACTTCCTTGCAGCCGTCGCACTTGAAGGGCGACTCTGCGTGCTCGAATTTCAAAGTGTGTTTAGGGTGGCTCCAATGGGAGATTTCGCTGTACCTCATCGGCTGCCTTCGTTTGGCTGTTCTTAAAATGGGTTTTGGATTTGTTTGAGAAGAGAGAAAGGGTTCTTATTAACTTGTTGTTTCAAGGAGGAAAGAGTGGATTTTGCAGGGAGGGTTTAAATGGGCTGCGTTTGGCTTATGGATTAAGCAAAAAGGGCGGAGAATTATATGCTTCAGATGGTGGCGATAGTGGCCAGTAAGTGTTTGCATGGGGAATCCTCTTGCCCAGAAGGCATAAAACCAAACACAAGGCATATTAGGTCATGTCCCACACAAAAGCGTCACTTCCGAGCCAATACTTATGAGACTCGATTCACTACCGGAATCCATGATTAGAAGTATTTTATCTCTTTAAAGTTTGCGTTTAATCTAGACTGTAATGAGTTTTATGCACACTAGATCTCATCCAATCCACAAACCCTTTGAATAATTTGGCGTCATCGGTATCCAGTTCCAAGTTGAGAGAACCCTTCAATAATGGAAAGCAGAAGCAAGCGTGGATAACTCCGAACAATGTCTTCTAATCAACCCTGAAAGCAACAATAAAAAAACATTCTCATTCCCTTTTCCCTGATTTGAAATCACGAAGAGTGCTTAAAGAGAGCAAATACTCTCGCTAGAAGCTTTGAGGTCTTGGGTGAACCACACAATCATCTATTCTTAGCTATCTTTCGTTCATGCTTTTCTTAGCTAGATTCTCCTCCATTTTTCATTAACTAGGCTTGATTAAGTTGGCAATCTTAATGCAAAATTACATCGTAAATGTAAAAGATAGATCATAGAATAATTTAAGAGCTTCGATCGAGTCTGGTTGAGGCCTCAAGGGAGAGAAATGAGCGAATTGCTCTTCAATTTACAAACCCTCAATATTTATTGTTGACGAACATTTTCTTTGCTACAAGACAGTTTGGAAGTGCTTTTTGACGTACACAATAACATCTCTGTCACACACTAATATTCCATTCCTCGAATAGGTCTAAAGGTCCCCCTATCAGTTGGTTTACATCTGGTACATAATTGAAGCTTCTAATCTACCGAAGGAGCACCCATTTTGCACTAGAGACAAAAACGAATTGGAGAGAGATCATGCTGAATCACCACCTAGAATTATGCCATATTTAGATCTTTATACATCATATAACTCTGTCAATTTGTTCTTTTCTAGCTAGAACTTTGAAAGAGCTTGTAAAACCTTAGTTTGACCTCGCTGAATTTCCAGTCGAACTAGATGGCAATCTGCCACTGTGTTTGGCATGTCCATGAAATAGCAGTATGAACAACCGGTTGATTATCACAAAAAAACAAACTAGAAGAAGAGACATCAATGCGGAAATCTTGTAACAAAGCTCGCAACAAAATGATTTCACAAGTAAACTGAGACAGCACGATACTCAGCTTCAGCAAAAGATTTGGATACAGATCTCTTCTTAGACTTCCAAGATACTACAGAGTCACAAAGAAAAACAGAAAAAATTTACATTGATCTTCTTAAATCGACACAAGTTGCCCAATCTGAATCACTACAAGTTTTAATATTCAAAGAATAAATTGAAGAATAAAAAAGACTGGAGTACTTTTCAAATATCTCAAAACTTTACAAGCTGTAGTTAAATGTGATGTCTGAGGTTGGGCTAAAAACTGACTCAAGCACCCTTGAGGTTGGGCTAAAAACTGACTCAAGCACCCTACAACAAAAGATATACAGGGTCGAGTGTAACTAAGATACAACAATCTATCTACTAATCATCTATGACCAAAGGGATTATCAAGTAAAGTACCATATTCGAAAAAACAATCTGCATGTTAGATCCATAGGTGTAGAACCTGGTTTACATCCAAAAAAACAAGCTTTTTTCAATAAAGGAAAATCTAATTAGAAAAGAGTCCAGAACCATCGTGTGTAGGAATAGAAAAGGTACCTCATATATCACAATGTATTAATTCAAAAATTGTGTTTTATATGGATCCATTTAAAATAAAAGGCAACTCTCCCTATTTAGCTAAATGACATATGCTACAAACAGAAGATTTTATTTCAGAGATATGTACCTTGGTTTTGAGAAACCGAACTTTTACGTTACGAGCATAATATCAATGTACTCTTTCGTATGGAAGCAATATTTTAGAAAAAAAATCTAATTAGGAAATAGTTTATCTCATTTATTTAAATTAAGCTAGTTTGTTAATATTTCTTAAGTTGTTATTTTTCTTATTTTCGAACTACTATATATATAGGATTAGTTTCATAATTAAGTTATTTTGTAGCTTATTCAAAGATATCAGGTTAAACATTTATCAAGTCTATTTAATATTTTACTTTCTTTTTCTTTCTAAAACTTTCTCCTGCCTCCCTAAGATAATAAGAGGAGTTGTCATATCACTTTATATCAATTGATTTTATGTGAGGGTGTTAAAACTACTTTAATCGAACAATTTGCTGGGAAAGGAAGGAAAGTTCGAAGTAGTGATGAGAAAATCACTTGCGATCAAAGGGAAGTCTGTATAAGGGTGGCTTTACTCCGGGTGGGATCTTCAGTAACAACCCTTACGTAGGTAGAACATCAAATCGTTATTTGTGTCATTCGTGTAGGAAACCTGGGCACATTAGAAGAAACTGTCCAGCAATTCAAAGGCCTCTGCAAGCCAATTCAAGTCCATTACAAACAGTTCCATATGGACCTAATTTTAGGAATAATGAAAAATCATCACGACATAACTAGATCTCACTCACATATTTTACTTCTATTCAGGTTACTGGATAACCGTCATATCATCATCAATACTAGAATCCAGTGCAGCCCTTTGAAATTTTATGGAAATAAACCATTTGATGCTTCGAGTTCTTCCCATGGTGTACCGGTTGCAAATTCACTTAAAGCAAGGTAATGAAAGGGAACGAGGGAAAAAACTAGTCAAGTTTATGCAGTTGTCGGGAGCGAGACCGTCAACCAAACTGATGAACAAGCCCTAGACCGTACACTTAATTCTTTAATACTCAAGTGCATGTAGAAGTGGGCCAACCCGCCCCGGCCCGCACATTTCTAGTCGTGTTGGGTCGGGTTGGCTAAATTTCTGCAGGTTATGGGTCGGTTGTTACTTTAATTTGATCCGACCCGAAACTCGCACCAAAACAAAATATTGAAGATTAGGTTGCTCTACCTTTTAACCTCTTTTTCTTTTGTGAACCAGAGAAATTCTTTGGCTGCCCTAGCCTTCTTTTGATCTTCGCTTCTATTCGACTTCCTGTAGTTTCATCGATTATATTGTGAACCGGGTAATGAGATATGTTTGGTCGCTCCTCATTCTATCGCGAGTATTCTTTGAAGCGTGACAAATGTCATATGAACAATGTTTAAGATATTACATGAAATGTGTTTAAAGAGTAATCTTGATGTGTATTGAATTTAATGGATGGTAGTTTGTGCGATAGAAACTAATTGAGAGTACTATCGTTGTAGTTACTTTAGGTCCCGTGGTTATTCAACAATTGAGCTTTTACTGAGTACTATCTCGAGTTTTCACTTTAACAAGTCTAAAAAGTAGCTAATTTTAACTACTAGTTTAAGAATTGCAATAGTATCCGTTAGATTGACAATCTTTTACACAACTTGAATCGTACACTTGTGATATCGAATCGATTTTATTTTTGCAAAACCTTGACACAATCGAAAGGTTTCAATATCATAGCAAAACAAGGAGGGTGTAGAGTAAAAGGTGTCACATAAACAAAACATTATTATACCAGGTACAAAAAGCATCAAAACATTAGTTCAAAAAGAGAAATAATTTAATCATTTATATATTAATTTAACATTATCTCTTACCGTAATCTTTTTTTTTGTTTGGTCTTTACATGTGAATTTTTTAATAGAATTTCTTACTTTTCTAAAAGATCGAATTTGTCAACTTTATCTTTGATACCATGATAAATTATCAATGATCTCAAAAATACAACCTGTGGGTGAATGATAATTTAATTGTATTTAAATATTTTAACAATACATAGTCAACTAACATCAAAATTGGGCGTAAATGCTATATGTAGTGAAGTGTGATAGTAGATATGATAGATACGTCAAAATAGTCTAAAGTCATGTCTAGATATCAACTGAAGGATCGAGTTCAGAGTAGGAGGAACATTAGAAGCAACATTAGTATATAGTACAAAATATTAGAGAAATAAAACATTCATCCTTGGAATCTAGAAATTCAAAATATCTCTTTTCTTTTTGAACACCTGCTTCAATGGAATTACATCAATTGCTTTTTGTTCGAGAATGTTGAATTCGATCTGTAGCAAAAGTTAGGCTCCCGATCTCATACTTTATCAGAAGTTTAACATAATTTTGACCATAATCTTCCAATATTTGTTCTATGGAAAGAATCAAGTCTTTAGTTAAGAAATAAGATTTCTTGGCTCGATTGTTTCCAATTAGCGTGAGAAGCGAGAGGACCTGTATTTTTTGTTCACTTTTTCATGAGTTCTCGAACATTTTAATAGGGAGCATCTACTAAAATGTTTTTCTTCAGTGCTCCCCCCTAGTCATCCGACCTCTGATCTCGATGCTCCTACTGTCATTGGAAGATGACATTTTAGTAGAAAAATATTGTTTCTTTGGGAGAGAAAAATACCAAATAGAATATTGCTTCATTGAATTTTGAGTGATATTCGTTTCCTTCAACTCCCAAGAAAATATGGAAGAAATTTCCAAAGAGGGAGTCTTAATTTAATACTACAAATCTCAAATGCGCTTAACACTTAATGTTGGCTTTTGAATTGCAGAACAATTCACTCTTCATCAAAATTTACGAATCTCCATTTTCCTCTATAGACGAATCCCGATCAAGTGAGATTACGTAAATGGAAGAGAAATTCTTGTTTAAATTTTGTTAAGAGTAATGTCTTCTTAATCGTACTTCCCATTTAGAAAATGCATCGCCATAGTTGAGAGTACGAATGCTTTTAAACTAATTATTTAGAAGTAAACAGATTTTGTTTTCGAACATCAATGGCTTGAGGCACAGCTTCATCCTTTCTGCATTATGGTATAAAAGATTTCATCAATAAATCACGTTTAGATCGATTTTATTTTATAACACTTGATATCAAAACTAAAACTGTCTTTGTTTTGGTGTTTTTGAAAAGTTTCAATTATCCGAAAAGTCATTTTTTAAGCAAAAAGTATGCATCCATTTATTTAGAAATTTCAATACGAGTAATTGTAATTTAAATCGTCAAAAACGAATGTGAAAATCATCAAAAATCAAGTTTTTGCTTCAGTCTGAATGACCTGGCTCGAGGTTGAAGATTACTCAACCTACGTATAGTTTCATAAAGCGATTGAGACTATGCGTAGTTCGAATGGTCGAGAAACTTCAAAACTACGTCAATACGATGGTGCTTCATTATTTCATGTTAAACCATAGAAAAATTAAAAAAAATATGTTGATACGAATTTTTGTGTTTCTTTTTGTTATTTTGGCCATATTAGTAATAATAATAATGAATTTGTCATAAATCGAATCAGACCCTTGATTCACATTAAAGTGAGTGGTTTTTCACTGGTACAAAATTATTTCGTAAGATTTGTTATGTTTTAAATTATATTATTTGTATGTCTTTTTAGAGTTAAATCTCAAAACAACCACCAGTTTCGAACACAAAATGACCACTAATTTTTAAATATTTCTAGCAGACGGCTGCTGGGGTGAGCGGTTGTCCGCTTGTTTTTTAAATTGTTTTTTTTTATTTAAAAAAAGGTCTCACTAAATAAATAGTATTCGAATGACTTGACATTTTTATCACACATTCACAATAATATAAGATAATATTTTCCAAATTTTCTCAAGCTTTAAGGCTATTCCTTTTAGACCGTGACAAATTCAACCATTTCCCCAGCTTTCATGAATTTTCATCATTTGTATGATTTATTGTAATTTTTTGTATACAAAAAATTTTAAAAAAAATCTATAAAATGTGTAAGTCAATAAAAAAAATTCTACAACTTTCAAAATAAACTCGATACTATTTTCGTTTGAAGTTATAAAATAATTTTGGAAATATATTCAAATAAAAAACAATTAAAAGTCGTCTCGATTATTAAAAATATTATGTGATTTAGTGGTAAACTTTGTAAGGTCATAATTTTTACACTTGATGGTCTGATTTAGAGGTATAATATGTCTATTTTATAGTGTTCATCAAAATCTACGCACTTAAAAAAAATATTGTTTGATGCCTCAATTTAGCCTTTTTCAGCGTCTGTATGACGTGGTCATTTTGAGTTTTCTTAAAAAGTTGGTGGTCATTTTGGGTTGTTTTCTCAAAATTAGTGGTCTTTTTTAGATTTAACCATTATTTTCTAAACAATTATTAAATATGAAATTGAGTTTATAGAGTTTATGGCTATTTTGTTAATTACGTTGAATGAAGTGACATAGAGTCAATAACTTTTAGCGTAATAATTTAATTATTCGTATTGGCATAATTTAGTGTATATGTTTACAAATAATTAAATTGTTAAAATTTGATTTAATTACATCTCAACTATTGTAAATAAATTAATATTTTGCACTCATTGTTTGGTTTTATGTTTCGCCAAATAAAATTGAACACAAAGTTAAAATTTGTCATAAAATTAAATATCAAATGATTAATGTAATTTTTTAAGTAAATAGTAGTCACAATATTTTTGATTATATAAAGTCATGTATATTAAATTATAAAATCATATAATGACATTTGTTGTGACAAATTAAATAAATATAACGAATTTTTGTCACATGAATTTATGCTATATTTGTATAATTTATCAGGATAAAATATTGAATTATGCTTCTTAATTTACACATAAGTATTAATAAAGAGAAATAATGAGATAATTCATAAAGTTTAATTAATCTTGTTGAGTTAAAATTTTAGCCCACATACAAATTTTATGTTAATAGATTCATAATTATGAAATGATTTACATAAGTAAATCATGATTTATGTTTAAGTCTCATTTTTAAGCAATTGTAATTTGATTTTGCAGTTATTAATTTTTTGAATTATTCTTATATCAAATGAGATATTCTTAAATTGCGGGATGATAATTATAAAATGTTGAAGGAGAATATTCCCTTTATTTGGAGTGTATAGACATCGATTACACTATACGAAAAGACAAACCAATTATTACAATGATCAGTACTCCACATTAGATTGCTCTGTATGAATGTTTGGAATATTCAAATAACATTAGTGTTATGTTCATAAAGATAATTTTTTGTTGGTATTCGTGATTTTGTCGAACGATACAATAATGTCATGACAATACTGAAAGCTATTGATGAACAATATATGATTTAAAATTTTCATCTATATGGCTCACTTCATTCAATGATATGCGTGAGCATATTATGGAGATGTGCAACGTTATGGCTAAACTGAAAACAAATAGAGTTGATATACCTTATTCTCTCTTGGTGCATTATATTTTGAACATTGTTTCATTGACATGCAAATTTTTTTAGATCTTTTATAACACACATAAAGATAAATGGTCACTTAATGAATTGTTGATCATGAAGTAGTTTGACAATGAAAATGAATAAAGGAAACGGTAAATTAACGATCCAAGATGATGAAATCCGGAAGGACCCTCAATATTATTTTTATAATAAAAAGAGACAAAAATTTATGACTTGAAAGAAAAGGTGCATAAATTTTTTTTGTTTGTTATGAATTTAATATGCTATCTATAACATGTGGATGTCCTACAATTTATATTTCGAATACTTTACAAGGTATGCAAAATTTTCAGAAACCAGTGAGAAGTGAGTAGTAGTTTCATTTGATTTTGGAAAAGAATTTTTATGTTTCTAATTTTTTTAGGAACCATTAATAGGTATTTCATCGACATACCGAACGATCTGAGAGATATAAATTATATTGTCCGTTTCACGCTGCAAGAATTGTGGAATTAAAAAACGAAAAATTTCTTAAAAATGACTTCATTATTGAAAGTAATTAATCTGATATAATTTTAGCATTATTTGCATATTTTGATTTCGAGTTGCAATAAAATGGACGTGAAAATGATTTTTCTCAATATAGAGCTAGAAGAAAAGGTTTATATGAAATAATCTGAAGGATTTTCCTCTAGTAATGGTGAGCAATCATTGTGCAAGCTTACAAAATCTATATATGGATGCAAGTATCTCATCAATGGTATTTAAAGTTACATGACGTAATTTCTTCGTTTGGGTTTAAAAAAAATATCATTGATCAATGTATATATCAAAAGGTCAAAGAGTAAAATTTACTTCTTATTAATATATGTAGATGATATTTTACTTGTAACTAATGACATAAGTTTATTGCATGAGGTGGAATAATTTTTCTCTAAAAACTTTGATAAGAAGGACTTGAGTGATGCATCCTATGTCATTGGTATTAAGATTCATCGAGATAGAATCCATGAAACTCCAAACTTGTCTCAAGAAACTTATATCAATAAAGTTTTAGGGAGAGTTTGGATGAATGATTGTACACCTAGTCAAGCTCCAATCGTGAAAGAAACAAGTTTCATGATAACTAGTGCCTTAAGAACGATCTCGAGAGAGAGCGAAGACAAAACATTCATTATGTTTCGATTGTTAGAAGTCTAATGTATGCTCATGTTTGTACAAGAACTGACATTACATTTGTTGTTGAGATGTTAAAAAGATATCAGAGTAATCATTCACTATTCTCAGGTAAAGATCATTTAATTGTTTTAAAGATAGGGTTGAGGTACCTTCAAGGAACCAAACGTTACATGCTTACATACAGACGAACTGATAGCTTAGATGTAATTGATTATTCATATTCAAACTTTGCTTGGTGTATTGATTCATCTAAATCAACTTCAGGATACATTTCTACATGCGGTGAAGCTGTCTTAAGAAGTGTCAAAGAGGATTTCACTATTACATCCACTATGAAAGTTGAGTTCATATCATGAGGCTACTTAGCATAGTGTGTGGATGAGAAGTTTAATTTCAGGGTTTAGAATCGTAGATTCTATTTCTAGGCCGTTATTGTGACAATTCAAGTGTTGTTTTTATGCCCAAAAATTACAAAAGTAAAAGTCCAAGTAAATACATCGGTATTAAGTATTTAGTCATAAGATAACGTGTTGAGGATGTTACGATAGCCATCGAACACAATAGCATTGAATTGATAATAGCTGATCTTTTAACTGAAAACATTCCAATTTAAAATTCAAGGATCATGTAGAGAAAATTAGACTTGATTCTCTTATGTAATTTTCATTGTAAGAACGAATTATATCTCTTCATTTGATTTTTCACCAGAAAAATCCAACTCTCACTCGTGGATGTTAAAAATCCAAGTCTCAAACAACTCATCGATTTCTAATCATGGGATAGCAACACGAGACAAGCTAATCATGCTACTCGTCCCCAAAAACTTGCCCACAAACAAGCACAAGTTGACGCTGGTGAATAAAGTGGCTACGGCAAAAGCTGTAGAGATGAGTAATTGAAGCAATGTTGAAGTTTTAGATGGGCAAGAAAGCTTGAAAGGAGTTGAGAACTATACGTACTTTTGATTGATGAAGGAGCACACGTGAATGAATGGATACACTCGCACCCACCAGCAGGCAACAGCAGTGGATGTTTTGTGTGAGGATAAGATCACCTCAAATCCTTCTAATGATTTATTTTTATTTATTTATTTATTTATTTATATTTTTGCAAGTATTTTAGTGCTCCATCTCCAAACTTCACATCATGCCAGCTCAAACCAGACGCCTTCTATTTCTTTATTCTTGACTTTCTCAATCCACTCTGCCTCCGCCTTCCTTACAAATTCCCCTCTCCATCCTCGTTTTCCACCATCCCAGATCCTAATGCTGCGCTGGGCCACCACTTCGGATTCCTCAGCCAATGATAAGCCCGCTTTTACTCTGGATTGTCAACGCACGACTATCTCCGCAGCCATCAGATGGAGTCGTGTGCAGAGGAAAGCAGCCGAGTTAGTGACGTGTCGTCCTCATGGGAACGAGGACGACAGGTCGCACCAAGAATTGGACGAGGGATTGGAAATTGAGGGAGCATTAAACGTTCGCCCACCGCCCAAGGCTCTCGCTCTTCTCCTTCTTCTTCTTCTTCTTTCTGAAAGCAAACAAGCGGAGACGACCAGCAACAACCACTCTGATCATTCTAATGGCGGCACCTGATCCACCACTCCATCCATGGGCCCCATCTCCTTCTCCAATCACCACCACCCAATTCCTCCCCCGGTCCTCATCTCCACCCTCTAAATTACCCATCGACTTCAGCCCCCCATTGATCGCCATGGTCGTCGTCGTCGCCACCGCTTTCTTAGTCGTCACCTACTCCCGCCTCATCTCCCGCCACATCATTCCTGCTATGCTGCATCTACTCCGCCGCCCTCATCGTCGCTGGAGACGCTGGCGCCGCCGTCGCCGACGGTCCAGGTCTTACCTGCCGTCTTCCTCGGAAGGAGATTTGGACTCTCTGCCGTTTGACTCTCCGTTCTTCGACTCCGTGGATGCCTTTCCGGTTTTCTCGCCCTATGGACTGGATGAGTCTGTGATTAAGGCCATTCCTCTTTCCATTTATACGGCGAAGAATCGCCGTGAGAGCCGTGACTGCGCTGTTTGTCTTCTAGAGTTTGAAGAGGACGACTACGTTCGTAAGCTTCCCGTGTGTTCTCACACGTTTCATGTAGATTGCATAGATATATGGCTGCGGTCCCACGCTAACTGCCCACTGTGCCGTGCTGTGATATTCCGGCCAGAATCTCCATTCATGCCGATGATGGCGGCGAGAATAAGGCCGAGCCTTGATGAAACTTTATTGCGAAACATCGTACTCGAGCCTCTCGCTGAGGCTCCGCCGGAATTTCAATCTACAGTGTCCGAGATCACGCCGTGTATTGAAGAACCACAGCATCGAAACTCGGAGGATCGGATTAATACTCGGGATTTCTTGTTGAAGCGTTCTTATTCGTTCGGATTTGAACGGTGCTTGGCGTCGGAGAGAATGGTGTTAGAGCCGGCGACGGCGTCTCCTTGGCGGTACCGTCGTGGAAGTTTCTGGAGCAAGAGACCATCCCCGTTCGGATCTATAACGAAGGCTAGAGTATTCTCCTTCAGATATTACAGGGGAATGAAATCGCCCTTCTTTAGAAGAAGGGGATTCTTCCCGCTATCGGAGTCAAGCGTCCGGTACGGCGGAGGAGGGTCGTCGCGGCGGAGCAAGTCAATGACGAGCCCGATGCTTCTGAGATCATTCGGCGCCGGGGGAGGGGCGGCGGGGTTCTCATCGAGCCGACTGAGGTGCGGGGACCCGGAGGCGCTGCTGTCGCCGGAGAGGTTCAACAGAAGATAGAAAACGGAGGTGAGAAGAGCAGGACACGTGGAGAAAATCGAGTGGTGGAAAACAGAGAAAGGGGGGCTGGTGGTGGGGCATGGACGGTCGGAGATGGAGCGGTGACGGAGAAGGATGTGATCTCGGGAGGGGAGGCCATTAATGGAAGGTCGGGTCTGATGCATGAGAAATGGAGATAGTTTCAATGAGACGTGTCTGCCAATTTTGCGAAGAGGGCCATTAATTGGGAGTGGGGGAGGGGCATTCAATGATCGAAATCGACGATTCGCACCAGATGCTCTTTATTACATGCCATCAGCCTCTCTCTCTCTACGCTTTCTCTCTCTAGCCCGGTCTTCCTCTCTCTCTCCCGCGCTCGTCAAACGCTAAATGGGTACTCATAAATGAGCATCTGGGTTGTGGTGACTGGTGAGTGCTCGGAAGCCATAATTGATTGTGCTTGGACGCAGGGAAAACGGAGGGCATTAATGGCGTTTGGAGGGTAGGGGCAAGTAGACCAAGACTTGATTCGAAGGGCATCATCGGAGATAATCGCAGAGATTCGCCGGGACTGACTGGTGTTCCAAGGGTGGCTCCTTCATTCTTGCTTTTTGCCATTTTGTGCTTCCTCAGAACAGGAGTTCATACTCATACAGACCAGCTTAATCATTTGTATCATTTTGAGTTTAGTAATTGAGTAACGCCTACATGTCACGTTATGTTATAAGATAACTTTATTTTAGTATACATTAAAGTCATTATTTAGTAGAATATAAGTAAAAAATGACAAATAATAAAGACAAACATCAACATGACTCCTAAAAAGAAGAAAGAGGACGACCAGAAACCTTTGGAAAAAGCTGGTGCCATTGATAGACAGCCATGTGGCCATTGATAGAAGAAAGAACATGTCTATTGGAAATCGAAGATTTGAGATCAAAATGATTGAAGAAAGATCTAAATACAAGAAGATGCGTGGACAAGTGCAGAGATGAAATGGACAAGCTCGGAGGAAGTAGAGCGCCAGTGGACTCCTCTCCCATCTGCCATTATTAATGCACCCCCACTCACTCACCTACGCCCTTCTTTCAGCCCTCCCCTCATAAAACCACTACCAAAACAACACTGTAAAATCCCTCCTTTTTCATTGCTGGGGACGCATGATTCTTCCTAGAACTTAAGCAGGAGCGTAGGTTATCACTAGCCGAATTTGACTGGCGCTTGATTGATGCTTAGAATGTTGGAAGTGCTAACATGTATTTGGAACAAAACTGAATTAACCGGAAAACCCATCTTGACATAACGTACATAAATAAACTTTTTCGATATGGAGGATCAAATCAGTGTCAGTGTGCCATTTTTTGTGGCATTTTGTTCATCCCTGTCATTATTCTTCTCGCTCTTTTTACGACCCAAGGCAAAATGACGATCGGAGACTGAAATATTGTTACGATTAACGTGTCTTTATTGATCAAACCCCCCAAGAAAACAACCGGTCTGGCTCTGGAGTTTTGCTTTTATTCGGCAACTCTGTAGATTCATAGTGGGTGTAATGGCTCTGAACAATAAGGTTTTACCGCTCGCAGTGACTCCGTCAAGAGGAACCCTAGCAATCGGATGCTGGGTCGTCGTCGGATCGTCGATTCCAAGGCAAAGTTTCGTGTTTTAGGAACAACCCATGAAAGCCCTTGGCCAGAAACTTGAAATATATCTAAAAATTTGAAGGAAATGGGTTCCGCCATGAGTAGCCGAGGAGTCAATTCTGTAAGTGTCCTTTTTTCTTGGTTCTAAGGTGTATTTGATGTTGTATACCTGGACTAATGATGATCCCACTCTTTTCTAGGGAGATCGTTGTGGTAATCATGGTTCAAACTGCCCCGAATGGATAATTTTATTGGCGGTATAAACCATGTAATGCATTTTATAGCTGCTCTTTCTTCTTGGCATATCATTTGTGTTAGATTTTTCAAATTGTCATGACTCCATTCTGCCATAGTGCTGCGAAATGTGTTCACCCATTTACGCTTTTGAATTAGTAATTTGAAAATCAAGGAAGTCTTTAATAAAAGATGAGCCTTGCTGGGACTTGGTAATTAGCAGACTAAACTCTATTTGCAACACCTGCGAACTGATTCAATAAGCAAATGAGATATTTCTCTTTGAAGGACTCGCACTGACTATAATGATGTTGATAAACCTCTTGTGAGGTTTACATATTATATAGATGGCGATGACAATCCCATTCCCAAATTAATAGATTTGATCCTAGAGCATCTTGAAAAACTGTTCACAAGATTATCCAAAATCATGGTTAAGCCATTCCACACTACATATCTGACATCTATGTGGTGAAAGAGTATAGAGAAAATGACTTTCAACTGTTTGTATCACTACGGGACTTCGAGGAAAAAACCAGAATTACATTTTGGTCATCCTACCCGACGGTGATGAAACAGACAAGCTCTATAAAGGTTCATCTAATCGTGACAGGATTTACCTAGACAATAAGGCACCACTGCAGAAAACAGATGAAGAACAGAATGCCCTCGAAGTTTTGGAGAAACCTTTGCTGGTGCCATGATGTGCCTTCCTTGGAGGTCGGCACACCGTGGGTCGGAAAAATGCACGCACACGGGGTTCGGATGAACGTCGCTTACGGCAACTGGAAAATGGGTAGAGCGAATGGTAGAGTTGGATTGCGGAAGCGTATTGTGGTGGAAATAATGGGTATTGGTCGTATGAAAAGGGGAATGGCTTGATGTACAATGGGATTCCACTTCATTGGACCGAGAGTTTTATGCTAACTTAGTTGTTCATTTTGTATGAAATATAGCTTCGGAGTCACCCACGGAAAACGACCAAGAAAGGCCAAAGACATCCATCACTTGGCTGCACACGACCACGGCGTCCACCTTGACCGCACACGCCGGGCCGGACACTGCGGCCCATGACGCCGGACACACGGCCACGGCGCACACCACCATCGGACCTACCGGGCCAAGTAACTCGGCCCACGCCGAGACCCATTAGGGTCTCGGCCATCTTCAATAAGTGGCCGAGCGCCACATTTCCCTTCAGCAAATAAAGACTTAGAGAATGAAGAAGATCAAGCCTAAACATCAAGAGGATGGATTAATAGCCCACGCCGAGGCCCATGCAACACTCAATGAAGCCCAATGCATCCTTCAATTTCGTCCGTGTCAAATCTTTATGGACAAGATCCCTTAGCTGGAAAATAACAACCAAGAGGATTGGGAGAGATTAGCACGCACAAAATCCCATAAATCTCGGAGATACATTGCCACGGCCGAGCACACCCGACAGCGCACCCGATAGCGCACCGCACCCGCCAGCGCACCCCACCAGCGCCGCGCGCCCGAACCACGACACACCTCCGAGATCTCCGTGCCAAATCATCAATCCGAACTTCACATCATCCTAGACGCCCAACTAATCCGATGACTTGAGATTACTAGTTTTGTCTACTTAAAGAACATTAGACATACTTGTTACTTAGAGAATTTTTATATCAAATTGTGTTTACACACCTTCAACCTTTCGGTAGAAGCTCTCCTCGTCGATATCCTTCTCCGGTGCGTCATATCCGGTCAAGCTTCGACAACCCTTGGGTGTACGATCGGTGAGTCACATCTGAGTGCACATGAGGTCTATTGATTCCGATACTCTGATTGCTCGAGTATACGAATTACTCCATCTCCCCTCCATCCCCGATCCTCCATAAAAACCATCTCATTCCCGAGCTTTCAAACCTCCTCCACCATACCATTACCTCCGCCGATACACAATTTCGTGTACCGGTATCATCCTTACCCGAGAAGACATTCATAGCCGTACCATCCCGATCAAGACGTGTCGTGCATCATCGAGTCATCCAAACTCGAGATCCATTGCACATCATGGCTCGGGTAAATAGTGGAATGGCTCGAATGAAGGAAAATATGGTGTATTTCGGGAATGGAAGGAAAATGGTGATTGCTCGAGGGATTGGGTGGACTCTTTAGAGTTTTGGTATTGGGATGGATGGACAATTTGAACACTTAAGCAATCAAAGTGTTCTCCTCGGTAGACTTCGCCCGCACTCGAATGTGAAGCACCGATCGTACGTGCAAAGGGTTGACGTTCTCGGCCGGATATTACGCACCAGAGAAGTAAACGTCGGAGAGGGCTTCAAACCTTTCGGGAAGAAGGTGCAATGCACAATTTTTCACTAAAAATTCACTCTATTTCATTCAAGTGCAAGTGTTACACTTAAATAGAAAAACGTAAAAGATAACAAAACTATGAAAGATTAGCTAAGCCCTTGGATGACTTGAACGCCTTGGATTAGCTTCAGGAAGGCTTCGGTTGACTTTAGGTTCGGTTCATGAAGATTGACACTGTTGGTTTTGCGTCTTGACCGAAGGTGACCGTGGTTGTCCGAGAGATGGCACCGGTTGTAATAATCTTCGAGCAATGAAAGATTGGCTCGAGCCAATTTGTATCCGGGGCTTCTAAAAGGCTCTCGGTGGTCTGAAAGAGGTGTCACGTGGTCTGGTTCCTCGGTTGTCCGGCAATGGTTCATGAATGTGCGCGGGCGACTTGAAAAAGACCGAACCGGAGGTTGATCCGATCTCAAATATGGTGGGATCCGCGAGGATATTGTGCAAAGTTGTTGCTCGAAGATCCTCTGAAGATTCAACAGATTGATCACGGATTTTATGGATGAAAATCCCTTGTGGCTCGCCGGTTGTTGGTGAACGGTGTTGTGTGCGCGGTTTGACCTTATCTCCATGTCATCACGAGATTTGTCCGTGCCATTTCGAAAAGGTTGTTGTCCAACGATCCTCCTACAAATATGGCAGTTTTAGCACGGCTGGATTTGCATGAAAGTCGTGCTTGATCGAGGGTGATCTTTGGTTGTCCGTTGGATGCGCGCTTGGTTGATCTTATCTCGGATTTCTTGGGATTCACTCGTGCTAATTTTGAAAGGTTGTTTTCCAACGATTTTCCTATGAATATGGCAACTTTAGCACGGATTATATGGATGATAATCCCCTTTGTTTCACCGATGGTCGGTTTTTGTGTGCGCCCGGTGGATACTCTTCGGACATCTTGAGATTTATCTGTGTCAAACTCGAACATTATCTCTTCTTTGACCAAATAACCAGATTACTTAAAGATTTAAGTCAAGTGGTTGATGGAATTGGTCAAGGTCTTCTAGTGGGTCGTGGCTTGACCGTGGGCCTGTCAATGTTCGGCCATGGCTGTCCTTTGTGGGCCTTCGCCTATGGGTCTTCGTTCTCTTCTTTGGGCTGTCTTATCTTCCTTTTCTAAGGCTAATTGTTGGCTGAAAAGATATAAACTAAGTGTGACCGAAACTAAGGCTCATGGGCGAGCACTCGATCCATAAGATTTTGACTGTGCGTTTTCCCATGTCGGTCACTTATTCTCTTGGGCCGAAGCCCTAGTGAACTTAGGCTAGGTCGACGACCGAGGCTTGGGTGGTCGTCGGGTCGTGGTCGTGCGGCTAGGCTCCGGGCGTGTCATGGCCGGGTGGGCCGGGTGTGTCTCAGCCGGCCGCGTCGGGCGTGTCGTGGCCGAGCAAGCTGGCCATGTCTCGGCCGGGGATTCTCGGATGCCAACCGAGCAAAGTCCTTAGTCGCTTCTGAATTGCCTTGAATATTGTCTCTGAGGCTATGTTTCCTGCAAAACGAGCAACTAAGTTAATCAAAAATCCCGTGCTCATCGGGGCTATTTCCATGATGTGCTCCCGTTGCACATCATGCCACACCTTCATTGAACGAAGAAGTACTGTCGTGAGGGTAAGTGGACGAGTTGAGTGTGCCTCCATTATTTCCAAGGTGGACCTGAAATGCTGATACCATCAAATCTGCATGAAAGGAGATGAACGAAAGATGACATTCACGGCCAATATGTGCTATACGAATGGTTGGTCATAGTACTTTCATGCATCTCACGCACCATGTGCTCAGAGATATCCTTGGTAAATTAATAGCATGGGTTTAAAGGTGCATTTAGAGCACTTAAGGATCCTTTTCACCACCCTTCGGGACACTCAGTTATTTCAAACCTTGAAGAAGTGCAGATTTGTGCAATCCACATTCCATTTCCTTCTTAGTCTCCAAGGAAGGTTTGGCCGTGGATGATTCAAAAGTGTTGGCCATCAAAGAGTGGCCGTCCCTCAAATTGTTTATGAGATCTAGAGTTCTCAAAAACTAGTATCATTCTATAGGCACTTCATCTAGAATTTCAGCGTGATTGTGTCTCCCATGACCGACTTCACCAAAAAGGGGATGAACTTCCATTGAAGTCCGACTCAACTTTCGAGGCCATCAAAGAGAAGTTGTGCAATGCACCATTGTTAGATTTGCCCAATTTCACATAAGTGTTCGAGGCAATGTGCGATGCATCTATAGTAGGATTTGGCCACCCGTCATGCAAAGGCAAGCCGTTGCCTATTTTAGTGAAAAGTTGAAGTGCCCAACACTCAATTACTCCAGATACTACAAAGAGTTTGACTCTATCACTAGAGCCTTGGAGGTTTGCCAGCATTATCTCTTCCTCAGGAAGTTCATCATACACGGACCATGAAGCATTCAAGTACATCAAGAACCAATGCAATCTCAACCGAAAAAAATGTCAAATGGTGGATTCTTTGGAACGTTACCCCTTCATCATCAAATATACAAAGGGGACGTCAACAATGTGGCTGATGCACTTTCAAGAAGGTACGCCTTCTGGGTAGTATGACTCTGGAGGATTGGGCAGCGATCCATGACATCAAAAGAGATTCAAGTGTTTATTCAGGAACTCTAAGGCAAGAAAGTATATACTAGATGAGCTCAACGCAGCCGGATAGAAACACAAGGTATGTACCTAGCGCATATTGAATTATTATCCCTGGTTCTGTGGGAAGGCTTCTTCATTGACTGATTTTTAGAGTTTTGGCAGCTTCAAGGTTTCGAAATGCTAAAGGCCATTCTCTTGGAACCCTATCTATTTGATGTGGAGAGGGATTTGATAGCTCCTACATTCAAATTGAAGAGGGCACAACTGCTCAAACACTACAAGGTATGACGATTTATCAACTTTTCCCTCCCCCAATGACACTATTACCTTTACTGACATTCAACATTACATTTAGAGTCGATGAGCATGGTCTGTCGATTGGATGATTGTTGATTTTGTCTGTATGAGGACATCGATCGCTTGTACAACGAGGCAAAGGGGACAAGGGTCTGGAACCTGTGCATACAAAAATAACTTGTTTTTCTCAGGAAATTGGGATCATACTCCTGATTACCTATAATACATATTTCTAGCTGTAGCCAATGTCTCGTATTATACCTCGCAATCGGGCTCAGTTATTTACTAATTTGGAAAGAATCTTGAAAATATATGTTACATTTGCTATTTCATCTGATAGCAAAAGTATTTAACTGAACATCTTTCACTGTGCAATTGATTTTGTTCTTCTGGGTATCAGAATTGATGTTTATGAGAGTTTTAGTGACAATTCTAAGGTGGTTCCGGATTAAGCTATATGATGCAATCATCCTTCTTCTTCTGGTCGGCATTGTCTTGTACACTCCAAGTAACTGTCTTTTGTTTTATATCGTACATATTTAGGAGGATTGAGGATGAACAGGCGAGAGTTGAAAGTGAAGGACAATTATTTGTTTAAATATCATATGGCGTGGTAGATGACCTGGATGCCACGTAGATGTATAGTAGGCAACAGGTGAGAGTAAAGAATTAAGGAATGAGATTAAATTTTGAGAAACCAGCATCGGTCCAACTTTCCAAAAACCAAGATCTTCGGATTGGCAGGTCCTCTGACATTTGCATGCGCAATATAGTTTAAGGTTTACAAAGGAAAAAGCTCAACCAAATTTGAGTATGAAAGAAAGAAAGCAGAACCAAGCTCGAGTCATTTTGATCATGGGTATTATGTTATTCGCACAGGTAAATGATTTCAAGCCCCTCTTGTAAATCAATCCTACGGCTAATTTAATTATATCCACTTGACAGAAATACAGACTGCAAAATGCGTGCAAAGGAATAGGACGATTTCATTGAAGTTGAAAAGCAAAAGGGAGATCTACAAGAAATACATGACCAGAGCCCAAATGGGGTAGACGATGAGAATGACAATACCAACTGTGTTTGAAATGCCGTGAGCTTTGGTGAATGAATTCCTGAACCCTCCAGCAGCCCTGATGTGTTCTTGAAGCAAATAGCCTGCTATGACCAGACAAACTATTATGCCCACCAAGTCATCCCTGAAAGTGTCCGCTACCAAACTGGGAGACACGACTATCAGTAGAATCAGAGCCGCAGGTAGTTCCAGCCAATCTGCGGTACAAACCCATGGGAGCTAATAAATTTTTTTGCTACTTCAACTGCAGATAAATACTCATTTCTGCATCACATATCAACTTTTGATCCGCCTATGACAGCTTAGTCATGCGTAATAGCATGAAATAATGAATAATGATATTTATTCAGAGTTGGTTCATCCTTGGTCAATTTAGAATATGTACGAGGATCAGTAGAACCTCACTTGGTGTCTTATTCATCCATTTTCAGCTCACAACTGTTCAACCACCATTAAATCGATCAAGCTGTCTACATTGAAAAATTCCTACCAATTCATTTTTCAAACCACAAACATCGTGAAAAATAAATTTTCTCCACCATGCTCATGATGAATTTAAAATTCCAATAAAACAGAGTATTTTCTTGAAACAAACCGTGGTAATCGTTGGGAGTTATGTGCAAAAGGGAACTCTGAATTCCAACAATAATCCCCTAAAATACTTTCCAAGAAGTCATTTGCAGCCTTAGCAGTAACATCCACACAAAAAAAATAATTCTTAATCAGTGACGAAAGGCTAATTACCTGGAAAGCGCTTTGGGAAGAAGATACGCAAAATAACGGCGACAAAGGCGATCCACCTTCCCACTTGGCCTCTGCAGTAGCAACCAATTGAAAAGCATTAGAAAGCAGCAGTACTACAAATTGGATGAAAATCAGAAGGGTTCTCGTTGTAGGTAAAACGAACTCCCGGTGAAATGAATTGGATCACCTTAAGAAGCTGAAGATTATGGAAGGAAGACTAAAGAATATGTAAGGAATAAGTAATCCTGTAAGAATATTTGTCTTCCAATTCGTTCTATCCAAGACCAGCAAATAACTGCAGCAAAAAAAATCAAAAGATATACGTTATACAGATGAATCAATCAAATTAAACACGAACCTACAAAAATATAACCGCTAATTGATATTTTGATCAAACCAGAATGATCAGTGATACTAAAAGTTCTTCAAACAGCTTTGAAACAGATGAATCAATAGAAGAAAAAAAAAAGAGAAGATAAATAGAAGAAGAGGAGTCCAAGCGGCAGAGAGAAAAAGAGAGATGAAAAACACATAGCGGCAACGGTAGCGATCCATTCGAAGATAGAGGTTCCGATTCCAAAGATACCGAGCTTGATGGCCTCACTGGCGAGCCTCTTTGCAGCGTTTCGGAACTCCCTGAGATCAGCGTCGAGAAGGCGGGTAGAGTCGTCTCTGTCCGTCGGCATTCTCAAATAACCCCGGCTCTTCACCATCGACTCCGCTCCTTCTGCCTTCTGATTGACCTCGAATCTTCAACGGAGACAATAACAAAGGCGAATCAAAGCTTCTTCCGAGCACGGGGATAAATAGGAGGCGCTGAAAAAGATGAAGATTGGGCCGAGAGGCGTTTGCCCAAATGCCCACCCTCATTCCAGTCTCTTTCAGCCGACTCCTACTCCGCAGACTTCTGCATGATTTAATGTTCAATTTCATGAAGCCAAAGAAAATAAAATGAAATTAAATATTTATTTTTCATATTTATCATGTGGAAAAAAGGGAAGATTCTACGATAAGGTAAGATTTGGGGGTTACAAGTAGCCATCGAGTGAACAGAATTCAAAAGAGGTTGGGGTAGGTGAACCCCTTCTTCATTTAGCCTATGTATTTGACCCTATAATTATAATATCTAATATCTCAATCCACGCCTACACTTTATTTGTGTACATTTTGGTGAGAAGGACCAAAGATTTCTTGGCCTGGCCATTTTCTATCACAATCATACTTGACGACACCCACTTGCATTAGCACACTGCACATTAAATATATATATTTTTTTTGAGTTTATGGGTTGACCCACAAACTCAAACCACACGATTTGACCCAACCCGAAAAATAAAAATTCAAAAAATAAACTTCAAAACGAGCCAACCCGAAAAAACAAACGGCGCAGATTGGTTTTGCGTAGCCCTAATTATATGCATAGAGAAATTTCAATGTATAGTGCTAAAGTAGTAATATTAACTAGATGTTACCTTTACTAGTGATCAAATTGGTTTGTACCCAAAAAGTCAACATCTACCCATAAATCCAAGATGTAGTTTCATAGAAATGTGAAGATTTGCCTCTTCATCTGGCAATCTCTGATCTAATTTAGCTCTTCTTAATCTCAATTTCACTTTCTAACAATGTCTATCCTTGCTCATTACTTCCTATTCCAATCATGTCCGCATTATACATATATACACGTCACACTACTTATAGATCAACATTTTAATGAAATCGAAAAGCTTCTGCATGGACTCAAACCTCTCCCCCTATATAGTAACCACACCATCCCCATTCCCCACCATGGCAAAAGTATGTAGCCTATGGAGCCAAGTAGTCAATTTTTTAAAATAGAAAAGAAAAATACAAAATGAGTACATGATTTTAGGTTAACATCGTTATTTTGTAAAAATGCTCAACTTTTTGATTGGCATACATCATTCTGCAGTCATGTTGTTTGTTTTGATGATGCCAATATCTACATCCAAACGGCTGACTGGGAATAAATATTTGTTAACTTATTTTGGAAAAGTAATGTTATGAGTACATGATTCTAAGGTAAAATCCAGTGATAGTTGCCACTTCGAACGGGTAAATCGCTTCAAACAAAGGTGGCGAATAGGATGATCTAAGCTTATTTACAATATTTGAAGGTGAATCCTGGTTCTAATTATCAATAAGAAAAAACTCAATGCATATTGTAGAAAAACTCCATGATCTCACAGAGTTGACGCATGATAAAAACAAACTCACAACCGAACCATGTAAAAAGCCAAAAATTCGAGAGATTATTGATGGAGCAATATATGAAGTTCCAATTGAACTGGTTAAAATTTGTGAATTAAATGACTGCATGGAAATTTTAGAATTACCTTTTGTCCAAAAGATTAAGCCGAAGTGACTTACGTGCAACCAATTCGATCTTCTACTATTCCCAAAGATGCAATATAAAGTCACTGCAGCAAATGCTTTCTTATTTCGTCACGATCTTTTGAATTCCCACTGATCTATCACTAAAACTTCTCATCTCAACTTTGATAATATATCAGTTAGTAAATTGAACCTCCTGAAAAGCAAGAGAACACCAGTAGACTCAACGTTGCTGACCAACATAATTTTCAACTTGGAACACAAAGTTTAAGCAGGACTTACAGTTGATCTTTTTACTTGAGCTAAGACTTTGAACTTTTGGGTTCTCTCGACCATGCAGGAGGGATGATTTTGAATTCTTCTGTCGGACTGCCTTCTATTTGGGGTTTTGTTGTTTCATCAGGCTCCGAGATATCTTTAGAAAATGCATTCGGATTGGCTTTTATACATTGTTGTAGCGACAGAAATGGCTGCACACAGTCTGAGCCCTACAAAAGATCATATGAAATAATAAGGATAATAATAAACTATCTCTTCATCATGTGCCAATGATGCTAAAATAGTAATACTAGACCAGCCAAGAAGAGGAATTTTCAACCCCTAAAACATTGCTGCTATATCTTGCATAGTGTATCAAGTAGATTACCTTCTCTAAAGAATTGCTCTTGAGAAAACAGAGGAAAGCATCTGAAAATTGAAAGCCACATGGTCCATTTCGTAAATCTGCAATACAGGGGCATTCCAGTGCTCTTTGAGCCTTTGCATCAAGAGACTGGAAGAAACATGTTTGAACTCTTGAGTAACATTTCCGGATGTTTGTTTTTGTCGACAAAAAACACATTTATCATACAAACCTCATTTACATCGCTTCCATAACTTACAGCTTCTGTAAACGAAGATACAGCTTGTTAATTTAAGTAAAACTCATCCAATCATCAATCAAAAGTGTGAAACTCAGAAGAAACCAACTAAAAACCTCATTCTATTGATTTTAGAGACCACAAGGGATTAATTTATAAAAATAAAATATAGTTCATTACGAAATACAATAGAAAGCCTGAGATGCCGTCGATATTGAAATCCAATTTTTTTCGACAGAATTGCAGTTTACTAACAATTTTCTTTTTGAATTTCACGAAAAAAAACCAAGCTTACCACAAGCAAAAATGTTCGGATAGCTAATGAGTTAAAAGCATTGAAACTGACGAATTGTCACTCATTAACATCTCCAGATCCTCAAATCAACAAAAGGTTCAGCCACCCATTTTCTCATAAGATTAAAAACACAAAAAATGTCAATTGCACCAACCAGCGATGAGGGCTTCCATGGAAGTCGAAGCCGAAGAGGTAGCAGAATCCTCGGTGGACGGCCGGTTCGGAGGAAGATGGCTAAGATTTGTTGGAGCTATCAACTCGCTCTGAGCTTGTCCCATCTTTCTACCCAAGGCAAGAGAAAGTGATATTGCTTTTCTGTTCAATACGAAAGAAGAGATAGCTATCGGCTAGATCGTCAGAATTAACCCAGGAATAAGTCACGCATCTGAGCTGACTCTTTAAGATGCAAGCAATGGAAAATTTTCTTCAGATTTTCAGCAGTCGATGGCGAAGCAAGATCGACATACAGAAGAAAAATCTAAGCAAAATTAATCAAGCTGACGGAACATTGAAGGTTTTAGGGTGGAGACTTAAAGGTCCGGGTAGGAGTTAGGGTTTGAATTTGAAAGATCACGATCCAGTTCCACCAATTTCATCAGAAAATAAAATTAAAATTAAAATTAATAGTTTAAAATATTAAAATTAATAACGAAATCAATTATTTAATTATATTCTAAATTTTAATCTAATTTTATTTTATATTTTAAAAGAACTTAAAATATAATAATAAAATATATTTTTATTATATTTTAATCGAATTTCAAATAATTAAACAAATTTACAACTAAATTTAAATTTATATCAAATTTTATTAAAATTTAAATTAAATTTAACTTAATTTTACGATAATTTTTTTATTTCTAAACAGTGACACCAGCCCATAATCATAATTTTTTTAAAATTAAAATTAAAATTAATTAAAACTGATAGTTATATATCACTTTTCTACAGACAGGTATCAAACGATAACCCTCAAAAATTAGAATTGCATACCTAATTAATACAATGCAAGAATGGAAACAACACATTGCAGATATTCCTGAATTGATAAAGGTAAGTTCACTCAATGAAACCATAAAACAGAGGTCCAGGCATCATACAAAATACCCATCAACCGCATTCCAAACTACGGGATCCCGGAAATTTTGTCATATCCCATATATCAATCCCCATTTCATAAAACAGTAAGCTCGAACATAATCATCGGTGTGAATGGATGATGGGCTCCTAAAACATGCAACGCCCTACCAACAAACAAGGTCAGTATGATTAAGCAGATTCTACAGCAATCCATAATATAAAAACTGATGCTTCAAATCCTGACCCAATGGCTAAAACCATTCCATTTGCTTTCTACTCCTGCAGTACAAGGGAAGAAACGTTTATTTTATGGTACAAGGTTAACAAAATAGTTCACTTACATACGCCTTGCCACATAACAAAATGTTCTAATTAGATATCCCACAATGTGTAATGTGTTTCCTTCATATCTGTATGAGTATGTGCATGCGAGCATCAGCAATGAAGATAAAACATTTTCATCCAAATTACTAGGATAAATGAAGATAGAAGTAAAATGAGGAAATAAAACCACAGTTTGTAAATATATGTAGCTCTTAGTTTGAAGATCAAAAAATATTGTCCAAGTGATTGAAGAAGTATTTATTAAAAAGAATATTTGCGAACAGATGGAACTAGCACCTGCTCAACTGTTGTTTCATCTCGTGTCTCCTCCGTCACATCCATCACTTTAACTCCCATCCCAGTTTCTTCACTGTTTGACATCATTGTATCATCATTCTCCTTGAAAGTATCGGATTCAATATCTGCATCCATCACGTTCAGATCTGTTGGAAGCAGACCTGACTTTAGTGCCTGACAATGCAAAAAAAAAAAAGATGCCTCATCTAAAAGTGTCAAACAGAAGTTAATTATCGATGTAATGATTGAGAAAAAAAAAAGATAATCCACAATTTTCTATTAGGAGAAATAGAAAATTAAATAGAGATCATAAAAAATCTAACAACAATACATAATAATGGATTCTATAGAGCTTATAAACATTTCCACCTGAGTAGAAGAAAAACCAAGTAAAGAATAAGGTGCAAACCAAAAAGAGTTGCGTATTTATTCACATTTGATTTTGGACAATTTTGCTATGAATCAAACTAAGTATACAAATTTTACGTTTTACAATTAATTGTTTGATGGTTTTGGAAAAGCAAGAGCAACGATGAGACAATCCTCACCTGACATATGTTATTGTTTAATTAACTCATAGTAGTGTGTGATCAAACAAGGGCACGATTCTATCTCTCATCATTATTCAATTCTGTTGTTAACAAAAATAAACACCTGTTCTAGTCTTGCAACTTCTTCCAAAGTCTGAGAATTGACAATTGCTGCCTGTATAAAAAAATTGACTCAAATGAGCTAAAACGCCAAATATAAAGCAATATATTTAGGATCACTATAAATGAAAACAAACTACGATTGGACAATGAACAACACTACTAGTAAACTACATTGTAATAAAACCAGAAATCCCTAATTCATTTTTGAAATGTGCACTTTAAGATTGTTGAAACAAAACAAATAACTTCGAGCATGAATTCAACCCCCTCTATCACCCTGATATTGTTGAAGCCTTCATTCAGATCGAAGACTAGTGAACAAACACCTCATCACCGCCATTGCAAGAGGTTCTGAAGCCATCTCACATAGCGTCGATAAGCTTCTTGACAATGTTATTGACCTTGACGGTGCGGCTCATTTTCAAACCCTATTTTGCACCGCATAAAACCCTAGTTCTAGCTCAGTGGCTGCTTTGAAATTTTATATTGATTCAATCTGCCTCACCATGTAAGTAACAAGAGTCTAGAATGCTCAGTTCACTCTAGTATAACCATCCTTGGGACCCTGTTTAAGAGGGCATCAACATTCTTGCATTTTCTCAGCCAGACCTCAGTGGAAAAATGCTCTTGGTTTCTCCTCGACTACATGTGAATAAGGTTGGCATTATAAGGATCTTCTGGTGCCCAAAACCAAGCTTCCTTCTTCTTTAAGCCTTGTCCTCTTTAATTTTCGACGAACTCCATCATTTTTAACTTTCGCACAACCATTATCCTTTCCCGATCATTATCTTCTTCAATTCTATTGCCTCTGAAACATCTTCCACAATTGGATTGTTTATGCTTCCCTTTCTCTCTCTATTTCGTAGCAGGCTCTTTCTCTTTGCTCTAGCTGTTTGGCTTTCATTTTTTCAAGCAAAGAGAATATTTCAGATTTTCAGCAATAGTGTTCAAAGGTACCAAAAGCATCTGATCTATCCCGGATCATCTAACTGTTCAGCTTTGCCAAAAAACAAATCCCTCTGTTGCTGGTCTAGCATTAGGGGAAGCAGCTTACATTTCCCTCTCTCGCTCCTTCCTCTTCTTCTCTGCTGCATTTTCCTTTCTTCTGTGTTCTATTTCCGTCTGTGGCTGGTGATAAGTGAAATGACAAGAGTTCTTACTTCCTTTGCTGCCATCCTCTCCTCCACTTTGGCTGTTGTCTCTACTATGGAGGCTTCTTCCGTTGCAAGTACTTCCAGCCTTCCAAGTCTTGTCGCTCCATTTTATTGTTCTTAGTTTTCTATTTTTAAACGAACTTTGAAATCAATTTCTCTGGCGAGATTCTAACTTGACGTGATTGTTTTCTTTGTTGACTTTTTGGTCGGGTCCTGGTGAAGCATTTTGCGGCTGCGACAGACTCTGAATAACAGTGGCTCCTATGCACAGTTGCAGTCTAGACATTGCTGATAGAGCTTCTTCCTCATGTTAACCTTTAGTTGCTCCAAAGGGTTTGGACTTGCAACTCACGATGGGACCTGTCCATGGAGGAATTGAGGATTTTTTTTGCTATGATTCTGCTTGTAGGGTTCATCAGATTTCTTTCCTTGCGTGACAATAATCTTCTAAAGGGTGGGAACACTCAGAATTTGCCAAGTTGCAATTCTGTGAACTGCTTCACTTTTTTTTCTCAAAGCAGCCAAGCCCACGTCCAGCATATCGAGTTTTTTGTCGGCAAAATGCCAAGCCATTTCTTCTTTCCAAGATGAGGAAACGATCTGATACCATATTATACAGTTCCTTTAAATGGAACAACAAAAACAATCAAAGTGAGCTTAGCCAAATTTCACCGGAAGCAGGAGGAAAGTCAAATTTTGTGTCCTCTCCTTTATTTGTTTGAATTTTAATCTCCAAGCCAACCATTTAAAAGATTCTTCCAAAACAGCTTAAATATCCATACGAAGAATTTGTGTCGCCCATGCTTGCATGGTTGAAATTGCTCACCATTCCTCCATACTTCCGGTGTGAAATAAAAGCATAAATTTGTTCTCGAACCAAGCAGAACTCTTAAGGCCCAGTCACTGACTAAAAGCAAATTTAAGATCCTCCCAACGTAAACGTGGTTCTTCTTCGGTTAGCCAATCATAATAATCCCAAGCCTTTTCAATCAATGCAACCATAAACACCTGTTTATTCAGATGTATTCTCACGACTTGGATGTAATGTTATGCTTTTCTTTAGACAAGTTGTCCAGTCAACACAACCAAAAATACTTTATTCAACCATATATGGCCCTCACATTATTGCCTTCGGCAGGCTTCTTCTATCTTCTCTGTAAGACTGTGAGCCAATTCCCACTTTCGTCCAAGTTCCAACAAAGGGAGAGTCATTACTCTCCAAGGCAAAAAATTATGTTCTGCCCTTACTAGACTAAGATCAGCACTTGTGAAAAATCCCCCTCCCTTTATCATCCGCCGCTTGAACATCAGAGGCCTCCTCAGACCCCTTCTGACTACTCATCTTCAACTCTTGCAAGTCTAGCAAAATTTGAACAGTCTCTACCAACTTAGGCAAGACTGAAATTTGATTACCAGACTTTTCTAATTGCTCTGTAATTTCTTCAAGAGTCATCTGGTTGTTGAGTACCTCCCTTTTCAGGTACTACCATGTGAGCTTTCCAAACAACACTCTTGTCATCAAAATATTTATCACACAAACAACATGCACACCTGGACCTACATCCTTACAATAGAACAAATCGCATACTAACAAATAGCAAAAAGTTGTTTAAGCTAAAAATGAACAAGGAATATTTGACCAAAGATATTTATTTATAACCTTTATAGAAATTTCTTATTTTACAGAAATCTCTTATTTTATTATCTTCATCCTTCAATCCTTAAGACCTCATGTTTGTTGTCTAATTTTTTTATCAACCCATGCTTTTCCCCTTACCTAATCTTTCGTTAATTGAAGACAGACTTCCCACTCGACAATAGATCTATTGTACCTTGTTATTGAAACACATAAAACCAATTCCTATAATGTTCAAGCCTTAAAGTTAAATCCTATAGGGCAGATGTAATTCACTGTTTATGTGGTACAAAAATTCCAAATAATAAAACCACAACCTAATTTCAATCGCAAGAACAACATACTTACTCAAGATTCACAAAATAAAGGACTTTTTATTTCATGAAATGTGACTTCTATCATGAATATCCATTAATATATTATTAGATTACAACATGATAAGTTGTAGGGATGGAAAAAACCGACTCAAACCGATAAATCGGCCTAGACTATAGTTTTTTGGTCCAATTCTGGTTGGTCTTGGTCATCTACGATAATGGTGCTCATCCTAAAATTCTAAGACCAAGATACATTGGTCCAATCTTATTTTTTTCAAAGACCGCTTGAGACCATGTTGAACGCTAATTAAAATTGACAACTAATGATACAGTAGATAATTTCGATAAATGAGTATTTTGAAATTTTCTCATACTAAAATTACTAACTATTATAATTTTGTGACTATTTTAATTTGGTATTATGTGTTTTCATATTAATTTTTATGTATTTTGTATAATTTAAATTACTTTAGATACTATTAAATTTTATTAATTTGAAATTATTTTATTTTGTTTTAGTGGAAAAATTCAAGACTAGACTAGAGTAAGACTGAATTTATGATCTGGTCATGCTAACGTTTGGGCTTGGTTCTGGTTGTAAAATTTTAAGATCATAATACATTGGTCTAGACCCATTTTATCCAAAATTCGGATCAGGTCGAATCACATCCACCCTTAATAAGTTGACTCTAAATTAGTCAATCGTTATCTGAAACTAGCCTTTGGATGCAAATTAAATAGGAGATTGATTGAGAAAAGCCCTATATATCTCATGTTACAGTTTAAATAAGAATAACTTCATGGATAGTTCAACACCAACTAGTCTTCCAGGTGATTGATTTATTTGGTTTTGATTTTTCCTATCGTAGGAGAGAATGGATTTCTATTGTATTCATAGCAATGAAACATTCTAAAGAGAGTATTTTAAACTTGTCCATTTCACATAAATTATCTACAAAGACTTACCTTAATAGCAATAATTTGTTCAGGTGTGGGAGCGACCACTTTTGGCTTTGTTTGTTCCTCTAAAGCTATTGAAACGTTCACAACTTCACCCAAAGTGAATGTCTTTGTAGATTCCTTTTTAGCTTCCTCTTCGGCTTCTTTAGAAGAAAACAAACTCCTTGCTTCCAGTCTCTCCTAATATATGTCAAAATATTTTGAAATCAAAACTCTATGAACACAAAAAATCTTTTGAAAGGATAAAGAGTCTAAACTGTAAAACTTTAACATGCATAAACTCATAAAAAGCACTGTATTCAAAGCTTACTATACAAAAAAGCAGTTGAAACTCACAAATGTTTGTGTTTTCTTTTTACTAAATATTATTAATTTGGAAATATTTTCTTTTGTTGTAGAGATTCATTGTTGGTATAAAATCCCATATTTTAATATTTATTTTTCAATTACAATTCATGATTCATCTGAAAATCACATGATAGCACTTAATGCAGATCCAAATTATAAACATTTCATCAGAGTCAAAAAGAGAGATGGGCATAGGTAATACTAACCCCTTGTCTAGAAATTAGCTACCATAGAAACAATTCTTTACTTCTGGTCTAATTAAAATTCATAGTCTAGCTAGATTTGTTATCAGTAAAAAAACAAATTGCATTAAAATAGAAGCTGTAACAGATAATAGAAGGGAAGAATCTCATCTGCGCAAAACCCAAACAACAAATAGTGAGCAACACTATTTTTCTGATTGAAGAGAAGCAAACTTAAAAAATAGATTCAGAACATGCTGTGACTACAAGTCCACTTCACATAATCTGACCATTCTTATATCGGTGTTTTGGATATATTTTTCAAATTATGCATACTCATTTTTTTGACTTTCCACTCCAAAATGCATTATTCTTCCATAAAAATAGTCTATGTGAGTTGTGCTCTACAAAACCTGAATAAATATACAGCAAAAGAATTAAAAAATGAACTATAAACTCCATTTTTTAAAAATAGAAAGTTCAACCAGTGTTAGAAAATTACAATTCGAAAATGAATATTTAGAAATAACAAACGCTGCTGCTATTCACAAGAAATGATAAGTCAATGGCAAATATGATTTGAAAATATCTTCTTCTATGCTTTACCCTTCAGAAGCAAAGAGAATGCTAAGTACGGAGAAGTGAGTTTCAAAACATTATTTCTCAATTATGAACTCATCTGACTGTTTCAAGACATTTTTCTTCCTCATAATTTGTAAATTCTGAACATCAATTTTCATCTGATTGTTTCAAGACATTTCTCCCCCATATTTTGAAATTCTAAACTTTAAAATTACATCTGATTGTCTCAAGTCATTTTTCTTCTCCCTACAAAAGCTTCGTCGTGACTCATTATGAAAGGTGAATTTCAAATAATAAACAAGCTTGGTATCGAGTAGGAGATACATATAACTGTTACTACAACTATTCTGCATTTCATATGCTTTCCCTATTTCATTTCCATTACGAGGGGGAAAAGGATACAGATGCATAAATGGCATGACAAACAACAGAAACTCCTTGGAATCCATGTAACAAAAGCATAAATGGGAAAAACAAACCTTATTTTTAACTTTCTTGAAATCGAGAACTCGGAGCGACTTTAATTTATGAATGACATACAATCTGTAATTTGGCTTTTTTGTGATATTGTTATCCAACAAACTAAGAAACTGCAGTTTGGGAAGCGAAGCCAAAGGATCAATTTCAACCAAATTGACAAGTCTATTGTTGGTCAATACCAAAGAATGTAACTTTGGAAGGAATTCTGCAGGCAGAAGAAATAACTATGAAGTTAGACACCTTCCACATCTTGTATATATCGAAAGAAATTTCAAAATAAGCACAATGGTGAAAATATTACCTCCGATATTAGGATTGATTCGAGTAATTCTATTGTTGTTTATAAGCAATGTACCCAACCGATTAAGATATGGTAAGTTTTCCAGCTTCACAATCTCATTGTCAGACAAATCAATAGTGTCAAATTGATCCTGTGAACATGAATACAATAATATCAGTGGAACGTACTGGTGTTCAAAAGAAACTAGGTATGCAAAATCTAAATTCCCGTTTTATTAAATCGTGAATTAGAGATGCTTATCGATTAGTTATTGATACAAATGAGTAAGAAAAATGAAAGTTCCAAAGGTCAGAACTGTTATGTGGGGGAACCACTTTTTAAATAGACAGGGCTCAACCATTAGTTTGTCCACAGATAGAGGTTACAAAACAACAAATAGAATGATAGTGAGATGTGGTTAATATGTATTCTGCAGTCTTAGAATGCAAATGGATACTTCACTTATTCAATGATACATTTAAACTCTTTTTTAGAATAAATTTAGGAAGATTAGGATAAGCAACAAAGCTATATAATTATATAATCTTATTAAACTGCAAAGAGATGAAGAAAGAGCAACAGAGACAATGTGAATTCAGCAGATAATGAGAACTAATATTAAGTTTGTGAATCTTGCTAGATTTTTTCCCAAATAGAGTAGTTCTTACTCCACAAAATCAAGTAATAAAGCACGATTTAATATGATAATAAGAGAATCTCTGACCTCAGTAGCGCCCAAGTTTTCAATTACAGCAATCTTGTTACCTGCCAGCAAAAGGAAAAACAACGATGGGTGAAGAACTCACATCAGTAATGTAAAGAGAAAGACATATAGGATCACAGAGCAGAACATAGGCAAACCTCGGAGATCCAACTCCCGTTCCTTAACGGCATTGAAAAAATGAGGGCTTTTCCAAACTAAATCGGCAGTAAGCCTGACCATTCTTCTTTCCCGTGCAAAGAAATTATATCAGCGGGAGAGTTAATGATGGGAGAAAACTTAAAATCTGTAGTATGTCCCAAACCCACGCTCCTCGCCTGAAAAGCTTTCAGTAGCTATTACAGTCTGAACGATAAATACCATTAAACCTTTTGGAAGAAAAATAACAACCACCGTAAAAATTCATGTTCGCTTAAAAAAACCTAAATAGCACAGCAAACAACTTGATAATTTTTAGTTCGAACACAATGAGATGAAAAAACTTGAGAAACTGTTTAAAAAAAGGTCACAACTACAATGGAACAAAAACGAGAAAAAGCACAAAATTCTACGACGGAAGAGCAGCAGTTGGGTCTCGAACCTTCGCTCCTCGAGTTTCTCTAGATGGTGTTGAAACAGTGTAGAATCATCCGAGCCAGGAATAGAAAGAAGTTCCCAATGGCCTACGCACCAAAACAAGAAGCGAAAGAAAGGAGGAAGAAGGAAGAGCTTCCCTGGCTAAACCAGAGAGAACGACAGAGGAGAAAGGAAGCAGCAATACGAGTGACCTAGAAAAGATTGTCGACCCAGGAGAGCCCAGTTGGCGTCACAAACCCAATAGGAAAGAGCCCTTCATAACTAATAATTTTTTAATTTTTTAATGTGCTGCAGACACTTTAAATTTGTGGTGTTATCTTTTGACAACTGCACTTGCTGAGCCAAACCTGAACAAATTTGTATGGGTCTAGTTACAATCAGTGATCTGACTCATTCGGACCGATTGTATTATCCAAACGAGTCGGGATGGTTGAGTTTGAGGGCCAATCTGACCCGACTCGTCCATGCCTAGTTGTTAATGATTCAACCGTTGGAATCCCACGAAGTGGTATTGTGTGGCCCAAATCATGTGACAATAATGCTCTGTTGAGAAAATTTAGATATATATATGCTCAATGTATGGCACCAAATGAATATCTTGGCTGGCCCATATTAGCAGAGAGGCAGGGGCAACATCCTGGCAGTGATAATGTGATAAATCCAAACACATAGACCGAACAACGTTCCAGCTAGTGCTACTAATAGCTAGCATCATCCAACATAGCGATATTAAACTATACTTTATGGTTTGAGACGGGGCAGGCGTTGTTTAGTCTGATCCAGGTTTGTGGGTCACTTTCTTGCTCTTCAATACAAGTGGGGAAGCCTTGCTCTGTTCCAACCATGATTTTGATGTCGCACCCAGCGAAATGAGCCATCTGTTTGCTATCCTACTTTGGTTTTTCCGTCTGGCGATTCTTGTTTCAGAATAGTCCATTTTGGGAAGCCACATGTGTGTTTCTCATTGGCTCTATTCAGTAGACTGACGTCGGAACAAGAAAAACTAGGCATCAAGAATAAACATTAGGGTTTATCTTGCTTGCTTGTTTGGGACTCAAGTTTGTAGGCGTAACGTTATTCCCGATTAGATTCACCCTCGTTTTATCAGCTTGTTATAGCCATCTGTGTTGCATGGTTACTGGACAGAGGCGTAGTTAGGTGTAAATCCAAGATTTGTTAAAAAATATTTAATCCCACTTGCTTAATTTCTGTTCACGTTGACCACTTTTCAAGATCGTTGAACAGGTGATCTATTGCGTAACGACAGATTATCCTTCTAAAGTAAGATCGGATTAAAGATCTAATTGCTTGCTCAAGCAAATCTATCTTTATTTGGTCCTCGTTCAAGCTAAGATCTTTTCAAAGTTCAGATTAACAAAGAAAACTATCATCATCATCGGTTTCCAAATCCTGAATAATTATTGTTTAATTATGGTATGGAAGATGGGGGTGTCCATGATTTCCAAACATCCCCAAAGGGTGACTGTTTCCAATTGAAATATGCATTGCGGACGTGACTTTAAATAATAAAAAAAAACGTGACAGTTCGTAAGGGGTCATCCAATATTTGTGATGTGGCAGGGGCTGAAGACAAGTGTCCATGATCGTGCACTTGTGTGCGGGAAATGGATAGATCATTTCCTTAAGTTACACGTCGCTTGCATTAGCCTTTGTTTAATGTTGCATCCAACGCAAGAACGGTTGGGGCAAGCACGATGATTGTATTTGTGGGTCGAGCAACCGGGAACCTGAAACTCGAATTCCCTGTTAGCCCCCTTAGTAATATTGTTCGATCCCGTCTGACTATTTTCTTTTGTGCAAGTTTAAAATGTATTTGACTATGTATAAATAATAATTCTACTTATAAAATACATAAATTTATTCTTACAAGCGCAGTGAAATTGTACAATTTCCGTAATATGACATGCACTCCAACAAATTTTTAGAATTTTAATGGTCGCTATCATTACAAGAACAGTGACGTTTTTACATTTGCATCTACCTTAGAAATAAATTTTCTGATCTAGATTTACCTTAAAATAAAATCAAAACTGAAACTCATAGTTCCAAAATTTTGAAACCAACATAGAAACTAATGGTTCCGGTTACATTTTGGTTTTAATTTAATTTCTTTTTATATTTAAAAAAATAAAATATAACGATTCAATATATATTTTATTATATTTGGGTCAGATTAAAAGACATTCTTTAATATTTGGTCGGGTTTATTCGATTTTATAACTTTTTTTACTTACAATCTCGATTTTGGTTTCATGGTTTTTTACTCTTAAAATCGGCATCAGCCCATAAATCACAATTTTTAATAAATTAAAATTGAGATTGGATTAAACTGACAATTTATGTTCGATTTACGATTCCTGTATTATTTTGCCTACTAAGTTAAATTCTTCTGGGAAGAGAGAGAAAAAACTCATACCAAACTGTACTTAGAATATTGAATATAGAAAGCAGGCAGCCTGGAATCCAGCAGGAGCGAATGTGTGCATTATTAATAGAAATGGAAGAGTGAAACTAATAGGATAGTAAATAAATGGCGCTCGGATCTGATTTGCTTCCATCACCTTAGCTTCTTGCCTTCATTTAGCTTGCCCTGAAAAATATCTATAGAGATAATATTGTTTATGATCCCAATATATTTTATATTCCAAGGTCATTGATGAAGAACACTAGTCATTTTCGATCAATTTTACCAAATATTATTTTTCGATCCGTCGATTGCAAGATCAACATCCGTTGTATGAAGTAGAAACCATCATTTCGATTATATTTTGACATTAATTATCCCCTTTTCTCTTTTACTTCCTACTTCTCCTCATTTTAACTATTTTTGATTTCTAAGATTGCAAACGTTAATAAGAAGTAGAAGCTCAAAAACCAAGATTACTTAGAATCAAGCATGGAGTGGATTTTCCTGTCTTGCAAGGTTGATGCTTTGAACCCGGATGTGTTTACAGTGAAGCTGGTCAAGGTGGGGCAGGAGCCAATTCCAAGATTCCAAGTGTCAGCCTAGGTTGGCACAGAATGGCGGTCGAGCTTCTCCAAATCGAAAACTGTGAATACAGCGCCCATCACGCGGCCGAGGATAAACATGGTGATTTGAGCAACGCAGCAAAGGAATCCAATCCTGATAATCAGACGGCTCAAATTGCTCAAACGGGGAGCAAAGGAGCACGGTGGCAGCCAGCGTGGTTGACATTAGAACGCCTAGTCCACGTCGTTCAATTCCGCCCAAGCTAAATTCCAAAGGAATTTAAAATCCATAACATGAAGTTTGTAAGACAAGACGATTTGAACTAGGAATGTGACTTTCGGCACGTGAATTTTAAGTCATATAGGTGGTTTTGGAAGGTGTTATGGTCCATAATATTTGAAAGCCACCCCTGCCTAATAATTGTTACCAAATCAACTATTTCAGGACACCTGTTTCTTAGCCCGACGTACACAACTGGACTATACATATTTTTCTTCCTTTTTTTAATTCTATTTATTTCTTTTTGGGTTTGTTTAGGCCTCTGCTTTTGCGACCGAGTAGAATGTAACGTCCAAGCACAATTTTAGACGGACAAGCAATGGAACACGCGGATTATTAAATTATTTAATGGGAATAGTGAATCTTTTCGAAACGGCGACGTTTCAAGTATTTTGACAGTAACCTTTGACCTGGGTCCGACGTTAAGGTACAGTAGAATGTCGAAGTCAACACATCTTTGCAGTTAAAAGCGATGCACTCCTTTAGAATCAAACAATTTAAATAAAATATAATTTTACCGGCATTATCCGGTTTCTAGGTCGGCAGTGTTCTGTTCCACGTGTCAGCTGTTGACGACAAAAACCATTCGGTTCTTTCCTTCCCCTATAAATGTTCATTTCCCTCTCCGGCTCTCACCATTTCGATTCTTCGCCATTAAATTTTCCCCGAGTTTTATCGTTTTCCAAGCAATTCAATCTCAACTTTCTTTTTCTCTATTTTTAGCGTCTTTTTTCGCTGTAAAATATGATCGATTACAAAGGTCCCGCCATGGATGCCGCGAAAAGCAAACTTCTGAGAGGAAAGCTGGGAGATTTCATGAATTCGGAACCTGCCATGCTTTCCACCCGAAGCGACGGAGATTCCAGTCATTTTCGAGGCCGTGGTGACATTTTCGACCATTCTCACCGGGTAAGTAATGCTTCAGCCATCAGTACTTTCTACTACGAGAAGTCGCCGGCGAGCGACGAGGAGTCCCCGTACGCTCTTTCTCCCTGGAATCAGACTTCTCCGCTGAACAAATCTCCATGGGCATCATCTTCTCCGACCAGCCCTTTCGAACGCAATCATCCAATCGACGGCCTCATCGGTTCGCTTGTGCGTAAAGAGGGACACATATATTCGTTAGCAGTCTCCGGCGACTTGTTGTACACAGGATCCGACAGCAAAAACATTCGAGTGTGGAAGAACTTGAAGGAATTCACTGGGTTCAAGTCTGACAGTGGGTTGGTAAAAGCTATTATTATAAGCGGAGGAAGAATCTTTACTGGTCACCAAGATGGGAGAATTCGAGTCTGGAAAGTTTCTCAAAAAACTCCTAGTTTCCATAAACACATCGGGAACTTACCCTCTTTCACAGACGTCGTTAAAAGCTCAATAAACCCGAATAACTATGTCAAAGTCCGTCGAAATAGGAATGTTTTACGAATAAAGCATTACGATGCAGTTTCATGCATGAGCTTGAACGAAGAATTCGGGCTCCTATACTCAGGCTCGTGGGATAGAACTGTGAAAGTATGGCGAATATCAGACTCAAAGTGCCTGGAATCGATCACAGCCCACGAAGACGCCATTAATTCCATTGTTGCAGCCTTCGACGGCCTCCTCTTCACCGGCTCGGCGGACGGGACGGTGAAAGTGTGGAGGAGGGAGTTTCAGAGGAGAAGAACCAAGCATTTTCTTCTACAAGTGTTGATGAAACAGGAAAACGCTGTTACGGCTCTTTCCGTGAACAGGTCGGCCGGCGTTCTCTACTGCGGAACGTCCGACGGGGTGGTGAACTTCTGGGAGAGAAAGAAGCGGCTATGCCATGGCGGAGTCTTGCGGGGCCATAGATTGGCCGTTTTATGCTTGGCTTCAGCAGGGAAGCTGCTATTCAGTGGGTCTGCAGACAAGAGCATATGCGTCTGGAGGAGAGAAGAGAGGAGCGGCCTCCACGTCGGCATAGCTGTGCTGAGCGGTCACACTGGTCCGGTCAAGTGCTTGGCCGTGGAGGAAGATCGAGAAGACGACGACGACGATCAAAAGTCGAACGTGGAAGCAGATCAACGGTGGATAGTGTACAGTGGGAGTTTGGACAAGTCTGTAAAAGTGTGGCGCGTTTCAGAGAATCCGCCCGAACTGGGGCTGTCGCTGTACAATGAGAAACAATGTGTGGTATGAAAAACATGTATGGAAATGGACCCCGAGTCACGTAGAGGAAGAGCCTGGCTCATGCGACGTAAAATGGAACATTTTTGGGCATCACATCGAGCAAGAGTAAAGCTGATATACTTTTAGTAAAACGAGCAAGTAAAAGCAAAAAACAAAACAAAATAAAATAGATAAATCAGAGGACAAATATGGTGAGAAGAGTTATGTGTTTGGACGGGGATGGGAGGATGAAGAGATTGGAAGGTTGAGATGTCGTGCGAGACAATTCCTCTCGTGGTATTGGTCGAAGAGAGTTGCAGGGTCTAAATTTTGTCAAGTTATTGGATTGAATTATCTCTCACTGTACCCATTTTACATTGACTTGATATTAATGTGCTCAGTGTAATGGCTGCTAAGCTTAAAGAACACTAGGGTCATTGGGATTTCATTTTATGTATCATGTTCCACCTCATCCAAGAAATAATCAAAGATACTAATGATTCGATAAGCACCGTGACTATTGATCATCAGTGAAGTATCTAACTATAATCTAGAAAATACGGAGGCATCCGAGCTCATCAGCTCGCAACGGAATCCACAATTTCAATCGTAAAAAATAGCTCTCATTCCTCTTCTTTTCCTTCTATTCCTTTGATCGTTAATCGATTTTGTTTAATATAATCAAATTTTGTACATAAAAAACCTCACAACATTGTATTTCCAAAAACTCCCATTAACGCAAGGTTAGTTTCAAATTGCAAATGTACAATTACTATCACCAGTTACTTTTGAATGACCGATGTTCACTATTTAAATTCTTCACTTTCGTTCAACAAGTATGTTATTAATTGATTGGATAGTTTACTATTTCTCGTCATAATGATTTCCATAATTTGTTTGCATAAATCTTATTCTTAAATGTATACTTCTATTCTTTTGAAAGACATGAACAAATTATATTACATGTTAAACGGTTGATCGTCTTTCATTCATTGTCATTAATATCAACTAGTTACTATCCTCTGTAGCAATGTCCAAACCTTATTGAAACAGAGCATCAAGCACCTTGCCTTGCTACATATTGAGATGACTAATACCATCAAACAACTCCATCGAAAATTTAGGACTTGACATTATCGTCATTGTCAACATTCAGTTAGAAACACCAAATGATGATTTTTCTACAAAAGTATGGGATAGATTTTCCATGGACATTTGATATATAATATTAAATTTGTCTAGGTTTAATCATCGGCTTTGATACCACTTGTGATGAAAAATTTGGTATTTTCTCCAACACAAAGACGATTTCACAATTGATATCGAATAATCTAACAAACCCACAAACAACTGAAATTGAATATGTCTAAATCAAAATGGTAAAACAAAAATAAAGGGACACCACTGATATTTTTAAAATTGTTTACGTCCTCGGGTACCACCATAGTAACGAGTCACTCTATTGATATCTTCAAAATTACAACTTAGATATCTCTAATTAAAGAGAACATCTGAAAGTTAAAGTATCTCAAACAAAGACATTCTCTAAAATTACAAAAATGATACAACTCTTGAGACATCAAACTATAAGCCTAATGAGTTATATTTATGCTAGTGAGGAGTAAACTATTTATCTTATAATTCTAATGTGGAACAAACTCACAAAACAAACAAGTCCTATTTTAACAAATACTCATAAGTATAGAATGCTAATTGATAACTACCCTAAATTTATATAATATAATGATATTTATATGTATTTAGGTCATTTTTCTCAACTCATTTAAGCTCGACAAGTTTAATTCAATACGGCTCTTTAGGCTAGAAGCTTGCAAGTCAGCTCAAGCCAATTTTTTTTGGAAAAAATCTTGTCATGCTTAGCTCGACATGCTTGATTAAAAAACTCGACAAGCTCGATAAATTGATTTTTTTAAAGTTCGGCTCGCTCGAGCGAGCTCGTTTGACACCTCTCTCAAAGTGCATGTAGGATCCATGAAAGTTTCATCCTTATAATGTTTCACTCTTTTTCATCCACAGACATTTGTTTTAGTCCCTCAAATAGTGAAGCCTTATCCCAAGAATATTTACAAAGTATTTTAAGGTTAAGGTTAAAACTCTATAGCCAAAAGGCAAGTGACACTCATGATTTATCTCACTAATTTTACCAAATTGGACGTACGCCCAAGGTCAAGGTCGCCCGATTCAAGTCTTGTTTCTTCCTCACTTTCTCTCTCTTCAAACTCTCCTATAGAGTCGACATTCGAGTGAGCCAGCAAGATGGCTCACTCAAATCGTTCAGCCATGTAGGGGTCCGAGCCAACTATAGTGTCGAGCCGAGCCAGGCTCGAGTCCAGTAGGCGAGCCTGACTCAAGCTCGATATGGAATTGGTGAACAGTATCAATTAAAATTTTATTCGTTATTAATTTATATCGATATGGATGCACACTATGTACAATTTGAATCGTTTCCTTCCGATGATGTCAACATTCAAGAAATTAGATCTAGTAATCTCAAATTTTTTATTGGTCACACATCTGCATATGCATCCACATCTTCACCAAAATCTAAAAAATCTAAAACGTCGGATGTTTGGAAACATTTTGAATTGAAAGAAATACAAATAGAGGAAAAATTAGAAAATAAGACTTAATGCAAATAGTGTGCAAAATACTATGCGTACGAATCTACCACTATTGATCGACATTATAAAAATATCACGCACACGAGCAAACGAGATATTGTACCCAATTACAAATAAGTGCTGGTGGTAGAGAAATTTTTGTGTATTCACACGAAAGATTACAAGAAGGTGCTGCAAAATATGTTGCATAAAAGGAAGTTCCTCTATCGATGTTTGATAGTGAAGTCATTGAACAATTTATGAGAGAATACACTAACCATAGTTTTAGAAGAATTTCTCGTAGTACATTGCAAGGTGACATCATTAAAATGTACACTAATATGAAAAATGAGTTAATTGTTTTATTTTCTCATGTACTTACTATGCATATTTGTATTACTCCCGACTTATAGAGTGTACCTAACGAACTCAAATATATAGTCGTAACTTCTCATTTCATTCATGAGAAATGAGAACTTCCAAAAAGAATATTTAGGTTTCATAGTTGTGAATATTTTCATAATGATATAACTATTTATCGATACATTATAACTATTTTATAAGAATATAATATTAGAGATAAAAATTTTAGTATGACTTTAGATAATGTTTCCGCTAATGATGTTTGTGTTTTGCAATTTAACAAATTATTTCAATTTGATAGCTGTCAATCTTCGCTTTTTCATATACGTTGCGTTTGTTATATTTTAAATTTAATTGTTAAAGATGTCATGCGATTTATTTCCTCACATATTGACGCAATTAGAAGTGCAATTTCTTTTATTACTTCTTCTAACACTTGACAACAATAGTATAAAGAATTTTGTAAAGCAGTTAATCTCCGACTTAAAAAATTAAAAATAGATGTATCAACAAGGTTAAATTCAATTTATTTAATGTTAGAAGATGTTAAACCGTACTGAAATGTTATTTGTGATTTTATTAGTAAAAAATACAAGGTATTACTTTAGATAGTTGTAATTGTGATATGACTAAATTATTTCTTGATTTTTTGAAACCATTTTTTGAAGCTACTAAAGAATGTTCGAGAGAATTTACTAACCGACAATGCATCTTGTTCTTCCTATATTTGTAAATTTAACGGGTACTTTCAAGACCTATGAAAAAGTAGATGAATTTTGGTGATATCGTTGAAAAAATAAAAATGAAATTTAAAAAGTATTGATTTAACATACCCAATATTTTTTCATCTGCTTAAATTATGCATCATAGATATAAAATTAAATATTATAAATTAATGATTGATACAATTTCTTGTAACTTAAGGCTAATGTCTGTAGTTTCTGGAGTTTCATTAAGAAACAATCGTTCTAATTTGTTTGCTTTTTACCAACATCAATATAGTACTTCTCATTTATTTTCTTTGTCTAATGTTGCGTCTAGTTCTAGTGGTGGTTCCCGATTTGGACAACCACTAAATAATGTGGATACAATTAATGAAGAAATTGATAGCGACGTTCATTCTTATGATTTCGATAAGAATGAACTCGATATTTATTTAGACACTCGTTATTAACTTTCCCGCGATGATGCTTTTGATATTTTGGGTTGGCACGCGGTCGTATATCCAATTTCTTCTTAAATGACACGCGATTTACTAACACCTCATGTTTCTACTGCAGCTTCTGAGTGTACTTTTAGTGCAGGTGGACGAGTGTACGACGATCGATGAAGAATTCTTGCACCGAATCTCGTGGAAGACTTGAAATGCTTGAAGGACTGGAGCGATGCAGTTACAAGAAACCAACAACGAGATGATTATTTAGCGGAGGAATTCAAAAATTTAGAATTTAAAAAATTATTAAGTTCTAAACTGTAGCTTTATGTAATTTTTTACACTTGTATTTTTTTATATGTAATTTTTAGAATTCATACAATTTAATCACAATGATATATTTTTTTTAAGATTAATAAATATATTTACGTATGTTAGGCTTGTTTGGCTCGACTTGTGTAAGCTCAACCGGCTTTGCTCGAATAGGCTCAAAGCTTGCGAGCCGGCTAGAGCCAAAATTTTTGGAAAAAAATTCAATATGCTCGACTATAATAAGCTCGAAAGACTCATCTCGAAAAGCTCGACAGACTCGACGAGTCAGAAAAATTCTAGCTCGACTCGATTGGCGGCTCTACTCTCGTATGCCTCAACACAAAATAGCTTATAGTTACTCATTCTTAATATATTTAGAGAGATCTTGGGTAAAATTACCCTTTTGTCTGTTGTCTCTGTAGTATAACATTTTTATCTTCTTTTCCACAATTTTATGAATTGATAGTCGTTAATTAAAACCTAATTATAATTTGACTTAATTCATTTACTAGTTTTTTAATCTTGAGCTAATGTCTTATATTAAACATAGTCAACCATGTTTACTTTAATTTGTCTTTTAATTACTTTTAAGTCAACTATTGTGTCTCTAATTCTTAGCATAACACGTGCCACCTTCCTATTGATTGTCTCATTTTCTTGTTATAGCCGCTTAATTTGATATGCTGGTAGAAACATTTTCTTCTTTTAAAATGTTTTCCATATTCCTTTTAAAATCCAATTTAGAGTCACTGACCAAAATTACAAAACTTATGTTGCATGCATCAATATCGTTTTATTTGAAAGTCATTCTCTTGATTAGTTTATATAATCATTGCCCCTAATCCAAATTCTTATTTCCTACAACTTTTGCATTTTATACAGATTCAAATTTTCGTGGCGTTTGTACCAGATATTTCAAGAATATTTTCTATGCATATGAACGTCTTAGCTGTTCAAATACTATGACCATGCATTTCAAAATGGGGGAGTTAAGTGATCCTCAAGTTGGATATAGCTGCATATCCAATTTGGTGGCACCATAAGGTTTTATATCCATTTTATTTGGTGAAAAACCCTTCTAACTCCATGCGGCATTACTCTATTAGGTTTTTGCCCGGTTGTGACTGATCATCCTCTCAGACCAACTAATGATCATTGCCTTGGTAAGTTATTGTCTCACCAACTAACTAATAAGACGCGAGCCCTACCTTAGGCGGATTCCTCCTTTTGCTCTTCAGCCTACGGGGTATTAGCAGGGGTTTCCGAGTAAAGAATAGTCGCACGCTCGCAGCCCCTCTCATGTTTTCACTCTTGATTAGCTTGTTGATTTGCTCGCGAACACGCTCACAAATTCTCATTTTCAACTTGGCTATCAAAATGTGGTGTTTTCAGTGCAAAAAAAAATGCATATCATTGGCAAATATGAAGTTCGGCCACTCCAATAGTCTAGGCCGCCACGGTTATGTTATTTATTTATTATTTAGTTGGTAAGGGTATTTTAGTCATTTGAAACAAAGAATAGAAATAAGGGTCAGGAGATATACTCAATTGAAAACAAAATTGTAGAGGTTTGGAGCGGGTGTGTAATTCAGGATTATTGCGATTTTGGGAAAAAAGAGATTTTTATGGGTAAAGTGTTGTTTTGAAAAAAGGTATTTTTATTGGCAAATTTTGGATCAAATAAGAATTTCTTGATGAGAAGGGGACAGATGAACTTTATGCTTACATGGGTCGAGATCCGGAAAGATGGATATTCGTTGTAGAGGATGAAGTAGAGTGGCTATTGATTGGTTTGAAGGTTCCGCTTTGGATTAGTATCATTTCAAAAATCAACATTTTTATACATGGAGAGGCTCTTGCTACAGCGGAGTCAACTGGGATAAACGACAAATACTGTGGAAATAAGAAAATGTTGTCGATATGCTAAAAAATCAGAATGAAGAGAGTCGGAATCAGTGTATGTCTGTAAAAAAGGATTAACCAAGAACAAGAAGAAATTTTATAGGATGAATTTGTTATTATCGGCCTCTGAGAATATGTTTATAAAATCATACGTTTGCTTGGAAGTCGGTGGATTATTTAGCAGGTTGTTGGAATAGGTTTTCAACCTCTTGGAAGCGTCTCCAAGTCCAAGCATTCATACTCCGATTATTCTCTCTTTTAATAGATAAAATTTATGAAGTTGGGTCTCAAATAGTGGAATTGAATTCCATTTATTTGAGGTTGCCATCAGCCCACTATAAAATTTATAAAATTGGTTCACAATCCTTCTCCTTGAAAAATCGACCCAAATGACTTGATTTTGGTTTCAATTATATACGCGAGTAATTGGAAGTATTGGTGGGTGCAATTTGGTTTGGGTCGGTCTTCGGCTTGATCGAAACTGAACCGAAATTGACATTTTAGTTCTCAAACTAAATAAATTTTTTTGAATCGGGCAATTCAATTTGATAAAAAATGCTTTTTAATCTACATAATAAAACTATCTTAGCATTACATCGAATAGATATGTCATATGCTACAAACATCAGATATAGAGAAAGACATCCATCGAAGATATCAAAATCAACATCCATCCATCCATTCATCCAAGACGTTCATACATCCAATTATCTAATTATCCATATGTTGTTACCGAACCAACCAAACCAAAACAATACGTACATTGCCGAACCAAGCTTCAAAATCATAATTACAAATACCTATACTGAATGAACTCGAACCAAACCAAATAGTTAGGCCGGATGGTTTGGTCCTGCCCATCCCCAACAGGGAGAAGAGTAGAACCGAAGCCGATGTTCCAACCCGGTCTGAAAGCGAGTACTTGCTGCGTCTTCAATCAAGTCTGGCGCGTGATCCAAACGCAGCAGCTGAATTGTTAAAAGCCACCAACAAAGACGACTTTCTCTGCGAGAAAAGTTCTTCCCTGCCGTCAATGTCCCACCGTTTCCTCTCTCCGCGTCATCGTTGAAAATGGGTTGCCTTCTCTCGGATCTTCGCTTTGATCCTCCAATGGGGCACACTTGTGCTTTTCTTATTAAACGTTTTCGATGCATTCACTTCGTCTCTGACTGTCATTTTCTTGACCTTGCCCGCCCAAGTCTCCCCTTCTTTGTGAAGGTTTTCCATGGATTTCTCGTATTAGTTGAAGAAGAACTAACCCTTCTTTCCCGTTCCCTTCGCAAGTATCCTAGGCTAGGATTCGGGTAGTCTTCGCTGACTGAATCAAAACATTTTCTGGTATGCTTCTGTTTCTGCTGAGATTGGCTTAGTTTTTGCAGTCTTCGAGTATCTTCTGCCACGGGATACCTTATAATATAGGCGTTTTTAATTCATACTTGTTATTCTTCGTGGGCATCTGTCATCCTGGTTGATAATTGATCATGTTTTTGGATCGTTAAAATATAGGGAATATTGATTCTGTTTTGGTCTCTCGACTGGAAAATGGCAAGGCTTCTGAGCAAAATTCTGATTCCTGAGTCTCCACTTATTCTTGAGGAGAAAGAAAATAGCATAGAGTACCCCTTTGCATTGGAGTATCCAGGTCCGGCGATCAATGTCTTGATTCCACGAGCAATGCCTGTCGACATTGAGGGGATACCAACCGCATCTTTAGTCGTTTCATCTTCTAACCTCAATAGTTTATTGTTACCAATTGTACAACCAATCAGGAAAAAATCCGTTAGGGTGACAAAAATGAGTTCAAAATCTGTTGTTTCTTCAAGTTCTTTGAGTCCAAAAGCTGATTCAGATTGCCCAGATTCTCCTAGGAGAGAAATCAAGTACCAGAATGTCTCAAAGTATTCTGAGCCTGATGATGAACGCCTGGCCAAGTTGTTTGATGAATATGAAAGCTCTCGTTCCCTGGAACTTTGTGATCAGCCGAAAGAAAATTTAGAGAGTGAAATTGAATTAGCCAAAAACGAAGAAAGTTCCGAAAGTGATATGATTTCTCCGGATTGGGGATCGGCCGATTCCATGTTAAGTTCTTCATCGGAAATTGTTTTGTCCAAAGAAGAAGAGCATGAGAATAAAAAACAATCGGCTGCTACTTTTTGTGATCCTGAATCAAATGAAACAATCAGCGAAGGATCAAGTCAATATGAGACACAAAGTATCCAAGTGAGGCCAAAGGCTCAAAGAAAAGGGAAAAAGGGATCATGTTATCGGTGTCTGACAGGAAACCAGTTGACAGAGAAGGAAATGTGTATTGTTTGTGGAGCGAAGTATTGTCATAAGTGTGTGTTAAGAGAAATGGGGTCTATGCCCGAAGGGAGAAAATGTGTGAGTTGCATAGGCTTTCATATCGATGAATCAAGACGAGAAAGCTTGGGAAAGTGCTCGAGATTGCTTAAAAAGATGCTTTCTGATCTGGAAATCGAAATTATTATGAGGGCAGAGATGGAGAGTCTGGTGAATAAGCTACCACCCAAGCTTGTTTTGGTAAATGATATCCCTTTAAATAAAGAGGAACTTTGTATTTTGCAAACTTGCTCAAATCCACCCAAAAAACTCAAACCAGGATTATTTTGGTATGACAAAGTATCTGGTTTTTGGGGACAGGTTAGTATTTCTCTCTCTCTCTCTACATATATATATCTATATATATATATATCTGCTTCGTTTTTTGATTGTGTATTTTAGTCAGTAACTTTTCAACAAACTTGTTTTTTGTGCTGAATCTATATATATATATATCTGCTTCGTTTTTTGATTGTGTATTTTAGTCAGTAACTTTTCAACAAACTTGTTTTTTGTGCTGTATATATATATATATATATCTGCTTCGTTTTTTGATTGTGTATTTTAGTCAGTAACTTTTCAACAAACTTGTTTTTTGTGCTGAATCTATATATATATATATCTGCTTCGTTTTTTGATTGTGTATTTTAGTCAGTAACTTTTCAACAAACTTGTTTTTTGTGCTGAATCTATATATATATATATCTGCTTCGTTTTTTGATTGTGTATTTTAGTCAGTAACTTTTCAACAAACTTGTTTTTTGTGCTGAATCTATATATATATATATCTGCTTCGTTTTTTGATTGTGTATTTTAGTCAGTAACTTTTCAACAAACTTGTTTTTTGTGCTGAATCTATATATATATATATCTGCTTCGTTTTTTGATTGTGTATTTTAGTCAGTAACTTTTCAACAAACTTGTTTTTTGTGCTGAATCTATATATATATATATCTGCTTCGTTTTTTGATTGTGTATTTTAGTCAGTAACTTTTCAACAAACTTGTTTTTTGTGCTGAATCTAACAGAAAGGAAAGCAGCCATGTCAGATTATCAGCCCACACTTAAATGTTGGGGGTCATATAAAGAAAGATGCTAGCAATGGAAACACAAATGTCTTTATAAACTATAGGGAGATCACTATGAAGGAGCTCTATATGCTCAAGGTGGTATATTTACTAGTTCTTTTTAGTTAAAAGCTATTGTTCTCCAATGGCGAATTGAATCTAATCATGATACTTGCCTGTAGGTGGCAGGCGTGCCTTGTGAAGGAAGTCCTTCTTTTTGGGTAAACGCAGATGGGTCTTATCAGGAAGAGGGAATGAATAATGTCAAGGGAAACATATGGGACAAGGTTTGTTTTATTAACAACCCTCTTTTCTTTAATTTGGTTTTGTTTTCATCATTTGGATTCAACAAATGGATGTTTTTTATTTATAGGGTAAAATTAAGCTGGTTTGTGCTATATTATCTTTACCTATGCCGCATAATCCAACGAATTCAGAAGCTGAAGAAACGAAAACAGTTGCTCCCAATTCAATTAGTGAATCAACCCTCTATAGGCTTCTCCTTGTTGGGTATAATAAATCAGGCACCAGTACCTTTTTTAAGCAGGTGAGTGCTCAAGTTGAAGAAACTATTTATTAGGTGCAGAAGCCACATATGCACGGCTTTTCCGTTATTGCATGTCATTTATTTTTTCATTGTTAATTCATGTGAACAACTTACCTCACTAATTGCGGAGGTATTAGCTGTTGGTCGACTTAGCTAAAAAAATTTACTGTCTGATGTTTTCATTCTGAATCCAGATAATTCAAGAAATGAATTTCTTCTTATTTTAGGCGAAAAGTCTGTACAACATTCCTTTCTCCAAAGACGAGCGCCAAAGTATTAAGGCCATTATTCAAAGGAATTTGTATCAATATATTGGAATATTGCTCGAAGGCCGTGAACGATTTGAAGAAGAAGCGTCTAATCAGAGGAAATTGCCAAGATTCAATCAGTTGGATCCTTCAGGTATAATTTTGTTAAGCTGTTTTGTCTTATCAAATGAGTTCATGGTCTTTTTCCCCATTGAATTAGTGCCATTTAGTAGATAGCAAAGAAAAATATATTCAAAAATCTTTTTTGATGTTAGATGTTAACTGCCAAGTAATTTAAGGCTCTCATTCTGTTAGGATCAGACTCAGGGAGTTTACCCTGAGATCAAGTAATCATTTCTCTTCCGGCCATAGGGAGATAGGGTTAGAGAAAAGAAGAAGAAATAATTAAAAAGATACTTGATTGATGTTCCCAAACCCTAAGGGCTAAGACCCCTTTAAATAGACTCGATAGACCTACTTAACAAATTGTAAATTACCCAAAATATTTTTAGACTAAGATAAGACTTATCCATTAGACTAGGATAAGACCAACTAAGATAAGACTTATCCTTTATAGTAGAATAAGACTAACTAGGAAATAACAAATAACAATAGATAACTAGATCTAACGGGCCTTAGGTCCGTAACATTACTCCCCTCCGCGAAAAACATTTTGTCCTCAAGCTGAAAAAGATAGAAACTCGTTGCGAAAGACGAAGGTGAGAATTTCAAACTTGATAGATCGACCCTGTTTGGACCGAACACGTTTGAGGCTGAATGATCGCGATTTGAACCGTCCGGAAGAAATGCTTTACAAAACAAATCAGAAACATTCAGTGGCAGAAGCGGAGCGCGAGGAAGACTAAGTTCGGATTCAGTGCGATCCTCTCCACCGAAAAACGATTGTACTGTAATGATCCCTTTCAGATTCACTTTGTCGAAGGCGTGCTCGCTTGCTGATGTGCCAGATTCCAATCGGCGCTCTCTCATGCGAGAAAGTAGCGACTCTGATCTGCGCCTCTTGGGAACGCGTTATCGTCTAAGCCATCAATAAATGTTAAAGCATCGAATCCTTCCTTGAACTAGCAAGGAACCCGTTGCTCCGGGGCGATGCGATAGTTAACGGAGACAACGACGACGTCGCATCCTTGAGCGTAGAAGCGAGCGGTTGTGTCTACGACTTTTGAACTGGCGGGACCTAAGGCGAACCCTTCACCGTGGTAGAACACGATGACCGCCATTCCATTGCTTTCAACCTCTGATGAGGTGACGAAGTTGTAAATACGGAGCCAAAGATTGCGGGAAGGGTCGATGATGATTTCGAATGAAGAAACCTGATCTCTGGGCTCGGAGGAGGCGGGAGTCTTTCGGTCAAACAACTTGAGGAGACGACGGTTGACTGTGAAATTAGATCGAAAAACTATGCCGCAACCAACCGGGAGATGAAGTGACTCCGCCATGGGAGCTTGGGTGCGAAAGTGAGAGCCATATCTATCGGACTAGAAAACCTTGAATTCTCGGGCATGGGAGCGGCGAACGGAGCTGCAGTGCTGGTGGAGGCCAGAAGAATCAATGTCAGGTTCGCGACTGGTGTTTGTGGCGCGGGCAAGTAGGCGCCAGCGGCCGAGTATGGCGCGGGCGTGAACGCCGGTGAGGTGTGGACCAGTTGCGCCGGCATGTACGACGCAGGCAGCCCGGGCAGGGGAGATCCGGTAGGGTGCGCCTTGAGTGCGCCTTGACCAGAGGGGTACACGGCTGGCGCTTGCGGCGCGAACATATTCACTGGTGATGCGGTCGGCGAGGGTGCCAGAGGCGCGATTGGTGGCGGCGCGGTCGACGGCGTCGGTGAGTCTCCCAAACGTGCCATTAGGGTTTCATGATTTTTTTAGATTTGTTCCAACATCTGAATGATGCGTTGCATTAACGGAAATAACGGTGAAGAATCTGTTCCTACGACTGAAACAGACAGATAAATTGATTCGGGTTCGGATGAGGGATTTGGCTCTGATACCAAATTGTTAAGATCAGATTCAAGGAGTTTACCCTGAGATCGGGTAACCATCTTTCTTCCGGCCATAGGGAGATAAAGTTAAGAAGAAAAACAAAAAATAATTAAAAAGATACTTGATTGATGTTCTCAAATCCTAAGGGCTAAGACCCCTTTAAATAGACTCGATAAACTTACTTAACTAATTGTAAATTATCCAAAATATCTTTAGACTAAGATAAAATTAATTAAGATAAGACTTATTATTGAGACTAAAATAAGACTAACTAAGATGAGGCTTATCACTTAGACTAGGATAAGACTAACTAAAATAAAACTTATCTCTTAGCTTAAAATAAGACTAACTAGAAAATAACAAATAACAATAGATAACTAGATCTAACAGATTTTAGGTCCGTAACACATTCATTGACTAATTATATGTATAGTTAATAACAGTTGTTGAAGTTGAATAAGCCCCAGTTCTATATAGAAGGAAAAGCAGAGGAGGGGGGGATTAGTTGTTGAAGTTGAATAAGCCCCAGTTCTATATAGAAGGAAAAGAAGAGGAGGGGGGGATTATCTAAGTATTGTGACTATTGTATTATGTAGGAAGATAGTCCGAGTCTCAAATATCTCAAGGTAATAGTGTGGAAGTTTATTTATTTTCTTATTTTGACTGTAAAATTTGTAAGAGAAATGTCAAAGTTTCCAAGAATAAACTCTGACTTTATCACATTTATGGAACCATTTTATGAAGAAAACTATCTTCTGTTTGTATTTTAGGTTGGATTTGAAGTACTAATAGTTTCCTATGCTGGAAATGTGATGCAAAATATTGCTTCCAATAATTAACCTCATACTATTCAGATGAATTGAGTTGTAAAGCTTCTCGTAGATGAATTTATTCGTTATTTTACTATTTCTTGATAATACATTATTATTAAGATTTATATTCCCTAATTGGGTAAAATTATTATTTTTAGTTAGTTTTTTCATAATATTAGATTATTTTCTGAAGTCATTGTTTTCTTAAATTATTATATGTAGTTCTAGTTGAAGAGGAACTTGATAACTAGAGATGTGTTTTGGCCGTTGTAAAATTATTTCTATTTGGAGAAATATTTTTCTGTTCATTATTTTACTTTTCATTTTGATATTAAGTGGTCGTAGTCGTAAAGTTACTTTATTTTTCTGTACAAATACATTTTCTACTAGTGAGACTGAGGGTATGATTACTGTAAAGCGGTGCAAGGATGGCATTTGGTAAAGTGAGTGAAGCGTTGCATGTTACATTTTATTTTGTGATAGTCAAAGTATTATTTTTCTCAGCAAGGATCAGATCTTTTCCTGAGAAGACTAAGTATTTAGATATTCAATGCTATTTTGTTCATGATGCACTTCTATAACCAAGCTAATGTATTTTTTGAACATGGGTGATATTTATTGTTGAAAACTTTTGCAAAGTCAGAGTTATTATCTGCAGAAAAGTTAATTTTATTCGTAATATTGAAATTTGATACAAGATTTGTTCTTTGACGTGAATTTTGTATGTGGATTGAAATACTCTTGGAGAGACATGCTCTGAAACTCAGATTAATACAGACATTTCTATAAATCTTGATTGATATCCATCTCGAGAGATATTTTTTCAGATGGTTTTAGATGGGCGGATAAAATGATAAGTATGTGTGATCTTATTAGTTTTGTGATTGTCTCCAGCATTTTATTGCATGTTTTGATCTGACAAGCATGAACAAAGAGCAAACTCGAGTAGAATTTGAAGCCTGTCTTTTCTATGTTGATGCAGATTCTAAAGAGATAGCTGCGAGTGCCAATGATATGGGAACAACTTACGTGCTTGGGCAAAGACTGAAAGCTTTTTCAGATTGGCTCCTAAAGATCATGGTGTGTGGAAATTTGGAAGCTATATTTCCCGCTGCTACTCGAGAATACGCTCCATTTATCGAGGATTTATGGAGAGATCCCGCCTTTCAAGCTACATACACTAGAAGAAATGAATTACAACTTCTACCAGGAATAGCTACTTATTTTCTCAATCGGGTTAGAAGCCTCACTCTGCTCTCTTCTCTCTCCCCTATCCTTCTGTTCTTTCAAGCATTTAATGTCAGTCACTTTTCTATCAGGCTGTGGAAATTTCAAAAATCGACTACGAGCCGTCCGATATTGACATTTTATATGCCGAAGGAATATCAATTTCTAACGGTCTCAGTGAAGTTGAATTTTCATTTCCAGAATCACCTCAGGATTTTGTTCTTGATCATTTATACGACCATGATCCTTCTCAAAGGTCAACTTCGACTTACCCTTTTCTTTCAATTCACGTTGGTGAAAAAAGAATAATGTTACGTTTACCTTCTTAAATTTTTTTTTGTTATACATGTTGACGTATCAAGTTATGATTGGTCTAATTAAATGAATTTAATGTAATACAATTAAAAATAATTATTTATAATATTTATTGTACTAATTATATTCTTACACGTCAATGTGTACAATAAGAATGTATGATAAGTAAGTAAACATAACATTATTAAAAAAAATTACTTAGACTTATCGTCGTTACTTTATCATTTTACAGATACCAGCTGATTAGAGTGCATCCAAGTAGCCTAGGGGAGCAATGCAAATGGCTGGAAATGTTTGAAAATATTGATATTGTTCTATTTTGCGTCGCCTTGACAGACTACTCCGAGTTTCAAGAGGATCAATTTGGAAATTCCATTAACAAGATGGTAGCGAGTAAGAAACTCTTCGAAAGAATCATTCGAAGTCCGACCATGAAGAAGAAACACGTTCTTCTCATTCTTAACAAGTTTGATTTGTTCGAGGAAAACATCAAGCAAGCCCCCCTCTCTCGATGCGAATGGTTTGACAACTTCAATCCACTGATTAGCTCCAATTCAAAAGCGAGTGGCACGAATACCTCGTTGGCTCATCAAGCATTTCAATACATTGCTGTGAAGTTCAAGAAGCTCTTCAGCGCTTACACGAATAACAAACTTTTTGTTAGTTTGGGTGCTGGAATGGAGGGTGATTCTGTGAATGAAACTCTAAGATATGCAAGGGAGATCCTTAGATGGCAGAAAGAGGAGCCTACCTTTGTTTCCGAGATGTCATCTATGAGCATGGAGGTCACCACTTCCTGCTAAACAAACGTCATCTGCTTAGAAGTTAGAACAGGAAATGAGTGATTGTAAGAAGTAATTTTGTGTCATCTACTTGTATGGGGAGTCCTTTGTCATTTCCGATTTCATTGTATAAAGATAAATTTGGCCTCTTCTACCAGTGGATGACTTGTATGATCAGCAATCAGCGTGGAATCCTTAGATCTAGGCAGGGTTCGGCTTGGTTTTGGTTTCCTACTTTGTGGGTTTAATTCGAAGAAATCAAACCTAATGGAAATGTTGGGTTTTTGGGTTTCTACTCATATCCCAAAAACCCAACGAGGGCATTTTTCATTGAACCAACCCGATTTCAGTTTTTGTCTCCGAAGACGAACCAAACTCAAATCCAACTTTGGGGTGGATTCGGGACTCGCAACTGATTGAGCCCGCCAAGCACTAATCCTAAGAGTGGCCAGCAGATTATTACATAAAAAGTATCTTACTTGGATTATTCTTTTTAAGAAGAGAAACGTAAACAATATAGGTAATGAACTCTTCAATTTAATATTTATTTTGGGTTACTATTGTTCTTAATTTAGGGGCATTTGGCAATCATATTCTCGTTCTTCAGAGGTATTGTTGGGCGATTTTTGGAGAGAAAGTTGAAACTGGTTCTCTTTGAAAGATCATGCCATCCAGAAGATGAAATATTGAAGAGTAATTATTTATATCCAAAATCAAATAAAATGACACGTAATAGGCAATCAACAAGGAGCAAAACGGTCGGTGAGCAAAGAAAGGATGGTATCGGACATGGTCGTTTCTTTCTGCTCCTCTTCTCCACACTCTCTTATCGTCCCCTTTGAATCTGCATCTCCTCCTTTTCTAGCTTTGCATGACAATGGCTTTCCTCTCTCCAGTTTCTCTCTCATCTTCCCCAGTTCCATCCTCCAACTCTCCATCTTTGCCGACATCCCTGAAAATGAAGATTTCTCTTCAACTCTCCCTGAAAGCTCGGATTTTATCTCGATATTTTCTGCGATAAAACGGCCTCCTAACGGTGGGTTTATATAGAGGAGAGCTGGGAGCGCTAGGTTCGTGAAAGTAACTGTGTGGAACCGTGGAGAGAGAGAGAGAGAGAGAGAGAGATAGAGCAGGATTATTGGTCACACGCTGCAGAAATCTATCAAACAAAAGAGTGTTCAAAATGGAGAAGCCAAGTGGTCCATCTTCTTTCGTCTCTTTCAGTTCTACGCAGTTATGAAAACGTGAGGAATTTCAACACTACCCATTTTGCTCCACTCATTTTATATTTATCACCAACTATCGAAAGAGCCCGCATTTACGTAGAAGAAAGCGGCCATTAGAGCCACCTTATGCGCTAAAGAACTCAACAAGCATGGCGACAGACGCGTCGGAATACAGCAAGAAACGGGAGCCGAGAGGAGCGACTCGGGCTAGAGCTTCCCTCAACCCAGTTGAGCTCATCGCAATCTTCAGATGCACATCCTGGCTATATTCAGAAGGAGAAGTGCGGGCGCCATTGGAGGAAAGGGCCTGACATTTTTGGCGCTGCTTCTCCAACTCGCTGCCCTGAATATCTACGATTCCAGACATGGTGAAGAAAGGCCAAAAATGGAGTCAAAGAAGACAAATTTTGAAACTGAGAGTCAGCGTTCTAGGAGAGATATTCGGAGAGGAAGATGATATTTTTGAGATCGGAGAAAGACCTCTAATAAAATATTAAAAAACTCCAAAATTTTAAAAAAATATACAAAAAAAATCTCGAGATTTTTCTCGGGTCCACTCTCAACTCTCTCCTCACCCGGGTGTCATTTTCGATACATTTCAAAGTTTGATGTTTTTTTTTTATATTTTCTCAAAATTCAAGATTTTTTTAAAAATATTTTATTCTAAATTATATATAACATGATGGTTTGGCTTAAATCCAAATGATGGTTTAGCTTCAATTCAAAGAAGCAAATGCGGCAATATTTGGTATTTTGTGGGCTCTGCGGTCTAATAGAAAGTAAGGACGGTCCAAGCTTAGGTAGAATAAACTTGGGTCTATTTGAGTCCGGTTTGAGTTAATTTGGGGAGTTTTACAACCTAAGTTGACAAGGACATCACGAAGAGCAAAAATAATAATTCAATGCAACCAGAGCAAGCATGGACAGAAAGATTACACAAGATCGAGCAAAGAAGTTTGATGAAAAACAAAACATATATATCTAAGAACTTCTCAATCATAGTTAAGCGTGCGACACCATGCTCAACCAGTCAACACATTAGTAACCGGTCGACGTATGATAGTTTTCGGGAATTTCTTCGGTCGACACCAGGGATGGGCGGTCGACACCTTCCCATATTTAAATTGAAAAGTCAACAAAAAACTTAGAGAAATCTGATGGGTAGACGTGAGAGAAACCTTGTTTTTTATTAATAAAAGACATAAAAATGTATTGTCTGCCATTTTTCCTTCCAGCCACGACTTCTCCCTATTTCTCTCTGGGTTCTCACGCCTTGATCAAGGGAGAGTGAAGTTGAGAAAGAAAAGAGGTATTGTGAGGGAAAAGAGTCAGAAAGTAAGTTATCTCAAGAGAGGTGAGGTGGAAAACTCTAAAGTTTTTGTGGAGGCTGAATTTCAAGGTATTTTTCTATCATTTACAGTTCTCTTAGGTTTAGTAATGATAAAATGATGGTATTGTTTGAATTGGTGGATAAAAACGAGTGATTTCATGCCAAGAGATGTGAAACAAGTTGAATATGTACAAAGTTAGGGTTTTGGAGATTCGATCGATATGTAGTACGAATTGGAGTTTGTTTCCTTTATAAGAGTTAAAGTAGAATCTTAGAGTGATCTATAGCCGTTTGAATAACTCAATTCGAAGCTCTGTATACAAAGTTATGAGTATTGCAAATTAGTAGACAAAAATTGAGAGAGTACTGCGGTCAACCCCTTATAGGTTAGGTCGACCGGTTCCCGATTTCCAGAATGCATGCTCTCTGTTTGTGAACATCGGTCGACACCTTATAAGTTAGGTCGACCGGTCCTTGATTTCAAGCAATGCATACCCTCTGTTTTGTCAACATCGGTCGACACTTCATGTTACGTTAGTTTTCTGAAATTGGTGTCTTTTAAGAAGTTACAGTAGACTCTTTAAGGAACAATTTGACACCTTGAGCATCACAAATGGATCATTATCGAAGAAGTTATAGTTGTTTGAAGTTGAAATAGAAAGTTAAGACTTTATGCAGTAAAACGGGTCATGTTACCTGATTTCTGATCCTTGAATGATCTATATGTTTAGATCATCAATTGGATTAAAAATGGACTCAAGTGGATTGATTTAAGATAGCTGCTAAGGTAAGTTAGTATTAAGATTGTTTAGCCCTTAAGTGAGACTGCATTGCAAAGATTATGATGAATGTTTGATGTGTGTTGTATGCTTATTTTCATATTATGTTTGATGTGATTTAAGTAATGTTTCATAGTCACATAGTCATGCATAATAGTTTTACAAAATGTCAACGAAATGATTTCACGCATTGTTTTACAACGTAGTTGGAGGTAAACGAGATATTATCGGTGGTATGAGACGCTAATTATGTTTCGTCTCCGATGAATTAAGAACTTGAATATCAGAACAGTAAAGTAAATGGTTATTACGGGCCTGATTACTCCAAGCAGTAATGTAAGTGGGCCCAGTAGAAGTTGAAGTAGGTGGAGGCAGTGTTCTTGAGATCCTGTAATATTTTCAAAGATAAAGAAGAATGAAACCTAAGAAACGTGAATGAAAATGTGCATTGTTTTATCAACAACATAGCATATTCATGCATTGCATTTTTATAGTCATGCTACTTACTGAGCTTTAGGCTCATAGTTTAAGCTTTGCAATGTAGGGAATGTAATGGAAGAATGAGTGCACATGACTGATCAAGGAGTTAGAGCAGAGAAGTGTCCAAATGATACAGTTATTGAGTGACGACCGACGGGGAGTGACGCATGACACACACACAGTCATACGTTGAACTATTTTGGAGTGATGGATTACAAAGGTTTTGAAAATGAATGTATCTTACGTTGAACTATTTTTTTCCGCTGTAGGTTTAAATTATTGAATGCTTATGTATTTTACTTGAAAGGTGGGATTGAAATAAGTATATTACGAAGAAATGTATGTTTTTTAATTTGACGGTTTTTCCTTGTTAACTATTTTATAAACTGAAGATATTTTTAGAAATTAAAGTAACAAGTGTCCCACTAATGTAAGTAATGTAAGTAAGTAAGAATTCAGTAACTGACCGGTTCTCGGGTCGTCAGCGAGTAAGAAAGTAAGTGAGAAAGTAAGTAAGAAAAGCAGTAAGCGACGACCTGGGAATCGGGTTGTTACACAAATCCCTTCTTTCAAGGGAAAGAATGATCTGAATACATATTTTGAGTGGGAAAAGAAGGTTGAATTAATCTTTGATTGCCACAACTATTCAGAAGCAAAAATGGTAAAACTCACTGCTATTGAGTTTTCTAATTATGCTATTACTTGGTGGGATCAATTAACCTTAAGCAGGAGAAGAAATGAGGAGAGAGCTATTGATACGTGAGACGATATGAAATCTGCCATGTGGAGAAGTTTGTACCAAGCAGATATTATCGAGATCTATGGCAACGTCTGCATAAACTTAAACAAGGTACAAAGAGCGTAGAAGAATACTTCCAAGAAATGGAGATAATCATGATTAGAGCAAATATAGAAGAAGACAGAGAAGCCACCATGACTAGATTTTTGGAAAGACTCCATTCAGAAATACAAGATAAGATCAAGCTGCAACATTACGTGGAGTTGGAAGATATGTTGCACATGACAATTAAATAGAACAACATCTGAAATGAAAGAGTGGCAACCGTTCTTCTTTGAGCAATAGTTCTTCTAGCTGGAAGCCTAGTTACATGAAAAGAGAAGACAAACTGATTGCCAAAACAAGTCAAGATCAAAAAGTGGGAACACATAGTCCGGGAACCCAAGGTAAATTTGATCCATCTACATTTCGAAATTGTGATATCAAATGTTTTAAATGTCAGGGAAGGGGTCACATATCTAGCCAATGCCCTAACAAGAGGGTTATGGTAATACGAGATAATGGAGAAATCGAGACAGATGGTAACTCCGAAGTTGATAGCATTGACGAATTTGAAGAGGAATATGTTGTATAAGAAGAGTTACTAGTTACACGGAGAGCGTTAAATGCTCAACCGAAAATAGTTGATGTGGAGTACAACGAGAGAACCTATTTCACACTAGATGTCATGTTCAAAATAAGGTATGTATGATAATTGATCAAGGAAGTTGTACTAATGTTGCAAGTACTATTTTGGTGGACAAATTAGGCTTATCCACAATGAAGCATCCGTGACCGTATAAGTTTCAATGGTTCAACCAAAGTGGAGAAGTTAAAGTCAACAAACAAGTGTTTATCACTTTTTGTATAGGCACGTACGATGATGAAGTATTATTTGATGTGGTACCTATGAAAGCTGGCCACATTCTACTTGGGCGTCCTTGGCAATATGATCGACAAGTGACGCATGACGGGTACACAAATAAGTAATCATTTATATTCAACAAGAGGCCAATCAACCTTGTTCCTATGTCGCCAAGAGAAGTATATAAAGATCAGCTCAGACTTCAACAAAGTTATCAACAAAAGAAATCAAGCGAAAAGAACAAAAGAGAGAAAAAGAGGTGAAAAAAAGAGATTGAGAGAGAAGAAGAAGAGAAGAAAGAAAGAGAGCAAAAGAAGAAAAAAGAAAAAGAAAGGAAATAAGAAAAAGAGAGAGAGATTGAAAAAAGAAATTTCTTTATAAAAGGGAGTAAAGTGAGTAGAGCGCACTCCGAGGGACAGTTCATGATACTCTTATTGCACAAATGCACTACGATGTTTACTAACACTTCTAATCATGTTGTACCTAGTGTTGTCCAATCTCTTTTGCAGGATTTTCAAGACATCGTAACAGAAGAAATACCAAAAGAAATACCACCGATTCGTGGCATCGAACATCAAATCGACTTGGTACCAGGAGCTACGTTGCCCAACCGACCTGCTTATCGTAGTAGCCCCGAAGAGACGAAAGAGCTACAACGACAAGTAGACGAACTTTTGGCTAAAGGCTACATTAGGGAGAGCCTCAGCCCTTGTGCAGTACCTGTTTTGCTAGTCCCAAAGAAAGGAGGAGAATCAAGGATGTGCGTTGATAGTAGAGCTATCAATAATATCACGGTAAAATATCGTTTCCCTATTCCTCGTTTAGATGATATGCTAGATGAATTGCATGGTGCATGCTTATTTTCAAAAATTGACTTGAAAAGTGGTTATCACCAAATTCGAATGAAAGAAGGCGATGAGTGGAAAACTGCATTCAAAACAAAACATGGATTATACGAGTGGTTAGTTATGCCATTTGGCTTGACAAACGCTCCTAGTACTTTCATGAGGTTGATGACTCATGTCTTACGTCCATTCATAGGTAAATTTGTTGTAGTATATTTTGATGATATATTAATTTACAGCAAGAGTATAAATGATCATATCTTACACTTGGAAGAAGTATTTTTAGTCATGAGGAAAGAAAAATTATATGCTAACAAGAACAAGTGCACTTTTTGCACAGATCATGTGGTGTTTTTGGGTTTTGTTGTTAGTCACCAAGGAGTACAGGTTGATCAAGAGAAAGTTTTGGCGATTCAAGAGTGGCCGACGCCAACAAATGCCAACCAAGTCCGTAGCTTTCATGGACTTGCGAGTTTTTATCGTCGTTTTGTTAAAGATTTCAGCACCATTGCTGCACCACTCACCGAGGTGATAAAAAAGAATGTGGTGTTTAAGTGGACAAAAGTGCAGGAAGAAGCATTCCAAAAGATTAAGGAGAGGCTAACAAATCCACCGTTATTGGCTTTACCTAATTTTGAGAAACCGTTTGAAGTTGAGTGTGATGCTTCAGGTGTAGGGATTGGAGCTGTTCTAATGCAAGATCACCGTCCAATTGCATATTTCAGTGAGAAGTTGGGAGGAGCGACGCTCAACTATCCCACATACGACAAGGAACTCTACGCATTGGTTAGAGCATTGGAAACATGGCAACATTACTTATTGGCACGAGAGTTCATCATTCGCACAGATCACGAGTCCCTCAAGTTTCTTAAAAATCAACACAAGCTCAACAAACGACATGCCAGATGGATGGAATTTATAGAGCCGTTTCCCTATGTCATCCATTACAAAAAAGGTAAGGAGAATGTGGTCGCTGATGCCCTTTCTCGTAGGTATGTTCTTATCTCCTCCTTAGGAGCTAAACTAATTGGATTTGAGTTTATAAAAGATGCATACCCTAATGATAATGATTTTGGAGAACTATATAGGGTTTGTGAAAAAACTAATTCTGGGGAATACTACAAGCATGATGGTTTTCTTTTCAAGAAAGATAAATTATGTGTTCCTAATTGTTCGATTAGAGAACTTTTAATGAGGGAAGCACATGGAGGAGGTCTTATGGGGCATTTTGGGATAGCAAAGACCTTAGGTGTCATCCAAGAGCACTTTTACTGGCCACGTATAAAAAGGGATGTCGAAAGGATTTGTAACAAATGTGTTACGTGTAAACAAGCAAAGTCTAGAATCCAACCCAATGGCTTGTACATGCCGCTACCCATCCCTAATGCTCCCTGGATAGATATTTCAATGGATTTCGTACTAGGTTTGCCTCGAAGTAAGAGAGGTAATGATTCAATTTTTGTTGTGGTGGATAGATTTTCTAAAATGACACATTTTATTCCGTGCCACAAATCTGATGATGCAACCCATGTTGCTGATTTGTTTTTTCGAGAAATTGTTAGGATGCATGGGATTCCTAAAACCATCGTATCTGATAGAGATGCAAAATTTTTGAGTTATTTCTGGAAAACATTATGGGGTAAATTAGGCACCAAACTTCTATTCTCCACCACTTGTCACCCACAAACTGATGGACAAACAGAAGTTGTCAATAGGACCTTATCAGCATTACTACGATCTATCATAAAGACAAACATTAAGAGTTGGGAAGAGTGTTTACCACATGCTGAATTTGCTTATAATCGCTCAGTTCATTCATCTACTAAGTTTTCACCTTTTGGAATCGTATATGGTTTTAATCCACCAACTACTCTGGATTTATCTCTTTTACCTGTTTCTCGGCGTGTTTGTTTAGATGGGAACAAGAAGGCAGAACTTGTTAAAAAGCTTCATGAGACTGTAAGGCGCAATATTGAGAAACGAACTGAACAATACGTGAAACACGCCAACAAGGGACGACGAAGTGTCACTTTTGAACCAGGAGATTGGGTGTGGTTACATTTGCACAAGGAACGATTTCCAACCAAAAGAAAATCTAAACAACTACCACGTGGAAATGACCCTTTTCAAATTGTCGAGTGCATCAATGATAACGCTTACCGTTTAGATCTTCCAGGTGAGTATAATGTTAGCACCACATTTAATGTTTCTGATTTATCTCCTTTTGATGCAGAAGATGATTTTAATACAAATCTTTTTTAAAGAAGGAGGGAATGATGAGAACATCACGAAGATCAAAGGAAAATAATTCAATGCAACCGGAGCAAGCATGGACGGAAAGATGACACAAGATCGAGCAAATAAGTTCGGTGAAAAACTAAACATATATATTCAAGAACTTCTCAATTGTGACGGCGTTATTGTTCCCGACAATATCAAAGCTAAATGCATGACATGCATTCAAGTGCACATGGGACAAGATGACATTATTATAGATTATACTATTATGTACTTACTTTATGTATTATAATAGATTATTTACTATGTTGCATGTCATATAAAAAGTAAGTGAGAAAGTAAGTTAGAAAGTTTGTAAGAAAGTGGGTGAGAAAGTGAGTGAGAAAGTGGTCGATGTTGGAAGAAGAGAAATTATGTGAGAAATGAGCCTATAAATATGTACTAGATTTATTATTTGAAATCAACTTGAATTTTGTGAATCATATTATGAGAGAACTTCTCGTTTTCAACGTGTTGTTCGGTCTTTCATTGCAAGTCCAACAGCGTCGTTTCTGGCTTATCAAACGAAATCTCTTCGTTTGTGGTGTCTTTCCTATCCAAGGTTCCTAGTCGCGTTATTGTTTCAGGTCTTAAGCTCTTTCTAAGCTAAGGTTCAAACGTCCGTCAACTTTGGGTAAATGTTTCATTTCTATCTTTACTTTCTTTTATATTCCGTATTCGATCACTGATCAATCTATATCAGTTAAGATCATATCACAAGTTTGGTTTGAAAATTGAAACCCATCAAAATCTGAAGCAGTGCAAATTGGTTAAATGCAAACCTTAGTGAGTTGACCAGAATTTGAATAAGAAAATAAGGCCATAGATAAAGTCAAACCGAGCCGGTTGAGATATTAAATTCAAAGAAGTTGGCTCACAGTTTAAGGCCAGCCAAGGAGGATTGCTTTCCGTCCCCAAAGTAACAAATTGTTTAAGCAAGCCGTCAAAGACATCTAACAAGTAACAATTTGCAGTCATTAATATCATAATTCAACCATGCATCTAATGAGTGATCAATTGATGTGTACAATCAACCATCCGTGATTCAGACTCCTCCAATGCTACTATGTTGGTAATAGTAGATATGTTATCCAAAATACATCACTTTTAACATTGTCTGTTGTCTACTTCTGCGGTCTGCCGAATCAGAACTTTCGGGCAGCATCTAAGATATCTCACATTGAGATTAGGGGGCTCTGCAGGTCTGGAATTTAGTGTGTCGGTTCCATACAATCAGGTCCGTTTCAAAGTTGCTTGCGATTAGGGTTCAAATTTAGGTCCATAAAACTCAAAATCGCGGGTTACAAACCAAACCCAACTCAATTTTATTATTTTTTACAATTTTTTGATTGGATCGGCTAACCAATCCAATCGAGCGGGTCAATTTATAAAAATTAGATCAAAACTCAAATCAATCGAATAGTCGATCTGATCCAAAACTGACCCAAATTTTGAGTTTATTATTTCATTTGGTGTTCACATTAATTTTTTTAAATTAAAATCCAATTTGATTTAATCCAAGTGGTCATTTTGAGTCAATTAAACAGGTCGATCTGAATCAATTACCGCTAGGGCTGAGCAAACCAAACCGATCTATTTGGTCAGATCAATCCTGCATATTTAGGGACGAGTTTGGTGTGTTCATTTTATGGATTACAAAAAAATATGTCATAATACGTTTTACTGTCTGGATTGATGTTAATGTTATGTTTCTCTTTATAAGTTATTTAGTTAGCTATATATTTATTGACTTGGTTAATTTCTTTGGAAAATAATTAGACTAGATTGCAAATCAGTAGATTATTTAGTAAATATTCAATTTTACAAAATATGATTTTTATTTTTCTTTTGAGCTTTTTAAAAAGAACTTTTTGATGAATGAAACAAGAAAAGATTGATTGAAGTTTTTAGATCGAGTTAGAAAATGATGACAAGTTTTGGGTCTATTTCGAGTTCGAACTTTCAAACAAAAAAATGTTTGGATTGATTTCTATGAATTGAAAAAATCAAACAAAAATGACCTAGGCTCATTCCTAATTGTCACCCCTGATTAGAACATCCAAGTAGGTGGGAAAACCTTATGCTTGGATTTTGTGGGATATTCATAAAATTTTGCCTACCTCCCAACTAGTGCTACGTCCCCTTTTTTATATGCTTTTCTTCAATAGAAATAATAAGGATAGTTATCAAATAAGCCCTACATAAAGTGTTAAAGATTGAGTGATTTCTCCAAAATTAAAGATGTATTAATATGATGCGGTTCATAATTACTACATTTTTTCTTAGTTAGTTTGGGAAAATTTACACCAATAAATTAATCGACAAGGGGACGACGACAACATGTTAAAACTTTGGCTGTCCTAGTGCAACCACATGGTCGTTCTCATTGTTGGGTCTCTCCTCCTCTTCAATGTCATTAAGGCATTGTGAAAATGGGGAACAAAAATATTTCCAAAATTATTGGAAATGGTGACATTTGTATCCAAACCAACACAAGATGCAAGTTGGTGCTTAAAGATGTCCGACATTTTCCTGATATTAGACTAAATCTAATATCAATTGGCGCTCTTGATGATGCGGGATACAAGAGCAAGTTTGCTGATGGAAAATGGGAACTTAGCAAAGGCTCGCTAGTTGTAGCGAGAGGAATGAAAGAGTCTAGCTTGTACGTGACTCAAGTGACTGTGAAGGAAGCAGTTGTAAATACTGCACAAGATAACTCATCCATGGAGTTATGGCACAGACGACTTGGTTATATGAGCGAGAAAGGACTTCTATTGCTTGGTAAAAGAAAATGTCCGCCACATCTCACACAAGAATCTTTGCCAGATTGTGTTCATTGTTTGGCTGGAAAACAACGCAGGTGTTTCTTCAAGAAGAATTATGCGTCAAGGAAACCAGACGTGTTAGAAGTCATCTATTCAGATGTCTGTGGTCCCATGTCAACGAAAACGTTAAGTGGAGCCCAATACATGGTCACATTTATTGATGATCACTCAAGGAAAGTTTGGGCTTACTGTTGGCTTTAAAAATATTTTTAAAGCAATCAATTATTTTTTATGATAACTAGGTGAGATAAGCATGAAAGATAAAATAAACTACTTTACAATGCTTAAATTAGACTTAACCATTCATGAGAAATACCATCTTTGAAGGGTACAATTAAAGTCTAACAACTTGTTTAAGTGCTGCAGAAAAAAATCAATTTGTGTCGACCCTTAGTGTTTTGTGTCGACCCCTGTTCAAAACAGAAGCTTAGCCTTTCATAATTTGTGTCGACCCTCAGTATTTTGTGTCGACCCCTGTTTAAAACAGACGTCGAGTCTTTCCAATTGTGTCGACCCACATATATATCTTGTGTCGACCCAAAAAAGGCAGTACAACGTGCAAATGTGTTGACCCATCTAAACTGTCTGTGTCGACCCTAGAAAAGACATTGTGTCGACCTTACCATAATCTATGTGTCGACCCAGCCTGCATTCTACTTGAACTATCATTGTAAAAGGGGTGACGCTCCTTCAAGAAAAGAGTCAAAAGGTTTGGTTGACACCCGTAAGTCAATCGGAGTGAAGCTCAAGGTTTGAGCGGGAAAGATCTTCAAGGAGGTACCTTGAAGCGCGGACGTAGGCAAGGTTGGCCGAACCGCGTTACCAAACCAATGTCACTCTCTTACTTTAAACTCTTATTTATTTGTTTAAGAATTCCGCACTAGAGTTTGGAAATAACTAAACAATTCGCACGAATTTGAGCGGGAAACTCGAAAGAAGTTGAAATGCATTCGCACAGACAATGGTGGCGAATATATGAGATCGTTTGATGAATACTGCAAGATGCACTGGATCAGACATGAAAGATCGGTTCCAAAGACTCCTAAAAAAATGGTGTTGTAGAGCGGATGAACAGAACGATCGTAAAGAAGATAAGGTGCATGATATCACATTCAAAGCTTCCTAAAACATTTTGGGGAGAAGCAATGCAGATAGCAGTAACTATCATCAATTTGTCTCCATCAGTAGCATTAAATGGAGAAGTGCCAAACAGATTGTGGACGGGGAATGACGTTTCTTATAAACACCTTAAAGTGTTTGGATGTAGAGCAATTGTTCATATTCCCAAAGATGAGAGGTCTAAGCTAGACAGCAAAGCGAAAGAATGCATATTTCTTGGATACGAAAATGATGCATTCGGATAGAGGCTTTGGGATCCGATTGAGAAGAAAATTATCAGAAGCCGAGATGTTGTCTTCTTTGAAAATCAAATCTTTGAAGACAAGAAGAAAGATGTGGAGATCACTAATGAGCATCTAGTGAGAGTTGATCTGGTGAAATCAACTGTTGACAGGGGAGATGCTGCAGAATCTAGTGATCAAGCAACTGGTGATGTTGACCAGAGAGAAATGAAGATTTCTCGTGAAACATTTGCAGAATTTGGGTTAAGGAGGTCAATAAGAGATCGACAACCATCAAGAAGATACTCTGTAGACGAGTATGTGATGATCATTGATGGTGACGAACCAGAGTGCTATGAGGAAGCTATGGAGCATCAATAGAAGAAAAACTGGTTAGATACGATGCAAGATGAGATGTCATCATTGCATGAAAACCATACTTATGAATTGGTTGTGCTTCCAAGGGGGCAAAAGAAACTCAAGAATAAATGGGTATACAGACTTAAAATCGAAGACAGTAGGTCACAACCAAGGTATAAGGCACGACTAGTCGTGAAAGGCTTTGGTCAAAAGAAAGGTGTTGACTTTGAGGAAATATTTTCACCGGTTGTGAAAATGTCATCCATACTAGTCGTACTTGGATTAACATCAAGTGTTAATTTGGAGATCGAGCAATTCGATGTGAAGACTGCTTTCTTGCATGGTGAACTGGAAGAAGAAATTTACATGGAACAACCAGAAGAGTTCATTATAAAAGGAAATGAACAACTAGTTTGTAGATTGAAGAAAAGTCTATATGGATTAAAACAAGCACCGCGACAATGGTACATGAAGTTCGATTCCTTTATGATCAATCAAGGATATAGGAAAACTTCTTCAAACCATTGTGTGCTCGTGAAAAGGTTCACGGACGGTACATTCATTATTCTTCTACTTTATGTCGATGACATGCTGATTGTGGGCCCAGACAGTGAAAAGATTTCTAAGTTAAAGGAAGAGCTCAATAAGTCTTTTGCTATGAAAGACTTAGGACCGACAAAACAGATACTTGGAATGAGTATTAGTCGCGATAGAAAGAACGGAAAGTTATGGATATCGTAAAAGAAATATATTAAGAAAGTTCTCAGCCGATTCTATATGGATAAGGCGAAACCAGTCAGCACTCCACTAGTTCGACATTTCAAACTTACTTAGAATCAAAGTCCTTCTACCGAAGAAGGAAAAACAGCAATGCAAAAAATTTCATATGCCTCAGCAGTTGGCAGCTTGATGTATGCTATGGTTTGTACAAGACCTGACATTGAGCATTCTGTTGGAGTAGTTAGTCAGTTTCTATCAAATTTGGGCAGAGAGCATTGGAATGCAGTAAAGTGGATTCTTAAGTACCTAAAATGTACTTCTGAATTCAGTTTATGTTTTGGAAGTAAAGAGCATTTACTGGTAGGCTTATACTGATGCAGATATGGCTGGAGACATTGATTCCAGAAGGTTAACATCAGGATATTTGGTTACTTTTGGAGGGGGAGCTATATCTAAGCAATCTAAGAAGCAAAAATCAGTTGTATTGTCTACGACAGAAGCTGAGTTTATTGCGGCTACAAAAGCCTGCAAAGAAGTTTTGTGGATGCAAAAATTTCTGACAAAATTGGGTCATCAACAAGATAAGTACATCTTGTATTGTGACAGTCAAAGTGCTATTCACTTGAGCAAGAACCCGAGCTTTCATTCGAAGTCTAAACACATAGAAATCAAATATCATTGGATACGAGAAGTGTTGGACAACAAGCAGGTTCATCTTGAGAAGATTCACACTGATGATAATGGCTCAAACATGATGACGAAGATCTTGCAAAGAAATAAGCATGAATTCTGTAGAGACTCAACATGGTTGAAGATGACTCTTCATGAGTCGGGAGGGGGAGATTTGTTTGGTCTCTCCTCCTCTTCAATGTCATTTAGGCATTGAAGGAGAGTTTATAACCCCCACCCTCTTTTAGGAAGGAGTTACCTCCACAACCCCTATAAATAGAGGGGTTGAGGAACAACTAAGTGTACTCCTAGAAAGCATCCGAAGAAGAGAGAAATAAGAGAGCTTCTAGAGAAGAGGAAGAGAAAAGAAAGAGCGCAATAGAAAAATAGGTGTGGTGCTTTTGTGCACATTGAGAGTTTTAAGAGAGTTGAATTTCTGAAAGTGAATATTTTCTAGAAATATTTGATTTCTAGAAAAATATTGTAAATTCCTATTTTTCACGGTGAAATCTTTCTGGACTCGGTCCCCGTGATTTTTCTCGATTTGGGTTTCAACGTAAAATTCTCGGTGTCTATTTTGATAGATATTTCTCTTGTTTCTTGGTCGTTATAATTTTAACGGTGTGGGAAAATATTCTTGGTATTTTTCGAATCGTGCTTGCTACCATTTTTCATATCGCCTGGCTAGTGGTGTAATTGTACTGTGTAAGTAAGTTCTGTCTAAGGAGACTGGAATTTAAGTGGTCCATTTGTGACCCTCCAGCCTTTCTTGAGAACATACTTGGAAATGTAAGTCTGTCTAGGAAATTGCCAAGAGCGTTTTCCTGAGAATTATCCTGATCAGTACTCTTCACGTTTCTTTGGTTATTCGGTGTAAAAATTCTTTATTTTTCCCAACACTCATATATAGGCCGACAACCTTGTGCTAAAAAAGGTCATTCGCGCCTCGCAATGATGGGGACCACCGCGCTTGTTACGTGGTTGTCTGCTTGGTGAAATCAAAATCGCTTCGGTTTATCAATCTCAAACTGAACCAAATAGTTAATTACTTTAGATTTTAGTTCCGTGCAACTTTAGTTTCGGTTTCATTGGTTTGATTTCTGTGGGATTCCGATTTCAATCCCTTCTGTTAAAGTTAAGTTTCTTTGGTTTTGGTCCACTTCGAGACCCCATTTTGTTACTACTTTCTCGTAAATTTTCCGATGGTAGACAATAAGAAATTTACCACGTGAACAAATACTAAATGATTAAAGAATTGTTGAAGTTATATTCAACGAACAGCTATAATTTTATTTTATATATTAAATTATGTTTTAATTTTGGTTCCGTTTGGTATTTTAGTTTAAAAAATTAAAATCAATCACCAAACCGGGTTTTTTGGTTGGGTTTAGTGTTCAGTTTCATCTAGCAAACAATATTTTCAGGTTGGTTCGGTTCCTCTTTCTTCTACTGGTGGAAAACGTGAGGTTTTAATCGAAAACCGACCGACTTCCACCCCACGTGTCAACCTTTTAAAGCAATAAATAAGAGTTCGAGGACTAAACTACAAATTTACAACTCATCAAAGAGAACAAGTTTCAATCTCATTAAACCCTAATCGACGCGTTTCACTTTCGTCTCTCGTCGTTCTTGTTGTCTCCACTGTTTTCATTCCCCTCCAAACTTTCTACAAACGTCGTAATTCGACGGAATCTCGGCCGATCCCGGAAGTAAATCTCGGAACTACCAATTTCAAAGATGTCTTACGACGACGTGGAGATAGAAGATATGGAGTGGAATGAGGAATTGCAGGCGTTCACGTATCCTTGTCCTTGCGGGGACCTGTTTCAGATTACAAAAGAAGAGCTCAAGATTGGGGAAGAGATAGCTAGATGCCCCAGTTGCTCTCTATTCATCACTGTCATCTATAACATAGAGGATTATCTCGGAGGCGCTGATAATAAAGATAAGAGCAAGGGTATGGAGCCTTCGAAGGAACAATCTCTCGCCGTTGCTTGAACGCATCGAGGTCGTTAATTTGCCTTTCATTTTTTCATACTGTCGTTTCAATTCGTTTTCACTCTGTAATTTACAAAGATTGCATTGGCAACCGGGTTAAAAATTTTGAATCTTATAAAAGGGCGTAGTATGATACTTTGTCCTTTTCTATGAGAGATGCACTCATATAAACCAGCTAACTGCATTGAAATAATCGGCTTGACATCAAAGAGCAATGAAGAACTTTTTTGTTTCAATAACTTAGAGAAAGCAGCACACATACTGAAAGTGAAAAGAACAACTTATTCTCATGACAATGGTGATTTTGGTTGTCGTGTTTTAGTTTGTCTATTAATGATTATGGTTTTTCTGTTTGATTATGTTGTATCATAGTGGATCGATTGAGGGTGGGTTTAAAATAGAGTGAAAAATTTTGTAACCTGATACATTATGAACACCCATTCATTGCTCTGCTATTTACCTTAAAGAGAAAGGGTTACCATGGCCATTTGCATTTCTACCGTTGTTTATAACTCATCAAGTTTTTCGGCTTTGAAAATGATATGACTTTCTTGAACATTTGCTTAACAGTGTTAATAATTTTACCTTTCGACTGCCAGATTTTGCTTCCTCAGATCATGTGCCAGCCTTCTCACTGGCGAGAACTTGGGATGACACGAGTCTTAAAGTTTTGCAGTTGCGGCTGAATGGTTCACCCTGATGTTTAGTAGTTGCTAAAAGATTGGTTTGACTTTTAAATCATCATAGGTTTTAGATACGGGAGGCAACGCCATTTTTGTTTTTTATTGGATCAGTTATGCCCTTTGTATAAGCAATTTGCACTCACCTGCATTGGAGGGATGCTTTGAGTTTTTCAATTTTGTTATTGCTCAGAACGATCTCCGGTGAAATTCTAAAAATATTTATATCTGCAATTTGAGTGATTAAGAGGCCTTTATGAAATGGCTTGACAAACAAGCAAAACAGAAGTGATTTACGGGTGGTTTGGGGCAAGGACCACGAAGGAGCAACTGATTGAGGAGCTTGCAATTGTGACGTGCTCAAGACAACGAGGAAGCTCATTTGCCTAGAATTGAAATTGAAGAGAAAAGAGATCGAGAAAATTCTCTTCATCCCACTGGAACTGCGATCACCATGCTCAATCTTGTTGGTGGGACATAATCAACTCTAAGAGAATATGTATATAGCCATTGAAACAACAATAGATGATATATCTAGACTTAACCAACTTTTTGCAGCCAATTTCATGAAAATAGACATGGTCCAATATCTCAATGCAATTTTACATCATTAATAATTGGTACGAAAGCATTGGTCCAAGCAGAATTAAGTGACCTACAGAGACCACAGATTGGCTTTCACCACCTTTGGAGGGCTGCTCAATCATCTTCCCTCTCTGGAGGGAGGCCGCAGGGCAAAAGCATTTTCTGCATAGCACACACATCCAAACAAAACATCACGTTAGAGATACTCTAATTTCCGTAAGAGCAACAAGCGTTCTATACAGTAATATTGCCAGTTGGTATATATATTTATATTCAATAATGGAAACACTAAGATAAATCTTGTTCCCCTCTCTTATTAGAAAGTTCTTTAGTTTTAATCTTTTCGTTTCCAAAAATAAAATTAATCCAGGCAAAATAATAATTGATTTAGATTCATTCTGCATTTAAAGGCAAGAAATCACGTTCCGTGCAGGGACCACCAGAGCAGCAAAAAATTACAACTCAAGAATTGTAGTTGTCCAATCAAAAACATTAATATAAGAATATGAAGCAACATACCTGCATAAAGTTGTAGCGTTCCCTTCCAATGGATTCATTTTCGGCAATGGCAAAGTAGGCCAGCATAGGATAGTGGCCAACATATGATGCAAAGCTATCCCTCTGAATATTAACAGCCCATTCACTGTAACAAAAAGATATAAAATCTCATAAACACCATATTGGATGTAAGTCAGTCACAAGGCAAGAAACATCTAAAGATGACAAAAACTCACAATCTACTCAAGTCCGCATGCCCTGTTCCCACGTATTTAGCTTGGAGGTGCTCAAGCTGGGAGTTGATGTTAAACCTATCACTAGCCTACACAGAAACCAAAGAGTCAGTCTCGATGGTGCTAAAAAGAGACATCCAAAACAAATCAAAACATCTTTGTGTGTTATTAATTCAGCTATCAATTCAATAGTCAATAGATTAGATTTTGATGACAACAAAAACAAAGTATAACAAGGAACAAACTTAAATCTCTCAGACAATCAAAGAAATAGTCATTTGATTCGCAAATGGATGATCTTAATTTTACTTCTGTGATCATCAATTTGGACTCTCAAAAATTGGGAAGACACTTCCATTTGAGTCCATTTATGAACTATATTTTCTTTAACATCTTTCCAAGTCTCTACTATTTGATTGAGCTTCCTTTTTCAAGCGTCTGTATGTTTTTGGTTTATCAGATCAGCTATATTATTTTCTTTTTATCATTGCTTTAGTATTCTTCATTATTTTTTAAATTTAGTTGGTTGGAACCGAATAGTAGAATATGGTTCTGTTCGGGTCGATTCCAAGGACCACATGTTTGGGATTTGGTTCCAATCTATCAAAACAATTGGCCGCAATTCTGATTTTGGTTTGGGGAGAGCCCACTAGCTCATGACCACCACTCGGTGCATGAGGCCACTGTTGGTGTATTCCACAAGAACCCACAAACTTCGGTTTCAAACTTTTGTGGTGGCAATGTCATCATGAAACATAAATATCCATACAAGGCCCACGGAAATTGGGACAATCAGATTGAAGCTTGTTATCAAAAGTGAAAAATCTATTGGGATATAAATAATATTAGATAGGTAATTAGTTGTAATTAGTAGAGTAGTTAATAATAAGAGTTAAGAGAGGTTAATAGTAATTTAGAGAGGTTAGTCAATTGAGCTATTAAATAGAGAAGATAAGGCATACATGAAATATCATTTTAGAAGTGATCAATTAAGTAGGAGGTAGAAAGCCCTCTAACTCTCTCATAGTGTATTTGTTTACGTTTTAATGTGAATAATTTCAGATCCTATCATTGGTATCAGAGCATCGAATCCTAAGAAAGATGGTGGAAATAAGAGTTTTCTAGATCGATGTAGAGAGATTTGCATTCCCCATTTTTGTGGGTCAAGATATTGGAGGATGGATCTTTAAGATGGAAAGGAATTTCATAATTTTTAGATTCACCTATGAGGAGAAAGTGGATATGGCTACGAATTTGTTCAAGGAACTAGTCAGACACCTTCACCTTCTTATTGTTCAAGTGATAAAATTGAAATACATGTCTTAAGGAATTCTATCAAGCAAACCTTGAGTAAACAATAGGGTAATAAGAAAATTGAAGTTAGCCGTGAAGAAGATAAAGAAGAAATGTTCAATACCCAAATCGGAGTTTAGTCATTATTAGAAGATGAAGGCATAGAATTCTTGGAGACACCTTTGCTCTCGGTGACTGAGAAGTCATAGGGGAAATGTTCAAAATCTCGAAATGAGGAGTAGGGGAAGGCCAAAAGGGCAAAAGCAAAATATGAAGTCTCGTTGTACCAAAATCTAGCAGTCAAGTGAGAATCAAATCGTAAGAACCTCTACGATTCAGAGGCAAAAAAACCATAGAGTTCCATTCACGAATCTCGATTAATCTTGCTGAATTGCAAAGCCTAGACTTCGTTCGAATCGCCAACAATTGATTGTTTGTTGATCAATGTTCAGAATCAATTCTATTAGTTTGCCGAACTGGGTTACTCAATGACAAAGAACAATTTTTTTCAGCAAAGAGCAAAATCAAGAATCAAAAGGAAAATGGAGGAAAATCACAAGCCAAATTTCCGACTGTGTTTACGGCATTTTCCAGTGCAAAAAATAAAAGAAAAGAAAATAGTTGTCTTGGTGAAGAAACAGAAGGTGAGTACAACAAGAACACAAGAGATAACTTTAGCAATGAGAGAGACAAGAAGCAACCGGGTGAAAGGAAGAAATTAAAAAAAAAGAAAACAAATTCGTCAACGACTGGTGGAGCAACAATAATTGTAATGAAGAAGAAAATCAGATTACTGGAACTAAGCTTCGATGAAGTTTTCTCATTCTGGTGTTGGGAGATTCAACAAACGAACCCCTATCGAAAAGATCAGATTTTTAATGTATAAGCCCATTTTATTTGTTAGGGTTGTTAGACTTCTTATGGATATACCTATTTGTAGATTAAGAAATGTGGAGATAGAAAATGATCCTTCGAAACCTCTTTCGATTGGAGAATAATTTTTTTTCTACTTTGAGGACAGAGGTGTGTTTCTAGAGAGGAAGAATTGTTAGGATATAATTGTAATATTAGATGAGTAGTAGTTAATATTAAAAGTTAGTCAAGTGAACTACTAAATAGAGAAGACTAGGGATATATGAGATATTATTGTAGACATGATCAATTAAGTGAGAGGTAGAGAGCCCTCAAAATCTCTCCAAGTGTATTCGTTTACATTTAAGTGTGAATAATTCAAAAGGATCCTTTCAGAATCCTTCCTAATGTCATATTGATCCCTAGTTTAAATAAAAATTAATTTGACTAGAAGCCTAGATTATATTGACATCTTAAACAAGGAACCAAATTATATTCAAAGTGTCTTGGGTTACTAGGTTTCTAAAGGAACCAAGGAAAATAGTTCACACTCGTGCCAAGGTAAAACAACTATCTTACATGGTAGACAAAATCAAACAACCTAGACTTGGATACAACAATAAAAAAATGTCTACATGAAATAGAAAATCAGGAAGCTTCTCAACTAATGAAGTTGACAAGATCAAATCTAAACAAACCAAGTTTAAACTAGGAATTGGACAACAAATCAGAAAATGAACTCTTAAAGACATCCTCTTGAAGCGAAAAAGAAAAACTCCAAGAAGGTCTTGCCACTGAGAATCATCCACTCTTTTTCGGTCTACCATTTTTGGTATGCACGCAACGTTCGCATTTTTAAAGGAAAATTTAAATACTCGGACTTGGTAGTAAAAAGGATAGAGCTGCATGTCACCAAGCTTCTTTACTCACATTATCTATGCCTTGCAACCAGGATCGAATCCCCTTGAAGATTCGGTTCTTTGGTCCAGGTATGTGTTTCGTGCATGTTTTATCCCTTGAACTAAATCTCTTTGCTATTTTGCAAGTGTAATGTAATTTGTCCTAGTTGAGTTTCTCTTTTCTGGATTTGAGTTGTAATTCAACATTAATTTTGCTATTGTTGTTTATATTCGTGCATGTGATGAGACGAGACGCCGACTTGTGGCTTCCTTGCTTCATCTGTGCAATACGTCTTCTCTGACCTTGTCCCGATAATAGATGAGTTGTTGACGTGTAGCTTCCTCCAAACTGATCTTGGCTAGAATGGATATCGATGTAATTTTTTTTTTTGTTTTAATATAATTAACTTGACAAAAAAAAACATCCTCTTGAATGTTAAGATTCTAGCTTCAGCAAACTCATCAAGCAGAGAAATCACCATTACACTTTATTACTCCAAGAAAGAGTGGATCTATATAATTAAGGTGACATTGGAATTAACGAGCTTCGAAGATTTGAAAACGGATAAGCCTTTCATTCCACATATTAAGATCATTAAGATCGCATATGTTAAACTGGTCCAATCTAATGTAAATATGAAGGTGATAAGACCCCCAACATACGAGTTTATTCTAGAAGGACCCAAAAGAATCAACTCACGCCTCAAATAAGGGAAGTTTCTTTAAACATATGATGTGTCTTTATTCTATTGGTTTTTTATTTTTGGTTGAGTTGTCTTTAGGGTTAAGAATTAACGTCTTTAGGGAAAGAGGTTATCGAACATTTAGGGTTTTGTAAAGGGGCGAGGGAGCTGCTTTGAATGCTTGCAAACTGTGCTTTTGTCTATGTATTTTGGGTGTTCGCCGAAATTCCAGAACACTTGTTTTAATTTTTGTGTTTGTCATACTAAGTTGTATCATTCTGATATCAGAGGAGTCGACAACTTGGCGCGTAAGAAAACGACAAACCTATAATTCCCCTACATGCAGGATGGCCATTGGTACACAACCCAACTTCCCCAACCAGGAAAAACAAAACTAGACCCAGAAATAAGGCTTGGTGTGCTAGTTCATACAATACAAGAATGAATTAGCAGCAAACAACATTAGGGTTCCAAACAGTCAATTATTCATTGCAAGAAAGATATACATTTGTCACAGATCGATTAAGCATGATCAAGATCTGTGTATTCATATTCAAGCTATATAGGGAGAGAGAAAGAGAAGCGTACTTGCATGTTGGTGTTGGGTGACGATTGGTAGGGAGAAAGCTAGAAGCACAAGGTCCAAAGGCAATACTTCGAAGCTAGAATATGGTCAAGGACGTCACACTATAAAATGATTAAGATTTTTTAAAATGATAAAAAAATAATAATAAAGTAATAAGAATAAACTAAAATACTAAAATAATTTAAGGATAAAAAATTCATTAAATTTTAGTAAAATAGTTGAAAGAAACCTTGAAGTTTGAAATAGGTAAAAAAACCTTAAACTAATCAGTTATATGAACTGAACTATCAATTACCTTAACTAATACCTTACACTAATAAATCAAAGAGGTATCCAAATTAAACAAAAATCGGACCTAATTAATTAACTTATATCTAACTAATATCTATGAAAATAAACTTAAGCTCTCGTATCCTTCAAAGCAAGGAGAATAGTCAATGAATAACTTTCTGCCAAATCACAATTAAACAAAGTTGCAATAATGCAAGAAATGTAGATGTTGATTGTTGACTAACTAAAGAAGAAATAATATGAAATTATCCGGTACATAAAAATTTCCAAGAAACATAAGAGAGACAATTTCATATAAAATATCCAAGAAATATAACAGAGAGCACACACACAGAGTGAATAAAAAAATAAATCTGCATCAACATCTTCCACGCGACTGTAAACAAAAAGAGTATCCATAGAGTATCTATAGAGTATACATAAATTCAGAAAATTGCAAACAAGAGAGTTGAGATTTAGCGTTCAACGTTAGCGACCATTATTAGGGCAAAAGGGAAAAAGGGATCAGTCTAAAAATTTCAGAAGAAAGACGCTTACCTATGTGATGCCTTAGTTCCGAGTTCGGAGTTCCGACAGCCAGCGAGAGCGATGTGGAGCACGGCGAGCCGGGAGGATAGAGTTCTGGAGTCTGGAGGCAGCCCTACGCAAACGACGACTCTATCATCTCTTAGATTCCGAGTGTTTTAAAAATGCGGTTTTTTGGGTCGGTTCTGCTGGTTTGGTAAAAATAGAAAACCGACCCAAAAATTAAAATAACACAGGCCGCCCGACCCAAAACCTAAAACACCCAAAGTTTTCAATCACCAAACCACCCCAATAACTATGGGTACGGCTGGCAATCGAGCCGGCTCGAGCCCGGGATAGCCAGCTCGTCGAGTCTGTCAAGCCAAACGAGCCGAGCAGAGCCTGTTGAGCCTATTTGAGCCGGTTCGGTCGAGCTTTTTTCAAAAAAAAAATTGGCTCGAACCGGCTCGCGAGCCTCAATCCTAAACGAGCGAGCCTCGAGCCTAAACGAGCGAGCCGATCCGAGCCAGTCGAGCCTGTCGAGCCTAAACGAGCCGAGCCAAACGAGTCCAACATAGAAATTTCGTTTTCGTATATTGGAGTTTTATAACTTTCTGTACTATGTAATTTTAAATTTTGATAAAAAATTTATGCCTATTGTTTTCTTCAATCCAAAAAAATTTGCATGATAACGTTTGTATGTATCGCCACCATTATGCCAAAGAAACACGAAAACAATAGCATCAAATCAATATCTCAAAGAAACTCGAAAACAATAGCATCGAAACATCGAATCAATAGCATTCAACATATATAGCATCCGATTTGAAATCAATTCGTGAAAGAGTTAACAATTAATAATCATGCATTGTACGAATCGAAATATAAACACCGAAATCATTCATTGTGTCAAATAAAAAGTAAAATAAGTTACAAAAAAGCCTTCCAATTGTTCAAAAAGATTACAGAAGAACGAACCTACTCTACAGGAGATTGTCCAATGGAGATGGAGCAGCTGTGGGTGTGGCCTCCGGCGAGATGGTAAAAATTTCAGCCCAGTGTCGGTTTTGTGCCTCGTGGAACCGCTGATCCAATGTTAAGATGCGGGCATCCATCGTGTCAAGCCGTCGGTGGATTCTATCAAATGAATTCTCCAAAAATTCCTGGTGGTCGTGCAAAAATGCCTCGATCCGGCGGATTGTTGATGGACGAGGACGACTAGCTGTTTCAGCTTGTTGTTCTTGGTCTTGCTCAGCGCCCTTGTGCTGGAGTGACTGTGATGTCGAACCCGGATGATCGGCTTTGAAGATCCACTCGCCATCGATGTTTTCCACAATACTCATCCTCGCAAGGGTAGATTCAGTATAGGTGTCAACTCTCCTAACCGGGAGAGGTGTCTCGGAGGAAGGAAAGTTGACACTGTGTTGGTGGAAAATTTTCGTCAACAAAAGATTGAACGGCATTGACTTGGACGAGTTTTCAAAAAGATCAATCATCCTTTTTAAAATTACATAACCAACGTTAAAGTTGGTTCCAGTGAAAACGTGGTAAAGAACGTGCAAATACATACCACTCACGTGATCCCTATGACCATCCCTAGGTAGGGGGTTACAGGAGATCATGTGGTGGACAAGACGAGCCGTGACGTTCAAGTTATTGACTTTTGGTTTAGGGAGAAGGTGAGTGTCGGGATTTTTCACAACGGAACGTAGAAACTGAGTGTATTCACTCGTTTCGACACAAGAAGGCTCGGTGAAAGACTCGTAGTAGCGAGAGGCTCTCTCGTTGCCTATGCACTTCAACATCTCGTTGAGCTTACGAGACGTGATAGTTATGCGTTCTTCGTACACATAACTAGACACTTGTAAAGTGTTTGGTGAAAACAAAAAATTAGCATAAAACATGCGAATTGGAGTTTCGTAATACGGTCCCCGGAATTGAAACAGCTCAGACAAACCAACACGATCGAATAACTCGTGAATTGGTAGGTTACAGATGGAATTCGGTTGGAAAACACGGCTTGAAATAATAAATTTGCATTGGAAATCAGATAAATTTTTTGTTGACATTCTAAATCAAAGAACAAATTAGAATCGAACAAGGGTCCTACAATAGGTTCCTCCAAAATTGAAACAGAGGCAACCTTGGATTTTTTGGACAATTTACACTTTTTTGTACACGATGTCGATGTCATTTCAAACAAATAGGTAAAATGGAAGAGGAGAAGCGATAGTTACCTCTACACTGGACGATTCGGCACAGACAATGACAAAAACATGAAGAAATTAGAGTGGGGCGTCGGAAGTCGTCGGAAACTGTCAGAAAAATATGATTTTAGGGCATGGTCTGGGATTTAATGGGGCTTGAGGTCGACACCTAGTTACGATGCGGTCGACACCTTGAATTGACGGTCGATAACTTCATATGCGGTCGACACCATAAAATGCTCTCTATTAATCTGCGAATGAAAAGTTGCTTACATTAGCATTGTTGACATTTGCATAACTACATCTTAGATGCATCTCAACTAGGTTGGCACTCATCTAAGTGTCAATCATGTGCAAAATATCAAACGATTACAATTGTTAACGTTTACAAGAAATCACAAATGTACACGCGTACAAGAAATTAAAAAATTCTTGAACTCCTAATGTACAACGTCGTAGCTAGTCTTCAAATTCCAAGTTCTTGAACTCCTCTGCAAGTGCGTCCTCTCATTGTTGGTCCCTCATGACTGCTTCATGCAAATGAGTGCTTCCACGAGCTCCGGTGCTTGACTTCCCCGTCGATCCTCGTACACGCGTCCACCTGTACTAAAAGCCGACTCAGAAGCTACAGTTGAGACAAACGGTGTTAGTAAATCCCGTGTCATGTTCGAGAGCACGGGATACATGGCTGCGTTGGATTTTCACCAACCCAATATGTCGAATGCCTCGTCTCGAGAAATTTGAACTCGAGACTCCAAATACACGTCGAGTTCACTCTTATCGAAAGCATATGAATGCACATCGCTTTCTAGTTAGGCGTCAATGACATTCATAGCATTTAGTGATCTTCCGAAACAAGAACTACCACCTGACGTCGATGCCACATCGGACGAAGTCTGAGTTCGTGCACCGAAAAATCTAGTTTGATAAGTACCAAACAAAGTAGCAAGGTCGCTACGCAATGTGTTTAGACTGCATACGGGGGCGAAACCTAGGTTCTCCAAAATTTTATCAAGCATCAACTTTGTTTATTTTATATTTCAGATGGATAATACTAGCAAATGAAAAAATAGAAGGTATTTGAAGCCAATATTTCTGAAATTTAAATTTCATTGAAGTTACGATTTCATTAAATGCTTTAATTTTTTTATATCTTTCAAAAGTAGAAGTCAATCTTACGAACTACGGAAGCACAAGATGCGTAGTCGGATAATAAATTCCCGAGCATTCTTTGGTGAGCGCATGCGAAAATAAAAGAAGCAAGTTATTTTTTATTTTCTCATACAATTTTATTATGTCGCCTCGCAATGTACTGCGAGAAATTTGCTTAAAACTTGGATTAATGTATTGTTGTATAAATGTTACGGTTCTCTCGTGACCAAACATTGAGAGAGGTAACTCTCGTTGTGCCAAATATTTTACAGCACTTTCGCGCATTCTATCATGCAAATAAACGAAATTTCCGGTACCAAGAGTGTTTAATTGCAATTGTATACGATCTTTCGAGTGCAAGTGCTCTTGATATTTTTTGTGATGTCAATTCATTGTGCTAGTGGTGGATTCATAAGCATAATGCTTGACACAATAATTGCATTGTGTCCTATTTTCTATTTTCGTTTCTATGTTCACTTCTACGATTTCAAAATGTTTCCATATTTCTGACGTTTTCTATTTCTTGGCCCGAGTGGCAGACATGGATGCTTGTGCAGATGTGTGTGTCAATCCGACGAAAAATGTCAGATTCATAGGTGCAACTTCTTGCACCTCATCGTCAGAAGACGAAAACGTTTCAAATTCTACGTATTTCGGCGGTGAATCCATAACAAACAATGAAGTATTTTTAAAAAAAAATTTACTTTGATACCGTTCACCGATTTGTTGATGATTGTTAATAGAAGCGTAGAACGATCAACAAATAGAAGATTTTTTAGTACAATGACTTGACAGCGATTTGCACAGAGAGTTTCAGGTAAGAAATTCTCGGCTAACTTCTACAATTTACGGAATTTCCTCATAACAGCTACCTCCGGTCGAGCTGCAGTATTTCTAAGGTCGGATGTTTTCGTTGAATATGGAAATTCTAGCCGTTACCTTATACTGGTCGACTCTTTTTACAACGTCGGTCGACACTTTGTCGTCTACCGGTCGACCCTTTGATATAGGCAGTCGACACTTTCACTAACTATAAATATTTTGCGGTCGACATATATAAACGTGATCGACACTTAAAATATTCTGGAACATATAGCGGTCGACACCTTCTTATGCGGTCGACCTACAAAATTTAAAATGTCGATTAAGTGTCGACCCCTGTTACACTAAGTGTCGACGGCACTCCAGGTATCTCGAGCCTACCGAGCCAGCTCCCGAGCTAACTGCGAGCCGGATTGGTTGGCTCGGTATGGCTGAGCTCACGAGCTAGCTTGAGCGAGCCGACATGCCGGGCTCGAGCTCTGACTCGTCTCGGCATTGTAGTAAAACGAGCCGGGTTCGGACTGCTATAGTGCCGAGCCAGCTTGCTCGAATGCCAGCACTAACTACGGGCGAGGTTGAAACCCATGAGTCAGAATTTACTAAGTGTCACAATTTACACACCACTAACAAACCGTCCTTGCGTGTATTTGTTGCATCCTTGCACTTATTCTGCACACATGGTGATTTTTTTAAATTTTATTTTCAAAATTTATTAATTTTTTAAATATATATTTTTAAAATAATTTAAATGTTTATCATATATTTATAATATTATACAAATATAGAGAAATTTTGTGAATATTTAGCATTCACACAATTTACTATAACCGAAAAATAAATAACTTATTAAAAACATGTATATTATTTAAAATTTTAAAACTTTATAAAGATAAACTCTTCTAATATTATTATTTAAATTTTGAAAATTAGTTTGAAAAAAAATTAAATAATAAATGACAATATATTTTGTAGATACATATATAATTAAAAATACATATACAATTAAAAATACATATATAATTAAAAATATATTTTGTACTTTTTTAAAATCGATTTGGAACAATAAATGACAATATGAAAAGAGTTTATCTTCAAATTTTTTAATAATATAAGCATTATCAATTCATTATTATATTTTTTATAATAAAAATTGAAAAGTATTTTAAATTCATGAAACTTTTCAAAATATATTTTTGATAATAATATTCGAGTAATAAAAATTTCAAGTGATGTGAAATATATATCTTTAAAATCTATAAAGTTTGAAAAAAAATCACTATTTGCATAGATTGGGATAGATTGTGACACTCGCTTGTGGGGCCGTGGATCAATGACACAAAAAATGGTAGATGATGACACTGACATGTGCGATCTACTAGATTCTTTTAATCAATTTCAAATTTCAAGTTTTTTCATCTATTTTAATAAATTAAGTTTTTTTTAAAACTTTTATCCTATAGTTAAATTTAATTTCTTTGCTCCTCTATTATTGATGTTTATAGGATTACATTCTTACTGTTAAATGACATATTTTTCTAAGACTAAGAATTTATTCAAATTGTTCGACGGTTTAATTTATTATACTTGCTGAATTTTCAAAGAAAATAAAATATGTCGAACATATTTTATCGTAATCTAACATGATGACAATCAGATTTAACAAACGTGTAAGAACAAAAACTCACAAATAAAACCTATTTAAAATTTTATTGATTCTTCGTTACAACAAGAGCATCAGAAAGTGTTTTTATCTCGCGACATAAAATAATTATAGGTTGATTATCATGCTTTTTTAATCAACAAAAAATAAACTTAAACATTTTCGAGTTTAACTAATTGAGAATTAGTTCAATATAATAAGTAAATATTTATTAATTTTAATAAACATAAAAAAAAAAAAAGTAAAATGCAAGAAGAGTAGAAAAGTCTTTTATTCGTGGCCTTTAAAACCCTATGGTTCAATTTTAATATTTTTGGCAATTTTTTATCTCGAACTTTCTAAACCAACCCTAAATCAAATGACTTCAGCACCATTTGGTTTGAGTCGAGCCAGCCCCAGGTCATATTCGTCAATATATCGTTTAATCCAAACCGTTGGATACCCCCATTCACTCATTTCTACCGTTGATGTATTAGCCATACCTGTCCAGAGTTAGACCCAACCCAGAAACGCAGAAACCGCGACGGTTAGCTCGAGCGAAGGCCATCTCCGTTGGCATTCTCCCTTCCTCTCCTCCATCGCTCTATCCTCCATTCTTCAATTTCTCTTCAACCTCGTACCAGGACTCGTTTCTCCCCCTTTCTATGTCCGCCTCACCTTTCGCTTCTCTCACTCTACTCTGTTCCGTCTCGCTTTCCGTTGCCCACTTCCGCCCCCACCGCTGCTTTTTGCGTCCAAGTGTTCCTCACGCACTCTTCTTCCCTCCCATATCCCTGGAAAAGACTACGCTAGGAAGAAAATGCACCCGCTCGTCTTGCAGCACTTTCGTCGAACAATTGGAAAGCGAGCCGCTCTCTACTGCAGAGTCTGACGAGCAGTTGGAATTTTACAATGGCAGTGCGCTTCAGGAGCTTGATTTTGAAAAGAGTTTGGCTTCGATCGAGTTCAAAAACTTAGCTACGCCTGTTCTTGAGGTCCGGGATTTGGACGAGCTGCCCGAGCTTTGGCGGAGGTCCAAATTGGCTTGGTTGTGCAAAGAATTGCCAGGCCATAAGCCTGCTACTTTTGTTAGAATACTTAACGCTCAAAGAAAGTGGGTCCGGCAGGATGACGCAACCTATTTAGCGGTTCATTGTATGCGAATTCGCGAGAACGAGGCTGGGTTTAGGGTAAGGTTTCATTATGGGTGGATTTCTTTACTATCAACAGGCCTATATTTGTTGATGAGGCAAGAAACTAGTTAGTCTGTATTAATGCAATTTTTCTTTGCCAAAGAATAATATATTTTTATTACAATATGATATCTTTGAGGTGTTCAGGTCTCGTTGGCCTTATTCTTCTAATGTTCCTTATGATCTGCAGTGTTAACGTTTTCTATAACTAGAGAGATGAATGCCCCGTGTTTCTTCTCAAGTTGTGTTGTTCATCGATGGATGGGTATCTTTTTAAATATACTTTTATATTATGTAATCAAAACTCTGATGTCAAGATAGAATGCTGGGAGTGTTGTTGTTTTGCCAGCATTATCATCGCTTATATATTTTTTTTAAGTTGCAATGACAATAGTTTTTGAGTGATGAACACTTCTTTTTTCCATAATTGAGTTTGGATGTTGCATCATAACCACTGTGGTCCTCCTGTTTTGGTTTTAGGTGTACAAATGGATGATGCAGCAGCGTTGGTATCAATTTGATTTTTCTCTGGCTACTAAGCTAGCAGATTACTTGGGCAAGGAGCGGAAATTCTCAAAATGCCGAGAGGTATTTGATGACATAATCAATCAAGGACACATTCCAAGTGAATCTACGTTTCATATACTGATTGTCGCTTATCTTAGTGCTCCTATTAGTGGTTGCTTGGAGGAAGCATGTGGCATATATAACCGTATGATTCAGCTCGGAAGTTACAGGCCACGCCTTAGCTTGCATAATGCTCTCTTCAAAGCTCTAGTAAGCAAATCAGGGGTTTCTTCCAAACATTACATAAAACAAGCTGAATTTGTATTTCACAATTTGGTAACTGCTGGATTTGAAATACATAAAGATATATATGGTGGCCTAGTTTGGTTACATAGCTATCAGGACAATGTAGACAAGGAAAGGATTGATTTTCTGATAAAAGAAATGCGCAGGGCAGGATTTGATGAAGGAAAGGAAGTGCTTCTGTCCATTTTGAGAGCTTGTTCGAAAGAGGGAAATTTAGAGGAACTTGAAAACACCTGGCATAAACTTTCCAAGTTGGATGGGGGTGTTCCTCCTCAGGCATTTGTGTATAAGATGGAAGCTTATGCGAAGGTTGGAAGTCCGTTAAAATGTTTGGAGATATTCCGAGAGATGCCGAGGCTTTCAAGTCTCACCAGCATTGTCACATATCATAAGATCATAGAGATTTTATGTAAAGCTCAAGAAGTTGAACTTGCAGAGTCAGTCATGATGGATCTTATAAAGAGTAATTTAAAGCCTATTATGCCATCGTTCGTTGATCTAATGAATATGTACTTCAACTTAAATTTGCATGATAAATTGGAGGCAACCTTCTCTCGCTGCCTTGAAAAATGCACTCCTAACCGTACTGTTTACAGTATATTCATGGATTCTTTGGTAAGAGTTGGTCATCTTGATAGAGCAGAAGAAATCTTCTACGAGATGCAAACTAGTGGGACGATCGGTATAAATGCTCGGTCCTGCAACATCATTTTGAACGGGTACCTATCCTCTGAGAATCATGTTAAAGCCGAGAAGATATACGATTTGATGCGTCAAAAAAAATATGATGTTGATCCGCCATTGATGGACAAGCTTGATGATCTCTTGAGTTCAAGTAGAAAGGAGGTGCAAAAGCCAATAAGTTTGAAGCTGAGCCAAGAACAGCGAGAGACTTTGGTGGGTATGATGCTAGGAGGTTTGGAGATTGAGTCAGATGAAGAGAGAAAGAATCACAGAATCTTGTTTTCGTTCAACGAAAATTCTAACATCCACCAGATTTTAAGGAGACATGTATATGAACAATACCATGAATGGTTACATCCCTCTTCGAAGCTGAGTAATGGAGACGAGAATATACCATTTATATATTGTACCATTTCACACTCCTATTTTGGTTTCTATGCGGATCAGTTCTGGCCACAAAGCCGGCCCATGATTCCTAAGCTTATTCACAGATGGCTTTCCCCGCGAGCTCTTGCTTACTGGTATATGTTTGGTGGCCATAGAACTTTATCTGGGGACATTGCTTTGAAGCTCAAGGGTAGCCGTGAGGGAGTTGAGAAGGTTGTCAAAGCCTTTCAGGAAAAATCGATCAATTGTAGGGTGAAGAGTAAGGGTCGGGTGTATTGGATTGGCTTTGTCGGAAGTAATTCTGCATTGTTGTGGAAGTTAATCGAACCTTATGTTTTAGAAGACCTGAAAGATATTTTAAAGCCAAATGGCTTAAACTTGGACGACGAGTTGTTGGCAAGTGAAAATATCAATTTTAATAGTTTGACTGATTCCTCTGAGGAGGCTTCAGAAGATATTGATAATCGTGATGCGTAGGTTGAATCGTTGGCTATACTATGAATTTGAAACTTCGACTGCTCTTGGCCACAGGTTTTCATTCGACAACCTAAAAGATAATTTATTAGCACTTGGTCAAATTTTCACAGATTTTGGAGACTTCAAAAGATCATATATCCTTGATTAACTGCAGCGCTGTAGATTTTCGACTGTAAATATAGGTCAGTTTTTTGTTGAATAATCCATATTGCCATTTAAATGCATCCTTCATTTCATGAAACTGACTATTACTTCATTTTGAGCTCTTTCACGAACAATCTATTCAACATTCATTCAATACTCGTTTTTTGTGGCCTTGAATTCGTGTGTTGCATCAATTTCAGGTTTTAGAGGCTTCGTCAAGCAAGTGGTAACTTCATGAAGGTTGATTTATTTCTTCAGTTGATGGCGCAAGAATTTCAGAGATCAAAGTCAAGAGTCGTAGAAGACAGGTTAGAGTATTATAAAAACAAGAGTCACCAGTTAGTACGTTGATCATATTGCTGTGCCTTAACTGTACTATATTGTAGTTTCTTGCACATAGACTTATTCTATGATTTCTATAGTGGAATGGAGACGTATGAACATAGATAATGAGACATAATCTTTGGAAAGAGAGATATATCTCGAGAGAGAGTGAGAGATTTGTCAAAGGTAGTATCTTTGATAGAAAGAATGGTGGGGCATAGCCATTATTCAAAAAGATGCTCAAAGCATCTCGTTTCAAATGCGGCAAACCGGTTTTGATCCATCCCCCCACCAAAACAAGTCCACTTCCCCATGTTTTCATCTTCTTTGTCCTTAAATTCCCTCAAGTCATCATTTCCCCCTTCTTTCCCTGTCTACCAAGGAATCTATACAACTTACGCAATTCCGTTCCTCCCACGCTGTTTGAATATCTAATCTCTCCAGAAATATGTCAAATGTTCTTGCTTTCAAGCTTACGGTGACAGGAAATATCCATTACTATATTCTTTTTTCATATGAAGAGTGGGAAAAACAAGAAATACCAAAATATTATAGTTAGTTAGCTGTACCCTTTTATGTTTGATGCATCAGTCATAAAAAGTTGCGGAAGATACTTTTGATTAGCTTTTCTTACTTCATCTCCACCAAAAGGTGCAGAAAATAGTGTCTGCAACTTTCAAAAACACCGGGAGGGTGTTCTAAGATTACATGTATGGATATGCCATGGCTGCTTTTGGAAGAAAATGGAGGGTTGAAGAAAGGTTATGGCCCATGGGGATGAAAAAAGAAGGGGAGAAAAAAAGGAGTAGACCCATTTATCATGATATGATTGAAAGAAATGAAGTGGGTTTGTAGAGGAGAGACAGTGAGTGGAATTCTAGCAAGCACACTTGAGAGCAACACATAATGGCCCTCAACAACTCCTTCATCTCACACCGTAAAGTAGAAAACGACCCTAAACCCCTAAATGAAAAAGTTGCATATTCCCATTCCAATTGCTTTAGTAGACAAGATTCTCTCGTGAAGGAGCCAACAAAATAGATTAGGATAACAACACATTTACTCTCTAGTTTCGCATTCTAACTCAACGCCTCAGTACTTTTCTGTTGCAGGTTGTCATCAAATGATGTTTCAGATTGTTGAATCTTTAGTCGCTATAATCTTGCGAATCACAGTCATATGTTATTCTCATAAGATGGAATGAACAAGATGAGAACGAAAAATATACTTGTAGCCATAGATCATAGAAGCATTTTAAAATATTGTTATTTTGACCTATAATTGCATGTGAAAGTAGTTGCTGTAAGCTTCTAGATCAAAATAACTCTTCAGTGAAAGTTCTAACTTCTGCATTCTCTTAGTTGAAAACACATTATTGGATTTAGAATCATAACTCTGAATGTATAACTCACCGGCTTGAGTTGGCTCGTCGTCGAACTCAAACCTAAACACCTATATCTGCACATTAGCATCTCACACATCATTAGATTTTTAATACCTAGTCACAGTAGATACTTTTCAACAACGTTATTATTATTATTCTTTTAGTTTTGAATTGCAGGAAATAGAGCATGATGAGGCTGTTGTCATCTTAGAAAAGTTTGTGCAAGGACGACAAGGATTTGTGGGTGTGTGCCGTGTCTAGCTTCTCAAAGCAAAGTCTCTTTTCTTTTGTGGCTATTTCCGAATCTTTTTCCAGTTTGTACACTTGCAACACCATTGATTGTTCCCTACTTTCTTGTTTCATGTTTTACTACTGCTCTATTATTATTAAAATAATGGATAGATTGTAAACAAGAATAAAAAAAAACTTTAAACTTTGAATAAATAAATTTAAAAAAATCTGAATTTTGAAAAAAAAAAATTAAAAACCATATGATGTCCCACCATATGATCATTCTCGCGCGCGTAGCAGCTCGACATCTTCCTCAACCTCCTTGGGGGACACTTCCACTAGAGGACGTGGCGCAACCATCAACGTGCCATGCACCTCAATGAAATATCTTTAGATGGATACTATCAAATAGGTCTACAAGTCTTTCCATCCTCGACTCCGCTATCGTAATATGCAACAAGTCTCTTAGCGAGCTTGCAAATCACTACTTCATAAGGAAGGTTCTTTAGATTCCTCTTTTGCATCGCATCTATGTGTCACAATATCAAATGGCTCTAGTTAAACTACGGACTAGTTTGAACTATGTAGATCACGTACAAGTCTATATAACTAACTGGGTTAACATGACCATCTCGTGACATAATTGTGCGACCAATCATGTTATGAATGATACGTAAAACCATGTTGAACTTATTTGCCTTTGAATTATAGAACTTTGCATCTCTGTCCTCGAGGATTGCTATAAGAAATGATCCTCCAAAACCGTCTGCTTTGGTGAGATGGCCACACGACAATCGTAGTCATCATAAAATAGTCTTTCATATGTCGATGATCGAAGCTCTCTACACTGACTTGCCGTTGGATAATGTGGGATGCACACATGAGGTTTTGTAGCTGTAGGTGGACGTCGAGTGCGATGACTCTGGTTGAGATGCCCGACAATCGGGCGTCTCCTCAACTTGCTAAACAATATCCAAAGACATTTTCATTGTCTTGAATGCATGGCGAAAACTTAGGCATAAAATTTGAATTTTAGCAAAACTTAAATATGAAAGAAGTTTTGAAAATAACAGCCCCAATGAGCATATTTATGGAAACATGTCATGGCAGACGTTCTCGCGATAGCTAGAGACGTTTGCTCTTTATTTACGGCAGGTGGCTCAACAGTCACGGCCCGTCATGCAGCCGTCCACTGAGGATGATTCCCGCATTGGCTGCGAGCTGCCATCGCATGATGGCTCCCGATTAGAGCTGACTCGAGTGAGCTGAGCTAGAAATTTTCTGACTCATCGAGCTTTTCGATCCAAGTTTGTCGAGCATATTCGACCCGAGCATGTCAAGCTTTTTTCCAAAAAATTTGGCTCGAGTTAGCTCGCAAACCTAGAATCTATTCGAGTCGAACCAGTCGAGTCTGCCGAGCTTAAACAAGTCGAGTCAAACGAGTCTAACATATGTAAATAACCTTAATTTAAAAAAAAAATTTGTATTATGTTATTCAAAAAATTGATGAATAATTAAATACTTTGTAATGTAAAGTAAATATATTTACTATTAGTAAAAAAAAATTACATATCATCGAGAAATTAAATTGTACTAAAACATTTTACATTTGATGTGTGCTCAATTAAAAATGCGGGGTTACTAGATCCAATTTTTTGATGTCGTCATCATCAGAATAAACGAATCAAATTGTACGTAGTGTGCATATATATCGATAAAAACTAACTCAAAATTTTTTAAATTGATACCGTTCATCAATTACTCGATGACTTGTACGTAGTAATAAATATTTGTTATTCCACAAATACGAACTTGCCAAAATTTAAAAAAAAAATTATTTCATAAAACACGTTAATATTAATAATAACTAACAATCAAATTGTACGCATAGCTCGATGAGTAACTTCTAATTGCTTAGAGAAAAATCAAATAAGCTAAAAAAAATGCTTGGTGAAGTGAGAGATTGAGAGAAATTAAGAGAATTCGCTAAAAATTTTCAAAACACCCCAAATCTCCTTTTATAATACCTCAAAATATAATCGTCGAATTAATCAACGGCTAGATTTTAAATCGTAGGACAATCTAACAGTCTGATGAACGTTGTCGGCGCGAGTTGGAGAGAGAGGAGTCCTGAGAGGGGTCTCTCTAAATCAACTCACTTTTCGTCATTTTTTGACGAAGAGAGAGAGAGAGAGCTGTAGAATCTTCCAAAGACAATGGTCGGCGGTTCGAAGTCTTCAAACCCGAAAACCTCAACGAGCCCTCGAGCTCGAAGTCGGCAAACACAACACTGTGATGCCGGAGACGAAGATGACGGAGATGAAGGCTAAGACGAAAAAGATGGTCGACGCCGACGAAGAATCGATGATGATCACTCGAGCTCGACCTCTACGAGCAGTCAGAAAATGCAAAAACCGCGACTACGACGAAGACGACAAAGAGGAAGACGACGGCGATGGTCGACGTCGACAAAGACGAAGAATCGACGATGTTTGTTCGGCCTCGAGCGTTGGCACTAGAGAGGGGAGGAGAGAGATCTAGGCTCGGAATTTTCGAGTTTGACCGCCTCGAGCTCTCAAGCTTGATATTTGGGCTCAAGCCAAGTTCACCTTTTGTGCTCGAGCCTGATTCGCTCGAATTGTAGCTCTACTCCCAACAATTGAGTTGTATGCTCCATAACGTTGAGTGAAATCCGAAATTCGACTTAAAATTTGATTATACCCTGATGAGGATTTAATTATTTTTATCCTTTTAAAATTACCTAAATAATATCGGAAAATAAAAATAAAATAGATATAAAATGGTAATCAGTTGGAAAGCTCAGGGGGCGTCGAAATTGTGGCCACCTTTTCCGAAGATTCCTTATCCATTACTGTTGAAGCTGACGGGGCCCAAGTATTTCTTGAATCACAATATTGCCCTCCTGATTCTCTTTTCTGTTTATTCATATTTTCTAGATTAACAAAATAATTATTTTGAAAAATAAAAAACTATTCACTTCTTTAATTAACGAAAAATTATAAAAAGGCAAGTATCATCCAAAATAATAATAAAAATTAATTTTTAACTATTTATGTATCAAGAGAAATATCAACTTCAGCAAGCTATCGAGATTATTGTATGCTACATTTTAATTTTTAACTGATTATCGTCTATGTTTATTCAATTTTCAAACTTATTTAAATTAATAAAAAAAATTAGTTTCTTTCAAGTGAACCTCATGTAACCTAATAAAAGTGCTTATCTTGCCCTTGAGCTACCATGCAATGTGAACTACATGCAGAAGACATGAAGTTTTTTTATAATATTCAATAAGAATTTTAAACAAATCTAGTCAAAAGTTGACAAGCATATTGCTTCTTGCCTCGTAAGTATGATTTACGTTTTTTTGTATATAAATTGATATATTCTCGAGTTAGTCTAGAGTTATTCTCTTGTCATATCTCTTTACATGTCGTTGCGAGATTAGATCAATTTAAATATATTTAATAAATAAAAAATAAAAAATTATTTGAATTGATTCAATCACGCAGTGACACGTAAGACGATATGTCAATATGTTATTTAAATTGATTCAATTACACAAAGACGCATAAAAAAATATGATAAGAGAATAACTCTAGAATTACTCTTATGTTGTTGCTTTCAGAGTTGACCGTGCTTGTAATCATTTCAATCCAATTTGATATGGCAAGCCGTAGTGATCATTCACTAGCATAAAAGTCTGGATCTCGAGCCAATTTTGATTTTAGTTCATTCAGACTCATGAAGTTTCAAGTCACAAGGACCCGTAACGAAAGAAAAGCATCTCGTGCACATAAAAAGTTTGGCTAAATATTTTGTAACGACCTGATTCCCGAGCCGCCGCTTGCTGCTCTTCTTACTTACTTTACTTTACTTTCTTTACTTACTTACTCGCTGGCAGCCAGAGAACTGGTCTGTTACTGGGTTTCTTACTTACTTACATTACTTTCAAAAGTAGAAAACTTCTAAAACTTGTTACTTTAATTTCTAAAAACTATCTTTATTTTATAAAACAGTTTACAAAGAAAACCATCGAATAATAAAAATGTACATTTGAATTCCACCTTTAAATAAAATCCATAAGCATTTAATAACTTAAAGCTGCAGCGGAAAATAATCACTTCAACTTAAAATACATTCATTTTCAAAACATTGGTAATCCATCACATCAAAATAAGGGTATACATTTTAATTACATCTTCAAAACATTCAAAACATTTCACAATATAATTCTGTGTGTGTCATGCATCACTCCCCGTCTGTCATCACTCAATAAACTGTATCATTTGAACACCTTTATGCTCTAACTCATTGGTCAGTCACTTGCACCCATTCATCCATTACATTCCCTACATTGCAAAACCTAAATTATGAGCCTAAAGCTCAGTAAGAAGCATAACTATAAAATGCAATGCATGAGTTTGCTATGTTGTTAAAACAATGCATAATTTCATCCACGTTTCTTAGGTTTCATATCTTCTTTATCTTTGGAAATATTACAGGATCTGAAGAACACTCCCTCCACCTACTTCAAATTCTACTGATCTTGGGCCTGGGCCCACTTACTTACTACTTGGAGTGCTCAGACCTGTAATAACCATTTACTTTACTGTTCTGCTTTTCATGTTCTTAATTCATCAGAGACGAAACATAATTGGCGTCTCATACCACCAATCATATCTCGTTTACCTCCAACTACGTTGTAAAACCATGCATGAAAATAGTTCGTAGACATTTTGTAAAACTATGATGCATGACCATGTGACTATGAAAACATCATTTAAATCACATCACATAACATGAAAATAAGCATACATCACCAAACATGTTATGAAAACAAACATGCAACACACATCAAACATAATTCTAATCTTTGCAATGTAGTCTCACTTAAGGACCAAACCATCTTAATGCAAACTTACCTTAGCTGCTTTCTTGAATCAATCTACTTGAGTCCCTTTTTAATCCAATAAATGACATAAACATATAAATCATACAAGGATCAGAAATTGCATAAAGTCTTAACTTTCTATTCCAACTTCAACGGCTATAACTTCCTCGATAATGATTCATTCTTGATGATTAAGGTGTCAAATTGTTCCTTAAGGAGTCTACTACAACTTCTTATAAGACACCAAATTCAGAAAACTAAAGCATGTTGACTTATGTGGACAAAACAGAGCTTGCATTTTTAAATTTGAGAATCGGTCGACCCAACCTATAAGGGGTCGACCGCAGCTCTCCCTAGTTTCTGTACACTTACTTGCGATGTCCATAACTTTTTATACATAGCTTCTAATTGAGTGATTTCAACGGCTATAAATCACTCTAAAAGTCTACTTTAACTATTATGAAGGACATAAACTCCAATTCGTAACACATATTGACCGAATCTCTAAAACTCTATCTTTGTACATAATTGACTGATTTCACAGCAATTAACATGAAATCATTTATATTTATCCACCAACCCAACTAATACAATCATTTTATCATTACTGAACTTAGAAGAACTTAAGAGGATATAAAATATTACCTTGAACTTCAGTTCCCACTAGAGCTTTAGAGTTTCCTACCTCGCATCTCTTGAGATATCTCACTTTCTCACTATTTTCTCTCACAGAACTTCTTTTCTTTCTCAATCTCCCTTCCCCTTATCAATACGTGAGAACTCTGAGTAAATAGGGAGAAGGAACCATGCTGGTAGGGGGATGGCAGACCATGCCTTCTTATCTCCTTAATTAAACAAAAATCAACCTTTCCTTTACGTCCACCGATCGGCTTCCTCTAGGTTGTTGCTGACTTTTCAACTTGGGTAGGTGAGAATGTGTCGACCGTTCGTCCATTGTGTCGACCGAAGGAAGTTCCCGAGAGTCATTTGTGTCGACCGCTCGGTCCTGGGGTCGACCGAAAGTGTTTCCGAGAGTGACTTGTGTCGACCGCTCTTAAATCCTGGGGTCGACCTAAAGTATTCAACTGTGTCGACCTCTCTTCGATCCTGGGGTCGACCGAAAGCGTTCCGGATGGTCCTATTGTGTCGACCCCTCCTAAATCATGAGGTCGATCGGTGAACAAAGTGTCGACCGCTATGGACCGAAAATACAAAGTGTCGACCGCTATTCGATATTGGGGTCGACCGAAAGTATTTCAGATGGTTATATTGTGTCGACCCCTCCTAAATCTTGGGGTCGACCTAAAATAGACAATTGTGTCGACCCCTCCTAAATCATGTGGTCGATCGGATCTTACATGAAGGTAGTCTTTTAGTATATTTAACCCAACTTACTTCATTACTTTACTTAAACCTAGCAACCATCAAACAATGGACTTCAAATAAACACCAATCAAACCCAACTACTTGGGCCGGTGCACGGTGTGATACACCCCAAACAAAATATTCTTATTCTAATTATTCATAATCGTAACCAATTCACATGTCTCTAATTTTCCAACCTTTCCGAATAACTTTATCTCATATACCCCTTGAACATTATTCTCTTTATCACATTCAACCTCTAATTTAACCAACATTCATCCAATAAAAAGAATCTTTAACACTTAAATCTTAAGGTCACAAATTCTACAATAAAAATGAGGGTTGTTACATATTTCATCCTGAAAAATCTCAGATGACCTTATTCTGCAACAAAAGTTACAGCATCATTTATCGTAATTTCAAGGAAAAAAGCTTTACAAAAAAAGCATTACCACAAAAAACAAAGCCATTTTCCTCTATTTATGCAGCAAGTTTAGCGCCTAAATTATTTGTGTGCAACTAAATAGGCACCCACTTCAATTAAAATGAACGGCAGTAGTATTTTGTAGAATTTAATTCTTGAAAACTCTTCAATTATTGACTTCTAGAGGAAGGGTAGTTTGGGAAGATTGAAAATATCATCTTCTTTCGGAACCGAGGTCACCCAGTGGGTCAGGCCGTGGCGCTAGAAAACGCGATACGCGACGACACGAAAGTGGCTTTCATACCACGTCGAAACTCTCTATCTTCCTCTCGATCCGAATCTCTGCATAATTCACCTTTTTCTCGTCTTCTTTTCGTTTTTTCTATATCTACTCTGTTTTCTCCTCCTCCTCGTATTTTATACAGTTTCGCGGCGCGTTCAAACCTATTGTTTCGTTCTGCGGAGACGATCACTGTTTATGTTTACGATGTTTTGAGCCCCGATCGTCCTTAATTTTAACGGGACGAAGAAAAGTGGAAAAGCTATCTAGTTCTGGGAGAGATAGAGTGGGAGTTCCGAAATGGGTCTGGTTCAGCCAGAACTGAGCTTGGATTGTAAGCCCACCTTCGAACCTAGAACGATCGGCGATTTTCTCCACGATGTATCGACGATCGAGAATGTTTCTGAGAGGGTATCGCACTTCAATGAATTTGTGAAGCGATTAAAGGATGAAAAGAGAAAAATCGATGCCTTCAAACGGGAGCTACCTCTCTGCATGTTTCTGTTGAATGATGGTTATTTTTTTTCCTTTCTTTTTAAGAATATAAATTTTATCGCAGGGCCTGGTGTGCGAACATAATACATTCTGGTTAAAGGGTATTTTGATTTCAACTTTTCTTCACTGGTTTGATTCTTGATACGGGTAGATAGATTAAGATGGTTCAGCATGTGAATAATGGGGCGTATTTTTTCTCGGCCAATTTTCCACTTTTTGGGTGAAATTAAATATTGAATACCACTGAGAATAATGGTGTCTGAGCTATATAACTGAGTTCTCTCGTTTGTGTTGCATATCATCAGCAATTCTAGCTTTGAAAGAGAAGTCTTCCCAAGTAGGAGTCGAAGATGGTCAGCCCCTTTTGGAGCTGTTTTCAAACGCAGAATCTAATAACAATGGAGAAATTGAGAAAGAGAAAGATTGCGGAGATAAGATGATTTGGATGAGCTCCGTCCAGCTCTGGAACTCCGACGATTGTCCCACCTCTAAACATGAAACTAAGGTAGAAACAATGAAATACCAATTAAACTTTGCCTGCAATCAATCTGGTTATTAAGTAGTGTTCTACATTGGTTGTGAACAGAGAAATGAAGAAGAAAGTCATTCGACAACTAAAAACTCTATCCAATCAAGTAGATATATGAATGGAGGGAAGTCCCTGGTCCCTTCAAAGGCATATACATCTTTTCAGGCAGCCATGCCTGTCAAGAAGGAAGATAAGGAGCAACTCACATTTGGAGGTCTTTCTCTCTTCACTCAAGGAATCAAGAGTTCAAAGGAAGAATCAAATTCAAATGGTACCAGATCAAGTAGTAGCAAAGCCATGTCATCTGTTTCTGCAAATGTTCTGGCCAGTTCACTCGCCGGCCAGCAGCAGCAAGCATGCCGGAAGAAAAGGAGGTGCTGGTCGCCGAAGTTGCACCACAGATTTATGAATGCCTTGGAACAAATTGGGGGCTCACAAGGTTGCTATTGAACTTGATTGAAAACATATGAAATTATATTAAACTTTTCTATTTCATTAAATATATATATGGATAAATGAATATTTACCCTCTTCGATTCTAAGAAAATGAAGGTTTCTTGCAGTGGCAACTCCAAAACAGATAAGAGAACTCATGCAGGTTGATGGGCTGACAAACGATGAAGTAAAGAGTCACTTACAGGTCAAATTAAAATCTCCTCTTTTCAGATTCCTATCTGCTTTCAAAGAAAATTGAACCTTTTGAAAATTTTAATGAAGATAAATTCAAGGAAGTATGCTATTGTTGATGCAGAAGTACCGCCTTAATAGCCGGAAAGTTTCAGCTTCAGATCATGCGAACCGCACTGTGGTTGTTTTGAAAGGCTTGTACAAGTGCCAAGATGGGTACAGTGAATCATCAAAGGCTAGCATTTCCCCTTCTGGCTCGCCTCAAGGTCCTCTCTACGTAACTGGCAATGGAGTAACTTCGACCACCATTGGAGACAGCCTAGAAAATGTTGATGGAGAATCTGAGAGCTTTAGCTGGAAGAGCCACTTTCAGAGACCAGGAAAGTATGATGAATGACATGGAAATTTAACTTTTTTTAATCCTATGAAATAAAATTCTATAATAATAATAATGAATATAGCATGTGAGAGAGAAAAAGGAGAATAGGAGAGAGGGTGTAAAATTTTACAGGACTAGAATCCCATCCCTTCTGTCTGTTGGATTCTGTGTTATATTAGCCAGGTAATTCATCTTCTTATCGGAGCTAATCTTTTGACTATTGAATGAGTTTTATTCGAACTCTTTTACTCATGAATTCAGCCCTTCTTGTCATACTTTTGCCCATTATTCTGTACTGAACTTAGATGTCTGACCCCAAAATTATTGTCTTTTGAGTTTTGGTTATTTTTCGGGCATTTGGCCTTCTGATTTCTATGATTTTGTATTACCTGAACTTTGAATGTTCATCCATCTCAGGGACAGACTTGGAAAGCCTTTTTTCTTTTATTCTGTGAAGTTTGAGAGTTGGATTACCAAACCTGGCGTTGGATCAGGAGTGGCCACCTTTGGTTTGACCTTGCAATCAAAACCTTCCCCAGAATAATTGATACGCATTTTTTATTATATCGAATTGTTTTCGAAGTTTGAGCCAAAATTAAGGAGGAAGTTTAAAATATCTTGAATTTTGAAAAATAGGTTAAATACTCTAAACTTTAAAAAAGATTAAAAAAACTCTAGCGATAGGCCAATGCTATAAGCACTCTCCAAGGAAGTGGTTTACCATTCGCTAATTACTTTAGCGTAGATACTTTTTTTTAAAATTTTTTAAACGTATATTATCAGAATGACTTTAAATTTTTATCACATATCAACATTATAAGAAGAAGATATTTCGATTGTTTTTCAAATTTTAAATTATTACACAATTTATTATAATTGTATGACTGCAAAACTTAAAATAACTTATTAAAAATATGTACATCATCCAAAATTTGTATAATTTTTAGGATGAACTCTCTTAATATTGAGATAAGCATTTAACAAATTGGTTTGAAAAAAAAACAAACGAACACTTCTTTGTGCGTATTTTGTTATACAAATTTAACAAAATTTGTATAGTTTTCATGTAAGTTTGTTACACTAATATAACTTGTCATGCTATAATATTAATATTTAGTTTGATGATTTATTGCAATTTAAAAATTTTCATAACTATTTTTTTTTCCAAAATCTGATTTGTTTTACATCAAAATTTTACAAAAATATATTAAATTTTTTAGAGTTTTCTTTTAAACTGATTTAAAGAGAAATGTTAGAAGAGGTCATGCTGAAATTTTTAAAATTTTGAATGATAGAAGTATTTTTAATAAATTATTTTATTTTTATCAATAAAAAATTATAATAAATCATACAAAATTGAAAATCTGCTATATATATTTTTATAATAGTGTGAATATGTAGTAAGTCATTTAATTTTATATGCTCGGACAAGTTAATGAATTCTGAAAAACAAATAAAAAAATTATGGAGAGGATGCGACATGAGGACGTCTTCGAGTGGTAAGTTCGATGCTTCCAAAGCTCAGTGTTCGATTGACCTGTTTCCTGATAGTTTGGTGGCAAGTTTTCTAACTACACTTTATTTTATTTTATTTTATTTTAATTGTACGATTTAACTTGATAAAAATGTAGTATCTCATTCTAATAATTTCTTCAATGTGTATCTAATTTTGGTTTCCATGCCTGCCACAAAATTTCTATCACTTCCTACACGTAGACAGTAGGACAAAATGAAGTTCAAAGATTCAAGAAAAAAAAATCAATATATTTTATTTAAGGTCATTAATTTATCAAATGGCCATGAAAAAATAGTAGTGGTAGAGTGCCAGTTCAAGAGGGTAGTAGTGGTAGAGTGCGAGCTTGTAACGACATTTTGAGTCGACCACAAAAAAACCCAAAATTCTTAATTTTGCAGACTTTACAATAGCGAAGATTGCAACAAAAGGTGGATAGAGCTGAAGGGTGAAGGACAGACTGTTAATTGCCGGCCCATGGGGCAGAATGCCATGTAATTTCATGTTCTTGATAGAAAAATAAGAAGGATAAACAGAAGACATTTAGAGATTTATCATTCCACGCCGTATGAGAGTTTGGTTTCTGTCTGTAACAGGGAGAAAGAAGGAGAATAGAGGTTTCGAGGTTTCTCTTTTTTGTATTGAATTCAATGTAATATTGAATATGAATAATACAAATGTAATTATACTTTGAATAAGTAATTGATAATAAATAAAATAGAAAACATGTATATATTAACATCCCCCTTAAGATCAAGGTGCTTTGCCGAAGATCTTGTAGCAAAATGAAGAAAAAGCCGTACGAGGGAGGGGCTTAGTCAGAGCATCCGCAATTTGCTTGTCGGAGGGAGTGAAATGTACGAAGAGAGAACCTTTGCTAACTTGATCTCGAACAATGAAAATCTATCTCAACATGTTTCGATGTGGAGTGTAAGACCGGATTTGAAGCAAGAAATGGGGCACTTAGATTATCTGAAAAAATACGAGGTACCTCAGAAGAGGATAAACCAATTTCTCGGAGGAGGGATTGAATCCAGATAATCTCTGCTGCGCCATTGGTAATACTCCTGTATTCTGACTCCGTGCTAGATCGTAGGGGTGGACAAAACCGGCCCGGACCAAAGAACCGGACCAGAACCGACATCTTTGGTCCGGTTCTAGTATGTTTTTCTAAAAAAAAAATTAAAACCAAGTTAAAAATCAAAGAACCATATTTGTTGGTCCGGTTTTTGGTTTTTTAGAAAAAAACTATGAAAACCGGACCGACTCATAAAATTAAAAAACTAAAACCTGAAACCCTAAACTAACCTAACTACGCAGCCCTCCTCCTCCCGAACTTTAGCCTCCTCCAAAGCTCCATAGCCTCTTCCTCCTTCGAACCAAAAAATTCCTTTGTGCGGTCGTGTCTCCTGTCGTTCGCCGTTCCTGCCATTGCAGTATTGCCATCGTTGTTCCCCCTACCTTGCCATCGTCGTCTCGCTCTCGTCGACCCGCTGAAGTAGTAAAACTTAGGTATGCACGATGTATTTTAATTTCAAATGATTTAAATGGATAATCTGATTTTTGAATGATTTCTAGTTGATTTTTGAATGATTTCTAATTGTTGATATGCAATCTGATTTTGAAGAGTGTGGCCGTGGGAACAATTACTTGTTAAGTAGTCAATAAAATTTTGGCTCGGATAGGTTTCGTAAACTATCGTTGTTGCTCTTATTTTCCATCCTCATTACTGGATTGTTACTGCTTTGATTTTGTTAATGCTTTGAATTTGTCTGTGTTGTGATGCATTATTTTTTATTATAATATTTTTTATTTGACCATTAGTCGATCTTTGGTTTAATAAGTTGTTATATTCATAGGATGGAAACCGAAAGTAGCAATGAAAATGCAAAGATTCCTTCTACTTCTTTTATTGTCCGTGTTCGTAAAGAAAAAGTGAAAAAATCAGAAGTATGAAATCATTTTACTGTCATTGAAAATGGTGATAATAAGAATTTCAGCCATAGAGCCAAATGCAATCATTGCGGAAAGGAATATGCATGTGATACAATTAAAAATGGGACATCGAGTTTGAAAAAACACACTCGAATTTGTTCTAAATTATTGGCGAAGGTAGACGTGAAACAAAAGACTTTATCTTTTCAAAATATGGATAACAGAAAACAACAACTTTCATGTTTTAGTGTTGCAACTTGTCGAGAACTGCTTGCAAAGATGGTAATTACAGATGAATTACCATCTAATTTTGTTGAAAAAGCGGGTTTTAAAGCATTATTTCAATATGTGCAACCAAAGTTCTTCATACCTTCTAGAAGAACCGTTGCTCGTGATGTTTGTAACCTATATGAACAAGAGAAAATGAAGTTAAAAGAGTTCTTTAAATTAACTTCGCAACGAGTTTGTTTGACAACAGATATATGAACTTCTATTCAAAATTTAAGTTATATAGTTTTAACTGTTCATTATGTTGATTGCGATTGGATTATGCATAAGAAGATTTTGAATTTCTGTTTGATTTCGAATCATAAAGGTGAGACGATTGGTAGAGAAATTGAAGGATATTTGTTAGAATGGAAAATTGACAATGTAATGACTGTTACAATTGACAAATTGGTTATGTACTTTTTTTTACTATGAAATCATCAACATTTGATTAACTATTTCTTTGAAAAATTATCAACATTTCTCTTTGGATCTAGTTATGTACTTTCCCCTGAATTAGTTATGTACTTTATCAAGATTTTGTTCTTTGACAAATTATCAAATTGGTTATGTACTTTTCTCTTTGAAAAACCAAGATCGGACCGGACCAAGACCGAATTTATGGTCCGGTCTTGGTCCGGTCTTGTTTCTCTATAATTTTGGTCATGGTCTTAAATTTTAAAACCGAATTTTAATGGTCCGGTCATTTTTCCTCCAAAAACCGGACCAAACCGGACCACATCCACCCTTACTAGTAGTAGATCGTGAGACAAATTTTTGCTTGAAGGATGACCAAGAAATAAGATTAGTGCCGAGAAAGATGCTAAATCCACTAGTGCTTTTCCGATCATCACGGTAGGAAGCCCAATCAGCATCTGTGTAGCATGTAAGTGCGGTGGAGTCATCTTGAACAAGAGGTAGGCCAAAAGAGATGGTGCCGCGAAGGTAGCGTAGAATTCTTTTAACTGCTTGCCAATGAGTATCGGTAGGAGCATGCATAAATTGACAAACCTTATTAACTGCGAAAGCAATGCCTGGTCGTGTAAGGCAGCAATACTGAAGGGCACCAACAATACTGCGAAATATAGAGCCATCAGGAAGAGAAGCACCCGAGTCTTGGGAGAGAATTGGGCCTGCGACCATTGGTGTCGGAGTAGGTTTGCATGTCGTCATATTTGCTCGAGCAAGCAAGTCAGCAATATATCGTGATTGGGATAAAACAAGGCCGGTTGTAGTTGATGTGACAGAAATGCCAAGGAAATAATGCAGGTCACCAAGATCTCGCACAACAAAAATGGAATGCAAAAACTTCATGAAATTTGTTAGCTTTAAAAGTATGTTTAAAGTAATCAATTATTTTTAATGATAACTATGCAAGATGAGCATGAAAGATAAAATTGATAAAGGAAACTATTTCACAATTCTTAAATTAGACTTAACGATTCATGAGAAATACCCTCATTGAAGGGTACAATTAAAGTCTAACTATTTTGTTTAAGTGCTGCAGAAAATTCATGTATATATGCTGTTTGTGTCGACCTTTAGTTATATATGTCGACACTTAGATAATCCAGAAACATAGCTTACTTAGTTTGTGTCGACCCTTAGTTATATGTGTCGACCCATGTTCAAAATAGAAGCTTAGCCTTTCTAATTTGTGTCGACCAAACAGAGACCGAGACTTTCCAATTGTGTCGACCCATGATATCCTTGTGTCGACCCCTTTTCAAAACAGAAGCTAAGTCTCAACCCAACGTATAAGTTGTGTCAACCAACCTATAAAAATTGTGTCGACCCAAACAGGCAGAACAGTGCGTAAATGTGTCGACCCATCCAAATCTTGTGTGTCGACCCATCCAAATCTTTTGTGTCGACCTTACCAAAATTTGTGTGTCGACCCTACCTGCACGAAATATGTCTCTGCCCAACCCATTTGTGTCGACCCCATTATAATTGTGTCGACCTTAGCTTTTTCCAGAGATGAATTCTTTAGAATTTGTGTCGACCCAACCAACATTGTGTCGACCCCAAAAATTCCAGAGAAGGATGCTTCAAGGTTGTGTCGACCGAACAAACAATGTTTCGACCCTAGCAAATTCCAGAGAAGGATTCGTCAAGGTTGTGTCGACTGAACTAGCATTATGTCGACCCTAACAATTTCCAGAGAAGATTTTGTGTCGATCCCAACAATATTTGTGTCGACCCAATTCAGTAGAACAACACCAACGGTCAGAAACTTCTCAACGGCTATATTTTGATGTGTCTACCGGCTAGCACTTTATGTCGACCCCAGATGGACTTGTGTCGACCCAACTGGATAATTTTGCAGCAGTCTATAAATAGATGAAACGGTCTCATTTTTGACAAACGATTTTACCGAGAGAAAACTACGCCGAATTGCTGCCAATTTTATTTCTCAAACTTATACTCTCTCAAATCCTTGTACTTAAACTTGTATATCATTCTTGAGCTTGAGTGAGTCGGTTTATTAAAAACCGTACAAATTGTAACACGTTACTTGAACGCTTATTGTAAAAGGGGTGACGCTCCTTCAAGAAAAGAGTCAAAAGGTTTGGTTGACACTCGTAAGTCAATCGGAGTAAAGCTCAAGGTTGAGCGAGAAGGATCTTCAAGGAGGTACCTTGAAGCACGGACGTAGGCAAGGTTGGCCGAACCGCGTTACCAAACCGGTGTCAATTTCCCTTACTCTAAACTCTTATTTACTTGTTTAATTATTTTGCATTAGAGTTTTAGATATAACTAAACAATTCACACGTTTAAAATTATTCAGTAGAGTTTGAGAGTTACGAGTCAGAATGATGTCGTCGACATACACGAGCATGAACAAATGCAAATCCTGATGTCGGTAGAAAAATAGAGATGTGTTGGACTTAGGGATGGGCATGGGTCGGTTTGGGTCGGGTTTTTAATCAACCAGCACCGACCCATTTGGATTTTGGTCCCAAACTCGAAATCAAAGACCGACCCGAAACCCGCACTCTCCGGGACAACCCAACCCAAACCCATCTGGGTTGGGTCGGGTCGGGTTTTTGGTCCTATTAAAAAATTNAAAATTGTTCAGTAATATTTTCTTTATCTTCCTTCACAAAAGGCAACGTCTTCTGTTTTGCATCTATGCTTACTAAATACTTTTTGCATATATTCAAATGTCTACTCATAGCTGACGTGCCATTCTTTCGAGGGTGACAAGCATAAAGTTGAGAACAATAATTGCATGCTGCTTTCGGCTGTTCCGGATCATCAATATCAACCAATACAAAGTGATCCCAAACTTCTGATCTAAATACCCTCTTTTTAGAATTGTTACTGTTATTTGTCTGACTACTTTCACTGTCCATTTCGTAGGGGCTATATCAACAACGAGCAAAAGAATTCCTAAACAAACAGATTTGATTAGCAACAACAACACATCTTTCGATTAAATTTTTTTAAAAAAAGGCAAAAACAGAAGATCAATTGGATGATGCATCTCAATTTTGCAAAAATCTGATGCTTGAAATAGGCATATCAAAATGCTGTTAAATAAAGTAGGAATTCTTACAACAGCTATCCACAAATCAAGTGACTTTCGAATGGTAGGATGCAATGCATATACTCCTTCAAAAATGATCTGCTCCAAAAAGAAATGAGACATTGTGTTAGCTTCATAAGAAACATATTAACTTCAAGTTCTTCTAATCATAAGAACAAGTCAATTTTCTTTTGCAGTGCTAGGGGTGAGCTGATTATCATATTCTGAATTCTGTTATCGTCATCGCCAAAAGAGTGAATAATTAGAAAACACAATGATTTAGTTAATTAAAAAGAAAGTTAGTTCTTAAAAAAAACAGAGAAACTGTTTTGGTGCTGGATTTGAAAAGCGTAATAATAAAAAAAATTGAAAACTATTATCAAATAATACTTTTTGAAAAGGGTATGTTTTAGCCTAAAATTGAAAACTATTATCCTAAAACTTTTAGGGATACCCTACGAAAGTGTTTTCTGGTTTCGGTATACTTCAGTAAATGAAATGTTAAATCGGAGAATTTCCGTAAAACCATGAAAGACGTATAGAAGAAGCAAGTACATCAAAGTCCCAAATCCAATTACACAGTAAACCCCACAAGACCAGATAATAAGCTCTTCCTTCTAGTTCCTAATAATAGAAATAAATGAAATTTCCACCAAGAACAGAACAACAAAAGTAAAGCATACAAATAAATAGATAACTACCAATATCCAGAACTACAAACTACATCATCTAAAATAAAATAATAAGGTCCCCTTGATTGCCATGAAAAAGAAACAAAGTATGTCCTTGAAAAAACGAAGAATAATTCCATAAACGATAAAGAAAATCTTGTACCTTTTCCAACTACAAAAAATAAAAAAAAGTCAACACCAAATCAGTCCAGAGGAGTTTTCCCAATCCAAAACCGAACAGAAATTAAGGGACAAACTCTTCGGAGAAGTAGATGATGCGATGAAGCGGACAATAATGGATTCTCTACGAAGGCATCTCAAACAAACCTGAACAAAAGAAAAGTGGAAGACAAACCTCGGATCTAGGCTTGAAGAAGGCGGACAAGTATGGATTCTATGGATTGTTGTCCGAAGAAGGCGGCGGAGTTGACTGAACCCTAGGTCGGAACTCGAAAAATGAAAATCTCGAATGAGATACAGACGAAGATTCGCGATTGTTGAACCCACCTCTGACTTCACTGCTCACTACGGGTTTTGGGTTGGGCTCGTGGGTTTTATAAAAATAAAAGCCTGACCCAAAACCCAAACAAATAATATAAACCCGACCCAATTTTAAAAAAACCCAAATTTTACAATACTAACCCGACCCATAAGCTGCGGGTCGGGCTGAGACCGTGGGTCGGGTTTGGGTTGCCCATCCCTAGTTGGACTTGGATGCAGAAAAACCCCAACTTAAGGGCACGATGTAGTTTCGTGTGCCACGCTATGGGAGATTGCTTTAGACCATAAAAAGCTTTCTTTAACAGACACACTGCATAAGGTTTGGTGGAGTCAATAAAAATGGGGGGCTGCTACATGAATACTGTATCGACGAGATCACAATGTACAAAAGCATTGCAGGCGTCCAATTGCCGAATTATCCAGCCACGAGATAGAGCAATGGAGAGAATAGTCAGAATAGTAGTCGGCTTAACCACAGGGCTGAATGTTTCGGTGTAATCAATACCTTCCGTCTGATCATAGCCTTTGGCAACAAGACGAGCTTTATATCTAGAGACAGATCCATCGGCATGTAATTTGAGTTTAAAAACCCACTTACAACTAATAAGTTTGGCACCAACCGGTAAGGGAACCAAAGTCCAAGTACTTTCTTATTTAGAGCAACCATTTCGTCATGCATGACAGCGAGCCATTTTGGATGTTTAGAAGCCTGCAAAAAAGTTTTAGGTTCCGTCTCATTAGTAACAACTGTAGATAAAACTTTAGGCTTGAAGATCCTAGATTTAGACCGAGTAGTCATAATATGGGCATTGGTAGTTCTCTCACTAGTGTCTAAAGTGGTAATGCTATCCAATAAACGTGAAGAAGGAGGATGAACAATATCGGGAGATGATGACAAACCAGAAGTAGGAATAGATGGAGAGGAAGATAATCGGGAAGGATTTGAAGGTGAAAGAGAAGGAAGAGAGTTAATGGTGAAGGAGAATGAAGGAGATGGGTTGGAAGGAGACTCAGGGGAAGAAAAGGGAAAGACATGTTCATCAAATGTAATATGTCGTGTGACATAAATACGACTTGATGTTGGATTTAATTAAATGTAACCTTTGTGATGGACGTTATAGCCAAGAAAAACACAAGGGAGAGAGTGAGGTTGGAGTTTGTGGTGATTATAAGAACGAAGGAGAGAGAAGCAAAGGCAACCGAAAACCCCCGGGTAATTTGTTAAATAGACATTCAAAAGGAGATTTGAAGTTAAAATAGGAGTCGGCATAAAATTAATGAGAAGAGAAGCCGATTGAAATGCATATGGCCAAAACTTTAGAGGGACGAAAGATTGAAAAAGTAATGCGAGACCGGTTTCGACAATATGTCTATTTTTTTCATTCAACGCGGCCATTCTGATTTGGTGTATATGGACACGAGACGTGGTGGTGAATTCCAAGAGAAACAAAAACATTAGTGAGAGATTGGAATTCATCACCCCAATCTGATTGTACACATTTAATGTGAGAGCCAAATTGAGTAAGAATAAATTTATGAAACAAGATAAATTTTTCTTTAACCTCACTTTTCAACTTCAAACAATAAAACCAATTATATCGTGTGCAGTCATCAATAAACAACAAAAAATATCGTGCACCCGTAATGGAATTTTCAGGTGCAAGAAACATCAGAATGAATTAAATCAAAAGGTGCAGATGCATTCGATACCGATAAGTTAAAAGGAAGCCTATGAGACTTGCTCATTTGGCAAACAGTGCAATTGTTTGGCAACTTAGGTCGAGAAATAGAAATGTTACATAATTTGAAAACATGATTTAAAATAGAGGACGCTGGATGACCAAGGCGACAATGCCATAAATTGGAAATAGAGGATGATGGTGGCTGTGGAGTATGAGTAGAGGCTGAAAAAACCATCGGCAGAGCCATCGACGTCCGGTAAAAACCATTATTCAAGGATCCCAGGAAAAGAACTTGACGGGTGTTCCGATCCTTAATAAAAAAAGAGTCGGAATGAAACTCAACAAACACAAGATTATCACGACATAAACGAGTAATACTCAGTAAATTTTGGGACAATGAGGGAGAGTGAAAAACAAAGTTCAAGAAATGGGGTTTACATTCAGTTTGAAGAATAGCATTCCCGAAATTAGAAATAGGAAGAAGATTATCGTTTGCCATCATAATCTAAGACGAACCATCGTAGGGCACCGGTTGAGAAGCTTGCTGGCGTTCGGTGTGAAATGATGAGTAGCGCCCGAATCTAGCATCCATGAGGGATCACTGACAGAGATGGAGTGGAATGGTTGAACATTCGTATTGGGTAGAAGCCATTTTGCTGATAATTAGGCTGCTGAGAAGTAGCAGAATTGAGAAAATAACATGAAAGGACCTTGTGTCCCATGCGATTACAAATTTGGCAACGTGGGCGAAAATTGGTTTTGGGTCTGGGCTGGGCCCACTGCCCATTTGGAAATGGGTTCACGGCTGAATAATGTGATGGTGCAGGGTGATTTTTCCAGCTCAGATTTGGCGAATTCAGAGGCCGATTTTGCATAGAGAAATTAGGGCGTGATTGTTGAGAGAAGGGAGGACGATTGCGCTGCGGCTGGGAAAATGTTACGTTTGCTAATACCGGTTCGGCGACAGTGGATTGAAGGGGGCTCGGAGTAAAAGCTGAGGTGATCGAGTTTTGCTTCACTAAGCAAAACTCGTAACTGAGGAAGAGGCTGTGGATTTCTTCAATTGTTGGCTGATCGAGACGGCCGGTGACAGAAGTAACAAACGGATTATAATCGCTCCCTAATCCGCCAACGAAATAAAGCAACTGGTCATGGTAGGCGACGGGTTCACCGATGGCGGAGAGAGTGTTGCAGAGAGAGGTAAGTTTTTTAATATACTGATTGGCTGTGAGTCCATCTTTGGTGACGGCATGAAGCTGTGCTCGCAAATCATTGAGGCGAGCCAATGACAAAGATGAAAACATCCAGCCGAGAGCTTGCCAGATTTCAGCAGCAGTGGTGTAGCACACGATATGTGGAAGGATTTCTTCAGAGAGGGAAGAGAAAAACCAAGACATTACCAAACGATTGTAGCACTGCCAGAGTGAGAATTCTGGATTCGGCTCAAGAGACAAAGTGTCTAAGAATTGAGGAGGTGGCTGAGAGCTTTCAAAACAGATTCAATACCATTAGCTATGACGACATTCTGAAGTTGCGCCTTCCATACGAGGTAATTTGAAGCATCCAATTTAATGGTTAAAGTTTGATTGACAGAGGTAAAGGGAGGGAGAGTAGAAGATGTAGAGGAAGAGGAAGAACAAGAGGAAGCCATCGGCTCTGATACCAAGTTTGGTTTCTGTAAATAACAGAGAGAAAGAAAGAGAAGAGAGGTTTCGAGGTTTCTCTTTTTTGTATTGAATTCAATGTAATATTGAATATGAATAATACAAATGTATTTATACTTTGAATAAGTAATTGATAATAAATCAAATAGAAAACATGTATATATTAACGATGAGTACTTTATTAGATATACAAGGAGAGTGCATTAAACATAATTCGATCTAAATAATAGTGTAATATTTGGCACGTCTATTTGCCGAGACCCGACACAAAGAAGAACATTAAATGATTTGTAACATTCTGGAACCTTCGATAACATAACCAAACCAACCACTATATTATTTTTCGTAGCGTTGAACATTGAACACGAATGGACACGAGATTAAGAGTGAAATCCAAACAAGAGAGCAAAAGAACAAAAAAAGATGTGATGAGAATGGAGCGGTTTATGGTCATTAATGGGGGGACATGAATAATTATGCATTCACCATCAACAGTAAAACATGAAGCAAGACTAAGTAGAATTCCAAACAGTCAATCCAATATTGTCTAAAACATAAGAAAACACATTGTTCACGTGCACAACTGCTATACAGACAAGACTATCAGAGACCGAAGAACTCGAACATATCTACGAGGGTCTCAAAATCGAAACATGAAATTCGTAAGTGTCACCAACAAGTTCAAAAATGCTCACGTCTCTTACCTGGAGATCATTGTTTCTAGCAAGCGTTCTCCACCCAGCACTCAATTTGATGCCATTGTTGTATCACTTAGCATTTAGATTATGAGCTATCACGTCTCTTATAGGATTGTGCTTACCAAGCTGGAGCTCAAAGAAAGGGTTTGTAAATTTGTGAGTACTTGTTCGTTGAGGCGTTTGGGCTTTCTTGGTCACTGTCTTCCTCTTAGAAATGGGTGTTATTTCTTCAGCTCTCTGTACATCTCCATCTTCTTCGTCGTCAGAAACAATAAGAGTAGCTTTGGAAGAAAACCAAGTTAGTAAAAGAAAATCGAAATTTGGGAAACCAAATTCTTGTTACTATCATTTTGACTAAGGCTAGGCAATGGCCATTCTGCCCGATTTTATTTTTTAATAAAATTAAAATTAAAATTCACAGTTCTGAATTTTTTAAACTGGTACCGGAACTAACGGTTTCGATTACGTTCCGGTTTTAATCTGATTTTATTTTATATTAAAAAAAAATTAAAATATAACAATACAATATATATTTTTATTATATTTAGATAAGATTTTAATTAATTAAGTAAATTTATAACTAATTTTAGTATTTATATCAGATTTTATTGACATTCAGATCGAGTAAAAATTAGACTCACGGTCCCTATTTTGGTTTCACGGTTTTTTACTCTTAAAGATCGACACCGACCCATAAGTCATAGTTTTTAAAAAATTAAAACCAAAACTGAATAAAAACTGACAATTCTGGTCTAGTTTACGGTTCTGGTTCGGTTTTGTCAACCCCTAAATTTTTGACTCATGTAGTTCTGGATAATTTAACAAAATAAGTTTGAAAGTTTAAAATGATCATAATAAAATTTTAAAATGGCCAACGGTTGAAAGCTCAACTTTAACGACCTCTTTTTAATAACACTAAAATTTGGGTTATAAAATAGCTGGGCTTTGAGTCAGCCCAGCTTGCTCAAATTGGATGGGCCAGATGAAATGTGCAAATGATAGTTCTGCCCTTTTGATGATGGATCAAATAGATTTATAATGGCCATTGGGCTTCTTATTTTCAAGTCCACAGCCCATTTGGCTTCTTAATATTAGGTTGCAAGTACAATTATAGCGGAGTTTAGCACATTCTTCATGATAAACTCATAATTGAGCTCATTCTTTCTGAAATATCCGACCATGGTAGGTCGCTCCTCGTGCAAACTGTCCCACAGGAAGCAACAACGTCAAAGATCTCGTTCAAGTTTTGGGGTCTTCTGCTTACTTGCTCCATCTTTTTGACTCGGATCGTCAAGCTTTTCGGCTGAGACAGGGACAACCTGGTCAACACCCAGTAGACCACGTGTTCATCTTTAAATGCTTTTGAAAACCAGGTGTGAACTCTCAAGCCTTCATCTTCTTCGACAGATCTGGGTTGGCTTTATAATGGATTTTATAAGTATAATTAATATGATTAAAGATTATGCTTTATAATATATGCTTACCAACTCACCATTGAACTCAACGTTTAGCTGGCTTCTGCAACTTAATTTCGTTGACACGAACATCAAGTTTGCAGTAAAAAAGATTGATTGTTCGGGCGCCGCCCACTTTCAATATCAGGTGCCTCGATAGAGTCGCTGACAGGAAATGGGTGTGGATTCAATGTAGTTGTGGGCGCCCAGCTCGCTCAAACCCTCGACACCTCTAAATGACAGCTCCTGATTGCCCAAATAAAATTATCCTAATTAGGAATCGACACCCATCAAGTTAATTTTTGAGGCCGATATGAAAAGTTTTCTAATTGTAGTGAGGAGAGCTACTATCTTTACAAGACTTCCGTCGTTGAGAATTGAAGGGTTATTTGTGCAACCCAGGTTGTGCAGACTGGAAGGTGAGAAGCTTGTTCATTTATTTTTGCCTACCACGCCATCTCTTACAATAAAGTAATATATTCTTGGTTAATATATCAGGTTGGAAACAAGAACACTCAATAAATTGAGCGTCTCATTTAGTGTATAACTTTGAGTGTATAGCAAAAAATGTGCAACATAAAGTGAAACGGTCAACTTGACCAAGAAAGTGTCAACCAATGCATAGCATAGAAGGTTCATGTGTCGATCGAAATCGAACATTGAAAGATGAAAAGTTTCAAGCCTCTAAGAAAAATGTCTCAATCGCAGAAAGCTAAAGAATTTCAAATCTGTAGAAGTGTTGGCCGGTAGAAGAAAGCATCAATTGCACAACAAAATTGAGCAAACTACCAAGATCCTGGAAGAGTTGAGTGAGCCAGAAGTAATGTCAATTATTCAAAGAAAATGGAAAATATCATAGTGCCTGAAGTGTGGAACAAGCTAGAAGAAGTGTCGACCAATCGAAAAGAATGGAAGATGTTAGAGCACTGGATGTGTCGATCGACCAAAAGAACTATCGACCTAAAACAACTTATGCATCCTCAATGTTTCTATAAAAATAAAATAAAATGGTTGGCCAGTCTTCTAGGTTTAGCAAAGTGTCAATTTCTCACAAGGAAGTGTCAACCACATCTATAATGCCTGTGAAAATGTATCTTACATTGATAATCAAGTATCTAACTGTTTTTAGCAAGGCATTGATCGATAAGGATAGATTTGTGACATATATAAATAGATGAATGAGAGCTCAATGAAGATATTAACTTTTTAGAGTTTTTTCGCATACAAGTGTTGTTCAATTGTCAACTCACACCAGTAATGTTGTTTGAGATTTACATTCAAACTTAAGTGTGAGTGATGTTGACCTATTGAGTATTCAATAAATTTTCTATTATTTGTATAATAAATTTAATTATTTATTTTTTATTGGAAATACTTTTTAAGAAAGAGTATTTAAAATTTTTAACATGTGTGTTCAAGCGCTTTCAATTCTGTTCAAATTAGAGTTCGTTTGAACTGTTTTCAGAAAGTTCATGTACTAAAATTTCTGTTTAAGTCGACCGAAAATGAAAATGTCAGGTCTCTAGAAGGTCGACTGAATCCACAAACGGTCGACCGAAACTTTCCAAAAATGCCTAGAAATGAAAACAATAACAAAAGTTATATATTCAAGGTGCGGCCTTAGAGTATAGATGTAGATAAAAGTTGGCCGAACTGCTTTACTAAATCAGTTATATCTATTTTTCATACTCTGTAATTTGTCACATAAATCACTTAGAGAATTAGAATTATAAAAATCACAAAAAAAATTGTAAACTTAAATCACATCATCTTAGGTTTAAAATTGATCATACAAGTGAGTGCTTTGTTTTAATACTATAGCCTTATTTTTTTTTAGGTTACTTCATGTTCGAGAATTGTGAAAAGCTTGACGCCTCTAGAAGAAAAGTTAAGTTTAATTGTTTGAAGATCAATCAAGTATTCTCGAGAGTTAAGTAATAAAGAATCTTTAAATGAAGATCTTGGAGCACAGACATCAGTGGGAAGACAAACTGCAAAACCCAAAAAGAAAATTGCTACCTTTAAGATAAATTAAGATAATTAATTAAATGTAAAAGATGAAAAATCTAGGGTTAAATAATTAGCATAAACATTATACTGAGTGAAATTACACTTGATGCTTTAAGAATATGTTACATTCAACTTACATTTCTTCCTTAATCAACTATATAATTTGAATAATCTTTAATAAAAGAATATTATTATATTTAAATTGTGATTTTATATGTTAAAGTAGTGAAGCAATAAGAAAGTGTCATGTGTCACTATTAGATTAATAACTAATTGTGATTAAGGTGTAATTTGTGAGTCATTAAGGGGTAATTGAAGTTTACTAATCATGATTAATTAAATTAATCTTAAAGAATAGCTTAGTACTAATCTAGGTTAATTAATTAAAGTACGTATAATTAAATGATGATAATTGAAGTATTTTAGCAATTAAAGAGACATATAAGGACAATGGTAAACTTAAAAGATAAGTTGTACAAAAAGGTAATTTTACCCTAAAACCTATCTAAAAGGGGTGAGGATGGATGATGATGATCCATTTCAGGCTGAGAGTGAGAGAGAAAGGAAGAAAGAAGATGAAAATGGAGAATTGAGTTTTAGTAAGAGAAAGTAAAAAATTGAAGGGAAAAAGGGAGAATTGGTCTCCAAGACCTTAACAAAGAATGTTCCTCTCATCAAGAGGAATCTAGTGAGCTAAGAATCATGAGATTATGAAGTGATTAAAATGCATTGATTATGTGTTGTCTAATTGTTAAAGACCTAAGGTAAGTAATGTTATGTTTGTGTTTTGCCTCTTTGAGCCTACACCATGAGGTTTTAGGTTATAATTGTTTTTTATGACATGAATTGTTTAATGATGAGATAAAATATGTTGAATGATGGTATTCAGCTCAACGATATGTTTTGAAGTGTTAAGTGCGATTGATTGATGAATGTCATGTTTTTATATAACATGTTGCAATCATGTTAATATCAGAAAGATTTGTTTTGTGTTAAAATGGAATAAGTATATGTCCTTAGCAATTGTGAAGTAGTTAAGCTAATGTAGATTACGAAATGTGATTGGAATTGATCTATACTATGATGTGATGAATTTTTATGTTTATGTTACACATGTTAATAAAGTGCTAGGTACATCCATATTATGCATGTTCACGGGCATCTCATGCATCATGTTTTCAAGAAAGTTATGAACTATTTAAATGAATGAGATTTCATATGAAACAAAATATAAAAATGGTTGTTTCAGATTGAGCTCGAATAACCAATGAAAGACAAAGGTAAAATAAAGAAAGAGAAAGTTACGTAAATGTCATTGGGAAGAAGTTTGAGTTAGCTGACCCCTTAGGTGAACTCAAGTTTGTGGTCTCTCAACCCTTGGAATCGAGTTGGCTGTCCTCTTAGGTGGACTCAAGTTGTGATCTCTCGTTCCTTGCCAGGAAGCCCCAATGATAAGGATTATAGAAAGTAAAGTAAATAAAGACCCAAAATAAAATAAAAAGAAAATATTTTATAAATTCATATCATGTTTGCATTCATGCATTTCATGCTTTACTTACGGAGCACTAAATTCATAAATGAACTTTGTGTTGTAGGTGATGCTAACGTTCAGTTGACAAAGTGCTCTAATGATCGTGGGTACGTGCATATTAGAACGATGTTGTACAAGCAACAAACAGAAGGATTTTTATTTTAATGTATTTTAGAACAATTATGCAATCATGTATTCCTCAAAAAGATATTTTAATTATAAATATGTTTCAAAGTTTTTCGCTGCTACGTTTTACAAATGCATGATCGAAAATAAAATTTTTTTACCATCTTTTTATGAAAAGCAAAGTTTACAAAACGGTACGCTACAGGGCGTTACACAAACCTTGTCATATCTCTTTTTATTTTCTCTTTATATTTATATCTTATGTCACTTAGGATTGTAATTTACTTGTACTATGAAAAAAATAATTTATGTAAATTATCAATGGAATATTTATATATTATTGAGCTTCTTACAAACATAGTTTTCAAGACGAGTTTGTTGTCATCACATGATTTAAAAGTTTCATTTGTTATGTGAATGAACCAAATATTAAAAAATAATCAAATGACAAGAAAAGAAAAATAGTAAGCAATAATAAAAATAAGATGATATTTATCTACATAGGTTCTCTCAAGGATAATTCTAAAGTTACTTATCAAAGTTTTTTCCTATGTTCGTTAAAGTGTCAACTTATGATTGGTACAATAAATATAATAAATATTTTGTTATATTTTATTATATTAACTACACTTTTAATGAATCAATTATAATTTGATGAGTTAACGTGCCTAATAAGAAAATATGATAATAAGATAAGTGTAAAATTATTCAATTTTTTAATTGTAAACTGAGCAGTATATAAATGAATAAGTTAGTGGGACCTTATTCCATTTAATAAATTATTGGTCTTTGTTTTGAACTTTCAATTCTTCGGGTTGAGTTTATAATTGTTCGATTTTTAGAATGATTGATATTGATTTTTCTTATATTTTATTTATTACTTAGGATATTCACCTAATAAATGATGTGAAGAGAAAGTTTGTTATACTAAGAGTAATATTTTTTTACTCGTTTATAGTATGTATTTAATTTTTTACTTTTATTTCTTGCATGTGTTTTTAATTTTATAAAGTTTTTAGACCTTTAAGTATTTAATTTTATATTTTCATTTTCATTTTAACTTTAATGTTATATTATTATGCAATTTTAGACATTTATATATTTATTTTTAATTTTCGACCTGATTTTTATGATTATTTTTATCTAAAAAACTAAAAACCGAATAGCAGTCGGTTTCATTAGAGTTGAAATTGAAATTTATACCGAACATAATATATTTTAGTTTTATTTGGTGCGATGCAAATTTTGATTTTAACTCTAATGAAACTAAAACCAAACCGCTCAGATTGCTCGGTTCGATTCATTTTGTTAGTTTGGACCGAACCAAATTTCACTGTCATATATGAAAGTTGTGTTTGAGTTTGGCGTGGGACAAAATAAAAACAGCTTTATTTGATTTAGTATTTTATGTTACACTAATTCCTAGAAAGTAAATAGATGGGAGACAAAAGTCTACTATTTGGTCAGCTGGTCAATGGTCTCACATCATCCACCAACTAAATAAAAGAATCCATCTCAAATTCAATATTACTCGTTTAAAACTCATATGATCTGACCCACGTTCATTTTTCTGGAGCTACTGCCGATGATAGTTAACACTTTAATTCTGTGTTAATTTAAATATAATAGGACAGAAAAAAAAATAATAATAATTGAAAACACTAGACCGACCGGTAATTTTACTTTTTCCTTTCAATGATGAAAACATCGTACATGAATCATTTTTGTATCTATATGTACAAAATTATGTGTCTAACTTTGCAAAAATTACAAAAACAAATAAGAAAAGACAATAACAATTTGTGTGACATTCAACAATTTTTTCATAGTGATGATATTAGACTTTTATTACGTGCTTCAAGATGAATTGTCTGAAGCTAACATGTTTTCTCGACTTTGTGTTGTTTGGATTGAGTGATTAGTAACTTCGAACGACTATAAGTCTCTTAATCTTTCTGATTTTGAAGTACCATTATAAATGGAACCCCAAAGATCGTTGTCTAATTTCAATAACCAAAACAATTAAGATGAAAATGGTGGAGTTCATCGGATTATCGGAGTACCCTTTTCGGTTGACTAGAAAATTTGCATACGATTGTATTTCGTGTCAATAGTTATTCGTTCCATCAGTTACAGATCATGTTATTCGCGGAACAAACAATGCACAATTGTGTTCATTTTCATTTTTAAAAGAGCTTGAATGACAACGTTCTTGAAATGGAGTCTTATTGAAATCAAAGCATTGGCTTACTTTATGAAAGAGAATATTGGAGAATTCAACTCAATGTTCTATCAAGTTTACCCAAATTTAATCATTTTATCTTATTAACTCTAACGATGGATTTATCATTATTTCTGTTACGTACTGAATAGACAAATTTAACGAAACTACTCGTGCTTATTATTCTTACAAATTCGAGACCACGCATAAGGACGGAAAATAGTAATCCAAGTTCGAGAAAATGATTCAATGCCATTGTATGACACTCTTGAATGTTCTTTTGCGAACAATTTCGATCAATCTTCGAAGCACGGATTATTGTACATTATGAAAAGCAAGCAACTTTCTAGTGGATGGAGAAGTCTGGATCATCCACGTGTCAAAGACCCAACATTTCTGGAAACCTGCTTCATGCTGGGGTTGAAGCCCAAGCAACCTAGGAGACCCTGCTTGTAAGGCAAGAATGTCTTCTTCTTCATCTCCTCTGCAACTGCTCTCTTCGCCGTGTAGTGCATTTCGTGAGCTGAGACTTGCCCTCTTGATCTTCTCGACCTCGAAACTGAACCACCGCTGTCGGTCGACCGGAAACTGGAGTTCTTCACTTCTTCTACGGGAGATCTCTTCGACATGGCGGTGTATTTTCTGAGGTTGTCTTTCTCCGCCGCTCGCCCCTCCGATGCGCTGCGGAAGAGGAGCAAGTCTTTGAGCCGCCATTTTTTGCTCCCTTTCGAGAATGAAAATGAGGATAGGAATGATGAAGATGGAGATCTTTTCTCCGAAGATGAGTTATCTTCTTCTTCGCCGAGCACGATTTGGGAAACTCTGAGAGGAGAGAGAGATCTACTTCCTTTATGGATGAATTTGGAAAGATTTGGATTTTTGTCTCTTCCTCGTGTTTGCGCTTCTTGTCCGCCATTTTTGCGCGTTTCTTTCAGAGCTTCTTCGAACGGATCGAACTCTTTTCTCTGTTTGGGAGAGAAAGCCTCTTGAACTAGCTTTTTCCCCTGAGAAATCTTCGATCTGGGCGATCTCGGAGAAGAGAGAGGCGAGGGAAAAGTTAAATCGTTGACTTGTAGCCGTGGCGGTGGCTTCAGAGGCTTGATCTTACCGCCGTCGAAAAGCTCCTCCGCCGACAACGAATGCCTATCTAACTGCCAGCTAAAATTGAACTCGAAATCTTCATCGCCGCCTCCACCGACAACGCTGCCATCTTCTCTGAACTTGGGAAGCCCAGGCTTTTCTTCCCATTCGAACGGCACCACGGACGGCGAACCCGCCGGAACGTCGCCGCCGGGAGCGCAGCCCAGATCATGGTAAAACGTGGCAGCTCGGGAAGGACTGGTCGGAGCACTGAAGAAGAAGTTGACGAAGCGCCGGGGACTGGACGGAGCGCTGAGATAAGGGGATGAGCATGCGCTGTCGAAGTTGAAGTCGACGGAAGGGACTGGAACAACCAATTCCAACTCCATCGACCAGAGAAGGGAAGGATCAGTAATGGAGATAGAGTTGATTAGAGCATAGAACGAGAGAGAATATAAGCATAGGATCGGAGAAGAAGAAGAATGAGAAGAAGAAGAAGAAGAAGAAAGAGAAGAAGAAGAAGCAGGGGAGGAGGAAACAGTGAGGAAAGGGAAGATGATTGACCAAGCTCACAGCATTAGACTCCTACATAGGCGCGAGCCGCCTTTGTTATTGTGGGGATCACCTTGGAGAAGCTATTTGTCTTTGAACACCAACAAATGAGTTTTAAATTGCACAAAATAAATTATTTTCCAGAGAGGATAAACACAAGTTAGATCAACTATATACTACACCTAACCATTTATTCAATTGTGAAATTCAAGATGCATACCCATCTATTGTACATGTAATTTAGTGTTTCAACTTTATTTCTAGTTTAATTGATGACTTTATGAATATGATTTGGACATTTTTTAATATTTTGACCGACTTCTCAGAAAAGATATTGATCACCCTAAAAATTAAAATTTATGATAACGCACTCAATTAAATGAAAATATAATAAAGACATGGTAGATTTAATTCATAAATTCACGATACTCTAAAATGCTAGCAGCAACAACTTATATGTATGATTATGAGCATTGACACCCAACATCACAATACAAATTGCACTTAAATGCATTATACAGTGGATAACTGTACAACATGCACTTGAGAAGAACAAGCAAATTTTAATTATGATTTTTGGATACCAAAACCAAACTAAGTTTGATGAATTTTTATTAAAATATAATTGGAAATTAGAAAAAAAATGGTTTCATTGGCCATTTCGGAGATATTATGAAATTTGAAAAATATTTTTTTAGCTCAGAATGCATTGCCCCCATCGTTAACCCATGTCGTTCACCTCACCGATTGCGCATCATTGTCGATTTGGACAAAAATCGCAGAGAGAACACTCACATTTGCTCATCGTCGAGTCACTGACTATCTTCATATTTCTCTATCTCTTTATCAAAGAAAGACAAAGAGAGTTTTCTCTGCCTAGCGCTACAAGGCTGGGCGTCAAGGCTGGGCTTGTCTAGGACTTGTTGTCATGGCCGCACATGCATTTAGTTTTATTTTTTGTCTTTACCTATTTCTTTCTATTTTAGTAAGAAATGACTCTTCAGTCACATTATATGTTTACTCTTTTTGTATCTTATATGGCCCGGATTGGACTTTATTAGGAAAGACAAGTTGAAAGCCAGTTATTCACCTATACAAAACAACCATTAAAGACGATGTTTTATACAACTCTGTTCATATAGAATTTGTTCAATGACTCTCTTTTCGATTAATCTCGACCGCTAAAGGTTCACTTGTTAGACAAAAATGCCTTTACTAACGACCTAGACACTCGGTGTTGTTGGCAGATACGTAGGCTGATCCACAGTGATCGTGATAGTGGTTGTCACACGAGCCTTACTGACTCTTTCGAAAGTAGGACCGTGACAGTTGATATCGGAACCAGTTCGACTCAAATTGTGAGAAACAATATCGAAAAAGGTTTCGATAGAAAAGACGAATTTCTCGGCCGAACACCTCGTACGAATTCTTGAGCTGGAAGAAAAGATGTTCGCTATGCAAGAGATACCTGATGGGATTCAAGGTTTACTTCCATCAAGCAAAAGAATGAGAATGTCACTTTTGGAGGAAATAAAAAAGGAAAGATAATTGGTATTGGCAATATCGGTAATCTCTCTTCCTCTATTATTGAAAATGCCCTTTTAGTTGACGGTTTAAAGCATAATTTATTAAGCATTAATCAACTTTGTGATGAGGGATATATGATAATTTTTTAATCCAAATCTTGCTTAATAGAAGAGCTCAAGTGGTAAAATCTTATTCATTGGCTATCGATCTGATAATGTTTATACAATTGATTTGGATAATCTTGCTTAATAGGAGATTAGGCCATGTTAGCATGAATACCTTAGCTAGGATCTCAAAGAAAAATCTAGTTACACGCCTTCCAAAATTATCATTTGAGAAGAACAAATCGTGTGATGCATGTCAAATGGGGAAACAAACAAAAAATTCCTTTTTCCCTAAAACATGTTGTGTCTTCCTCTAAACCTCTTCAGCTTCTCCACTTAGATCTATTCGGCCCTTCTAAAGTAGCTAGCCTAAGTGGCAAGCATTATGCCCTTGTAATTGTTGATGATTTCTCAAGATTTACTTGGGTATACTTTCTTAGATCTAAGGATGAGACTTTTGAGACTTTCTCTTCCTTTAGGAAGAAAGTTCAAAATGAAAAGGGTCTCTCCATTGTAGCTATCCGTAGTGATCATGGAGGAGAATTTGAAAATGAGAAATTTGAGCTTCTATGTCTTAAGAATGGGATCAATCATAATTTCTCATCTCCTAGGACTCCTCAACAAAATGGAGTTGTTGAGAGAAAGAATAGATCTCTTCAAGAGCTTGCTAGGACAATGCTCAATGAAAACTCTCTTCCCAAGTATTTTTGGGCGGAAGCCGTAGCTATGGCATGCTATACAATAAATCGAGTATCAATCCGTCCAATATTAGAAAAGACCCCCTATGAACTATGGTCGGGTAAAACTCCTAGTGTTAAGTATTTTAGGCCCTTTGGATGCAAATGTTATATTTTAAACACCAAGGACAACCTAGGAAAATTTGATTCAAAGACGGATTTTGGTATCTTCCTTGGATACTCTTTGACTAGCAAAGCATATAGAGTATTCAACAAAAGGACTCTAGTGGTTGAAGAATCTATGCATATCATTTTTGATGAATCACCTCTCTTGTTAGAAAATATGAACAAAGTTGAGGAACTTATAAGAGACATAGATTCTTTATCTCTAGAAGAAAATGAGAAAGATTCTCTTGAGGTTACCCCCTCTGAAACTCCTCTAAACAACCTAGAAGAGGGTACAAATGGTGACCCTATTAGAGAACTTCCTAAGGAATGAAGATACTCCAAAGACCATCCATTAGAAGATGTGGTTGGTGATCCCTCATTGGGCGTCAAAACTAGAGCCTCCCTTAGGAACTTGTGTGCTAATGTAGCTTTTATTTCTCAAGTGGAGCCTAAGAAATTTGATGAGGCCATATTGGATGAAAATTGGATAATGGCCATGCAAGAGGAACTAAATCAATTTGAGAGAAACCAAGTATGGGAGTTAGTTCCTAGGCCTAATGATCGCACCATCATTGGAACTAAATGGGTATTCAAGAATAAACTAGATGAACATGGTGTTGTCATTAGAAACAAGGCAAGATTGGTTGCAAAAGGATACAATCAAGAAGAGGGGATAGATTTTGAAGAAACCTTTGCACCAGTAGCACGAATGGAGTCAATTCGCATGCTACTTGCCTATGCGTGCCAGAAAAATTTCACTCTATTTCAAATGGACGTTAAGAGTGCCTTCCTAAATGGTTATATAATGGAAGAAGTATATGTGGAGCAACCTATGGGCTTTGAAGCCTTTGACAATGCAGACCACGTTTATAAGCTTCATAAAGCTCTTTATGGTCTTAAGCAAGCTCCTCGTGCTTGGTATGATAGGTTGAAGAACTTTCTTTTGGAAAGAGAGTTCAAAATGGGAAAAATTGATTCAACCCTCTTCACTAAACATGATGGTGATGATTTGCTCATTGTCCAGATTTATGTGGACGATATCATCTTTAGAGCCTCAAACAAAAAGCTTTGTGATAGCTTTGTCTCTCTCATGCAAGATGAATTTGAAATGAGCATGATGAGAGAGCTTAAATTCTTTTTAGGACTCCAAATTAGACAATCCTTAGAAGGAAAATTCATTTGTCAAGAAAAATACGTCAAAGAATTGCTTAAGAGATTCAAATTGGACTCTTGCAAATCCTCTAGAACTCCCATGAGTACCACAACAAAATTGGACAAAGATGAAAATGGTCAAGATGTGGACATTAAGAAATATCATGGTATGATAGGATCTCTTCTGTATCTAACCGCTAGTAGACCCGATATTCTCTTTAGTGTATGCCTTTGTGCTAGATTTCAAGTCTTCCCTAAGGAATCTTATTTAAAAGCTGTCAAAAGGATTTTCAAATACTTGAGTGGAACAACAAACTTAGGATTATGGTATGCCAAGGGAACCTCGCTCAACTTAATTGAATATACGGATTCAGATTATGCCGGGAGCCTTGTGGATAGAAAGAGCACTAGTGGCTCTTGTCAATTTCTAGGAGAATCATTAGTTTCATGGTTTTCTAAGAAACAAAACTCCGTAGCACTTTCAACTACCGAAAGCGAGTATATCGCAGCCGGAAGTTGTTGTGCACAAATGTTGTGGATGAAGCATACCTTAGAAGACTACAATCTCTCATTCTCTAAGATTCCTATCATGTGTGACAACACTAGTGTAATAAATATCAGCAAAAATCCTATCATTCATTCTAGAACTAAGCATATAGAAATAAGATATCAGTTTATCAAAGATCACGTCCAAAAAGGGGATATTATCTTGGAATTTGTCAGGTCAAGTGATCAATTAGCTGATATATTAAGCCTTTTGATGAAAAGACCTTCAATGGAATTAGAATTCGATTGGGAGTAATTCGGCTTGATGGTGTTTAGAAACATCATTCGCTTCCTGCTGTTTTGTGTGACACTGGTCGACATAAAAGGGAGTATGTCGACCGGACTTTGAATCTTGGAATTTTATGTCGCAGAAAGGGTCGACATAAAATTGGGTATGTCGACCGGTCCTTCGTTTCTGCCTTCGATCGGTCGACACAATCGAGAATCGGTCAACCGGTATCGTCGTTTTTTTTTATTAAAACCCTACCCGCGAATGTTCTTTCAATAGTTTCATTCTCTCTCGGGTATATACCAAAAGGGTCGACACAAAAGTGTTTCGGTCAACCCAAACCTAGTTTTTAACGCGATGTAATTAAAACCCTATCGCGCTCCCTATCGCAATGTAATTAAAACCCTATCGCGCGCTCTCTCTATTCCAACGATATTCGCAGTCTCCCTTCAATCGACCAAAACCTCCAGCCTCCGACTTCATCTTCTCAAATGGCTTCCACCTCAAAAAATTCAGTCAGGAGGAAGAGGGCAGCCATTAAATTTAAGGATATTGCAGCCTCCTCCTCTGCTCTGCCCACAGAAATTCAACCCTCCGGGTTAGAGAAATTCATATTCCGAAAACAAAGCAGCCAAGATAAGTTTTATTCAATTTTTCAGAACAAACCTCTCATTTTAAGTAGGATATATGAGCAGAATTCTATTCCTGGAATAGATATCCAAGAAGGCTCTGAGTTTCTAGGAATTTCAGAACTATTATCCTTCTATGGTCCCTATTCTGAAAAGATTGTGATATTATTCTATGCAAATCTATATTACACCCAAAATCCATTTATCCTTAAGAGCTACGTATTTGGAAAGAAGATACAATTCACGAGTTATCAACTGGATATCATACTAAATTGTACATCTGATGAAAGAACTGATAAATATTATGAGTAGCACTCCGAGACTAAGATCATGAAGGATGAAGAGTATTGGCCTTTCCTTCGACAAATCGGGAAGGATCCCGATTCAGTGCCTTATCGACCTAAGGCCAGTGATTTCAATATTGTGTCTCGCTTAGTCCAACACATTCTCACATATAATCTATTACCCAAGGATGACCACAGAGACTACATCAGCAACATGAAGTTGTATGTGTTCTTCATGTTCTTTAGGAGACGTCGCATAGACATAAGATACATAATCATGCGACGGATGATGGATGTCATGAATAAGGAATCCAAGTCCTTGCCCTTCAACCTCTTGATAATGGAAATTCTTCGACAAAACGGGGTTGAGATTCCTTCTACTGAGCCACTCACTCGGGTCAGAAAATTTGATAAATATAGTCCTTCGACACTTGCTCTAATGGGCTTAGCTCAAGACGAGGGTGGGATCTTGCAATACAAAGTGGTCATAGCTGATCCTCCTGCTCGTGAAGACCATACAAAGACCAGTGATGATGCTGATGTACATCCCGAGCATAGATCTTCTTCCCGCTCACATCGCATTACTTCCTTGATGGAAGAACATTTTGATTTGCTCACGGGACAGATCTCAAGCTTAGCATCCACAGTAGAGTCTCTTGTCCACTATAATGATTCTCTTCAAAGAACAGTAGATTCCCTTGCCGCATCCAATTCCGAACTTCATAGTAAGGTTGATTTTCTTCATGACAACCTTGAGAGGTGGTACTATCAATGGTATGGATCTTCCTTGAGGCCTAGTATGTCTGGACCTTTTGATCGTGCTCAAGATCCCTCGCCAATTCCTTCGCCGTTTCTCTCTCATGTTCAATCTCCAGCTCTCTCATCAGCAAATACACTAGCAGTTGCTCCCATGGAAGTGGAAATTACTACTCCTGCCGTTGCTACAATACCATTATTCTCTCATGGCATAGTTGTGCTACCTACTCCATCTACAATTGGGCCTCCATCTGCTACATGCATCATTGTACTTGACTCTCCCACCTCTTCACCAGCTGTAGAGTAGAATAGGGAAGCTCTTTTTTGTCTTAGGAGAACTCTTAACTTCTTGCTTATCTCCTCTTTTGTATAAACAATGCTACTTTATTCGTATTGAATATACTATATATTTATGTTTATTCTTTTTGATAATGTCAATGAGAGAGAAAATGATGTTACTCGGTTATGCATAAGTTATGTTAATCTGTTTTGCATAAGTTATATTAATTTGTTATGCAGGAGTGTCTTTGTATGGGGGAGCATTGAATATCTATCATACATGCTTTTTATATGGGGGAGTAATTTATCTTTCAATTGTTTTTGTCATCATCAAAAAGGGGGAGATTGTTGGCTTTAAAAGTGTTTTTAAAGCAATCAATTATTTTTTATGATAACTATGTAAGATAAGCATGAAAGATAAAATAAACTACTTTACAATGTTTAAATTAGACTTAACCATTCATGAGAAATACCTTCTTTGAAGGGTACAATTAAAGTCTAACAATTTGTTTAAATGCTGTAAAATTTCAAGTATGTGTAGTGTTTTGTGTCGACCCTTATAAAATTCAGAAGCTTACCCATAATATTTTGTGTCGACCCATATACCTTGTGTCGACCCTTATAAAATTCAGAAGCTTAACCATACATACTTTGTGTCGACCCACAGTGTATTGTGTCGACCCCTGTTCAAAACAGAGGTCAAGTCTTTCATTCCTTGTTTCGACTAGAAAATCAGCCCAACGTATAAAATGTGTCGACCCAACTAAATTACTTATGTCGACCTTTACGTTCAAATTGTGTCGACTCATCTATACAAATTGTGTCGACCCTAGAAAAGACATTGTGTCGACCTTACCATAATCTATGTGTCGACCTCTCAAAGCTGAGTCTGCACTTTACATGTCGACTCCAACGTTCAAAATGTGTCGACCCCAACCTACATGTGTCGACCCTAGATTTTCCAGAGACGGATCATTCTGATTTGTGTCGACCCCAACCTACATGTGTCGACCCCAGATTTTCCAGAGATGAATCCTTCAGAGTTATGTCGACCGCACAAAAAAGTTATGTCGACCCAACTGACCATAAGTTTCCAACCTACATGTGTCACCTACATGTGTTGATTTGTAAAAGAGGTGATGCTCCTTCAAGAAAAGAGTCAAAGGTTTGATTGACATCCGTAAGTCAATCGTAGTGAAGCTCAAGGTTTTAGCGGGAAAGATCTTCAAGGAGGTACCTTGAAGCGCGGACGTAGGCAAGGTTGGCCGAACCGCGTTACCAAAGTGGTGTCATTCTCTTTACTCTAAACTCTTAGTTATTTGTTTAAGAATTCCGCAGTAGAGTTTGGAAATAACTAAACAATTCCCACGAATTTGACTTAGCAAAAAAAAGTTTAGTTAACCTAATTCACCCACCCACTTAGGTTAATCTCGATCCTACAACAGCAACTAAAGGAGCAATTCTTTCTAGAGAACACTAAGTTCAATCCATGCATAATGCTGCGAGAACTAAAACAGCCGCAAAGCATTCGAGATTATGTTAAACAATTTTCAGGCCTCATCAACATCAGGATTGAGTTGTTATTCTAGAGAAGGTCGAGTTGCCAGATACCCCCACAAATTGGCGCTTATGGCTTTACAAGCATCGATTCACAACGACAACTCAAGTGGGGGAGTTGTTGAGGAAGAACCAGCTGAACTTGCAGAAGTAGGGACTATGACATTCATGTTAGTTGTGCAAAGCAAATGGAAGAACTTAAGAGAACTTCTTATAAAGGCTTAATATACTTAGAGTCCTGCATCAATGGTAAGCCTACCAAGAGTACCATGATAGATTCAAGAGCAACTCATGGTACAAATGTCAAGAGAGCCTAGTTGGGGCTTTTCACGTAGACTGGATTGATTGATTTTATAGTGGCACAAATGGACGACTTCCATATGATATTGGGAATGGATTCCTTGATGGAGCATAAGGTTATACCAATTTCATCCGCAAAGTGTTTGGTTATCACAAGCAAAAATCCAAATGTTATTTCGGCGATTCTCAAGCACCCCAACACTAAACACAAAGGTACTATCTTCAATGCAATTTAAGAAAGAGTTGAAGAACAATAAGCCAACATATGTCATTGTCTCATCAAGAATGAATGAAAAGACAGGAGAAGCAATTCTTCCAGAAATCTTGGGAATTTTGGGAGAGTTCTAAGATACCATCGTAGAGTGCTTGCCAAAGATGTTGCCTCCTCAAAAGGAACATCAACGTTCAGATTGAGTTGACTCTGAGATCAAAGCAGCTGCCAAAAGCTCCTTATCGAATGGCCCCACAAGAGTTAGCCGAATAAAAAAAAACAACTAGTGATTTATTTAAAGCTGAGTTCATCAAATCTGCAAAAGCACATTTTGGGGCTCCTATATTATTTTAAAAGAAGAAAGACAGGAGCTTGCAGATGTGCATATACTATCGAGCTCTTAACAAAGCCTCAGTGCAGAACAAATACCACATTCCGCTCATCACAAATCTCTTTGATCAATTACACAATGTCAAATACTTCACAAAACTCGATTTGCAGTTGGGTTACTAACATGTGAGGATTACCGAGGGCGACGAACGAAAGATGACTTGCGTTACGAGATATGGTGCTTTTGAATTCTTAGTAATGTCATTCAGACTTATGAATGCGCGAGTAACATTCTGCACTCTATGAATCAAGTATTCAACAAGTACCTCGACAAGTTTGTAGTGGTGTATCTGGATGATATCGTGGCATTTAGTGAAACTCTAGATGATCATAAAGCACATCTTCGTTTAGTGCTCCAAAAGCTAAGAGAGAATCAATTGTTTGTGAAGAAGGAAAAATGCTTATTTTCCTAAAGAAGCATCGAATTCCTTGGCCACTTTATGAGAAAAGGTCGTCTTTGCATGGACGCTGAAAAGATCAAAGCGATCAAAGATTGGCGCACCCCAACATCAGTCACAGAACTACAGTCTTTCCTTGCGTTGGCCAACTATTATTGGCGATTCGTCGAATGATTTTCAAAGAAAGTTTTTCCTACTTAATTGCTAAAGAAAGGAGTTCTTTGAGAGTGGTCTATGGAATGCTATAAGTCCTTTGCTAATCTCAAAGAAGCTATGATGCAGAATCCCGTAGTGACCATGGCTAACATGTCGAAACCAGTCGAGATAGAGACAGATTCCTCAGGCTACACATTAGGTGGCATCCTGATGCAGGATGGTCACCCAATTGATTTTGAGAGTCACAAGTTGAAGGAAGCTAAAAGAAAATAAATTGCTTCCAAGATAGAGATGCTCGCAGTGGTAGACTGTTTACATGTGTGGTGGCAGTCTATGCTTGGATGAAAATTTAATATAAAGACCAACACCAGTTCGATTTGTCACTTTTTTGAACAGCCAAAGCTCTTCTTCGCCAAGCAAGCACGTTGGCACGAATTGATTTTGGAAATTGACTTTCACTTTGAACACAAGTCTGGCCAAGGTAATAGAGCAATTGACGCACTGAGTCGGAAACTAGAATGTGCAAGTCTTTATTACATACAAAGACATATTTAGTGTGCCAACAAGACAAGGTAGAAATGAATAAAATTTCTGGCTTGCTAGAGCCCTTGCGAGTCCCAAGAAAGCTTTTAGAAAGTGTTTCTCTGGACTTCATCGCAACTCCAAGCACGGTCTAGTTGGGACGACAACACAACTCTTCTTTAGGCACATAGTTAAAGTTGTGCTGGATTCCTAAAAGTATCCTAAGTGATAGATATACTCGATTCCTCAAGTAAAAAGGTAAATTTAGATAATGAATTTAGTATTTATTTCAATTTCAATAGAATTGAACCTAAGATTTTAGATATGAAATTGATTAATTGATTAATCAATGTTGATTAATTGATCCGGACTCAAAGGTGTTAGACCCAGTAGAATGGAATTGGTTGGTCCCACAAAGAAGAAAAGTAGACTGTACATGAATTCCCTCACCAACTGCGCTCATGTTCTTGGCTTTGAGCTGCCCTTTCCCCTCCATCTTACAATTTTCTATCGTCAGGCATTACACAATTTCTCTCTACATTATTTACATAACCATCTACTGAATTCACATATAAAATTATTCAATTTATGCAGATGTTTTCCCTTGTATATATTAATTATCTAAAGAATTAATTATTTATTTATTTAGTTTTCCACGTGATTCCTATTTCCTATTTATGATGGGTGGTTGAGATTTGAATTGGTCAATTAAATATATAGGCAGCTATATTGGAAAATACCAAAAATAGTTTCTAGAACAGTTGATTCTATGGCATTAACTAATAGTACTCTTGTCATTATTGTAATCTAAACATGGTATATTAAAAACGCGATCGTCTTATTGTTATAGAATACATACAAAAGAGCAACGTTCGACTTGAATTTTCATATAAAAAAGCAAGGGTTGTCGAGGACAACATGCTCAATGTTTCCAAACATTTCCACATCTATTTTATTTGTTCATAGATTGTTCTACTAAGTCAATCCACTAGAGTTGTTTGTCCTAGTAGCCGAATCGCTCGCGATGTTATGTTTATTATTCTTTTATAGTCTTTTAACTATTCATTTCGAATAATAATTGATACAAGGATAAAATTCATAAAAAAATCATGGATTTAATCGGAATAGACAAAAAAAAACCTTGAATTTTAAGAAGAGCAAGAAAGATCACGACAAACAGACGCAAGAAGGTCAAGCCGTAGCCCGCACGAGCTTAGCTCAGTTGGTTCGGAGATGGTAGATTTGGTACAAGCGCCAAAGTTCGAGCCTGCTTCACCGCAGTTTAGGAGCTTAAATCCTCACAATGGTTTGAGGTTGTTCCTTGTGGTGTCAGGTCATAGCCTCTCATCTCTGGGCCGCTGAATCACCGTGATTTAAATCTCTCACAAACTCTGTCGGGCCGGGAGGAGGGGGTCCTGCGGGCGAGAGATTTCGTCTTTTTTGGTACAAGAGGGTCAAGCCGTATGTAAGATTTTTTATTTATTCATATTTTATGAAAAAAAATTATTAACTAAATATTATCGGAATGATTTGAACTTTTTATCACACGTCCATAATACTATAAGACAATATTCTATAAAATTTTATTACATGCAATCACAATTAAAAAAACTCAACTCCTTCGGTATGTTTAATTTATGAAGTTTGTCAAATTTTCGAGTTCATTGGGAGAGGTCATATGTGGTGACTATCTCCCGATGAACACTAAATTCTAGAAATTTGTTTCGAACAAAAAAAAAACAATTGTCAGAAAAAAATGAAATGAATTCATTGCCAAATTCTAAATCTAACATCCAACCTAAGCCATTTAAATAGAATTTATAAATTTCTACAAAAACTTCAAAGAAAACCATAAAAAATACAGAATCTGTGAAGATTCAGATGAAATTGTAGAATTAAATCAAATCATGAAAGGTTTGTTGAAGGGTCTAGAAAACAATTATAACACATCTATGAAACTTGGAGAAAATGATAATCTCTCCAGCAACAATGATCATCCATCCGTTCATTCATTCATCCAAGATTACTCCAAAATTGTTTTAATGCAGTAATACAATCCCAATCAAAGCATTATTAAATCCATCCATACAAACAATCCAAATTTAGAGGTCTACATCCACATCCTCTTCAGTCGTGATATTCTGTAACTAAACTTGATGAGCTCATTCTAAGTGTAAAATACATCTTGGTGGAACCCCCTTACATGCACTACTCAATACATTCTCATCTTATCCCATTATGCAAGCCTCCGCCAAGTCTTTGTAGACTGTCGCACAATGGCCTTAATAGCGGTTTCCGTTCCACTGGTTCCCAGATTCTGATCTCCACTGATAGAGCCAATAGGTAATCAAGTCAAACTATGTTTCCTCTTTAGAAAAATAGCATCATCATAGAGTTCATGACATATCTGAATGTCTAGATTTCTAAATCGTGAAGTTAGATGAAATGCTAAAAGACAAAACAGAATTTGGCAGCACAAAGAAATAAGTCAATACTACAAAAAAAAATGATGCTGATGAGGAGTATTTGAACGCATTTAGCACGTTCTACTTTTCATTTTTATTAAAGAAATCTCTGCTCCCCAGCTCTAACCTAACCTATACAAGAAATGATTTTCAATCCATCCGTGGTTAAATTTGTGTAAAAAAAGATATAGAGAACAGTAAAAGACAACAGAGAATGTAAAAAAAAAAAACACTAATCACATTCTATCTAATATAAGAATTTTATACAGAAGATCTATATCTTAGAAATTATATTTAGAGGTCTACATTGGCTGATATCTTCTCATAGGTCCTTAGTATCTTGGTTGTTTCTTACTTATTCTTGGGATGTTGTCTCACTCAAGAGATTCACTAAATAATGTAAATTGAGCTCCATAATATAGGCCACAATCTGTAGATTTAGACCATTAAGACTTCAATGTTAGTAAATATTCAATTATAATGACCAACTCAACTCCCTTGCCTCTGTTTATGAAAAAAACTAACATAATATCTTAGACCATTAAGACTTAAGAGAATAATCACAAGGCTGCTATTTTTTGACATAAAAGGTTTATCGTCTCTATAGACTACTGAATCAGGTGAAGTTCTATCATAGAAAATACGAATAAAGTCACTCATCGTAGAAAGTAAGAAAATACCTGCTTATTTCCTGGACTACGACCCCAGGAAAGACGAACTGTCTGCTTACCGATTATGGTTCCATTCAGACCTTGCATTGCATCCTCCGCATTCTTTCTATAACCATAAAAAGCAGGATCAAAACAACATAATGGATCAACCAAAGGTAGATGACAGCCTGGCTTTCTCAACAGACCTTGTCCTTGTACATATTGAAGCTACTTATTTTTGCAAACTTAACTTGGTGATCTGATAGGATACGAAAAGATCTTATTTAATTATTCACATTAAAATGTAAAATGAACGCACTTTGAGAAACTTCAAGGGATCTCTATCTCCACACTAGATCACTAATCAATGATACTTTACTCTATTCATCATATACCATTTATAACTCCCTAAATCATAACTTCCATTAACTTCTACCAACTTCAGGTAACTATTACCAAACTTGCACTAACCTCTTCTGACTTTTATTAACAAATCTCAATTACAAAATAGTCCCTAACATGATCATAGCATAAGGTCAAATGATAGGCTAGTCTAAAAATATTTCAACAATAATTATTGGGCACCTCTCTGCAAAATGAACGAATCCACATCCTTTTCCAACAGGTATTTTCACAGAGACAACCTCACCAAATTGAGAAAATGGCTGTCTCAGATCTTCATCATTAACATCTGAATCAAGCCCTCCAACAAATATCTGAAATAAAAAAAAAAACATTTCCACGAGACTTCATGATGAACAGGCCAAAATAAAGAATGAGAAAGTTAAACTCACAGTCGTAGTATTTGCTTCACTGTCATATTGGAAACCTTGAGCTGCAGAATCATTTAATCCATGTCCGCCAGCTAAAATCAAAGCTAAATCAAGAAAGATGAAAAAAAACATGCGCATCTTGACTAAAGAAACATCTAACAGGACTTCCAAGCTATACAGCTACAATAACTCATTATTAAACTACCAATATGTATCTATATTGTGCATCTATCACTTGTAACTTAGCTGATAACAAATAATTACTGAAGCTGAAGTAAGAACTATTACTGAAGCTGAAGTAAGAACTATTTTAAACTAGCCTTTACACAGTGAGGTTACTAAGATCCTTCCAAACCGTTCTTCATTTCACTCGCTATAAATAACAGAGTCAACACATTAAGGTCATTATTACTTAATCAAGTGGTTTGTTTCCACTTAAAACTTGATAGCTGACTTAAAATTGACCATTAACAATGTGAACACCTAGCGTATCCCAGCATTGTTGTTTCCTCCTATGAGTTTGACGTATAAATTATATCCCTCTAATTCGTTGAAAATTTAAAATCATAACAAATAATGACAAATTCAGATCAAGGAATGATGAATCTTAAAGCAACTCCGCTTTTCATTCAACTACTGATATGTCATCTTTTAATGTTGTTTATAGGAGAGAGCCACCTCTACATCATGGGATATTCCTAATTGTGATGTCTTCCATGGAATAACGAATCGAAGATCAAGGTATTATGAGGAATAAGTTTAAGCAACATCACAATCATTATCAAACTAAAACGAAGTTGATGGTAAATAATCATGAGAAAGATGTGCAATTTAATGTGGGAACATGATTGTCTCACAAAAAAAAGATAGCCTTATCAACTCTGTATCGTAGTGAAATGAGTCAAATAGAAGTCCATAAGAGTTGATCGCCTGAGTATTTTGAGCCATTTCAAATCTTAAATTTAAAAGAATCAGTTCCCAAGCAAACTAGCTCTACAATCTATGAAAAATATTCCGTAAGTATTCAATGTTTAACAACTAAACCAAGCTTCGGAATCCACTATTATAGTTAAACCTCTATCACCTTTGGTATCAGCAGAAATGAAGTGGATTGCGGAACTGAACAACACTTAGATGTTAGACACGTGCAAGTGAGGAGAAGTTCAAGTGGTTGAAATTTCAATTATATAGAAGGTCCAATGGATTGTAAAGCATCAAATGAAGAAAGGCCACTGGCAACACTACGATCATCAACACTTAGATGTTACTTATGTGTATTGTTGATGGGCATTTGATTACATGGTCATATGCAAGAAGAAAAAAAGACCCAAACTGATAAAAAGAAGAAAGAATCAATGAAGAAGGCCACGAGCAAAACTACGATCCTCAAATGCAGAGACTAAAAGAGTCCCTGTAGCAATGTTGGTTTCACATTGCCAAAATTATAGAGATGGTTCTCTATAATAGATGTTGCCTTAGAGGCAACTTACTAGTTTTTTATTGGGTTTTTTTTAATGTTTAAAATTTCATTTGCAAAATAGATGATAGGAGGATTATATGTATCAGTGGATTTTAGTATAAAAATTTCCAACACTTCCAAGGAAAGCTAATATTCCTTCAAGTATTGAATCTTTAATGCTAAAAGATCAAATCTCAGTTTTGCAACCATCAACAAAAAGAAATATATTATCGTTAGTCTTTGAAGTTGAAAACAAAAAATTTCAAAGATCAAGAAAGACAATCAAATCACCTAATGATAATAGTTGCAATGGCTACGAAAATGGGAAGATTAACAAGAAAAAAAGGAGTAAAAGCATTCTATCATCTGTTCCTTTTGTGTGCAACTGTTTAAACAGTTGCACAAAACAGTTGCACATAACGCTACTATCAATGAAAAAATACATAATCGAACAAAAATGAAAGATAATAAAATACCCCACCACTTAGTAAACGAAGAAGTATGAAAAAATACCTTGAGAAGAATAATTTTGCTGGTAGCCAGATGCTTTCTTAGGAGTAGCAACACCAATACGCATAGGTCTACTCGAACAAAGCACTCCATTCATCTCAGTCATAGCCATAGATCTCTCATTTTCATCACTAAACCTGACAAAACCATAACCTTTTGAACGGCCAGTGTTTGAGTCGATCACAACTTTTGCTCCCTTCACCGATGGATATCTACTCCCAAACGTTTCTTGCAACATAGAATCTGTAACATCTGCGGCCAAATCACCAACAAATATGGATAAATCAGAGCTACTGTCTATTTTCTTATCATTTGAACTAAAGGTTGCCCAGTTAAGACGAAAAGACTGCTCTGTATTTGGCATTATAGCTCCATTGTAGCTCTGCAGAACTTTCTCAGCGATTGGATGCGAATAAAACTCAATAAATCCATAGCCTTCGGATTGCCCTGTCTGTTTATTGCGTATAACCTTAACGGAAGAGACCTGTGTGGTTTAAGAAGCCAACCCAAATATAGAAAGGACATCATGAATAATGATGTATAGAATTACATTTAAATTAGTAAGAGCGTATGTCTAACAAACTCTTGAAATGGGAAGATGAATTTTTTCCAAATAAAGAATTAAAAACAATCCACTGGGCAACCAACCAAATATGAAAAATATATCTACACTCAGTTTTACCAAAACCCCATGTTCTTTATGTAGTTCAAAAACTTCCAGTTCCTTCTGTTTAAAGCTTCTAAATTCCTTCTCTTCAAAGAATTAAAAATTAGAATATTGCACCACAGAAGAATTACACACATTTGTAGAGAGAGCGGGAGAGGAAATAAGTTCAATTAATAGTATATTTCGCTGCAAATTATAGAAAAATCAAACTTTAAAACATGTTCATTGTAAACTAACATGCAACTATAAAACGAACTTTATAGAGTACACCAATTAGTGATCTAGATAAAGGTAAAACACCAGAACTTTAACTCGTAACCAAAGCGAGAGACAAGAAACTAAAGCTTCTACAACCAAAAAACCGATGCTGCAATTTTTCGCATAGCTTTTTAATTTAAATAACACTTGTCTAGCCACAAAAAGACAAATCATGTGATAGACTAAACGAAAAAAAGGAATGCTTGAGCAGATCCACCATCATTGACAAACATTTCAGGCTTTTCTTTCTAGCTTTCTTTTCATGGCTAGCCATAGTTAGCCGTCAAAGATGACAGGGAGGATACAAAATAAACAAATTATACTAATTTTTTGGAACAGACAAGTTTAACAATCTTCTGCGTAAGAATACGGACCCAATTGGCTTTAAACCAAACAAACCATCTTAAAAAGTATGACCAGATTAAGAAAAGGTTTGCAATTAATGTCACCTAACATAAAGCCACAAACTTTTTGTAGATTTGAAACGGGTCCACAAGCAAACTCCAATTGATCTTTAAAATAAATAACATCCCTATGTAAATCAAGACATATGAAACAATTTATGCAGGGAAATGAAACTCCTAGAAATCTAACAATAGAGATCTAAAAAAGCGGAAAAAGAGAAAGACCTCGCCGGTGTAAGCGAAACAGCTATGGAGGTAGTTTTCATCCATCCAATGATGAAGGTCGCCGACCCAGATCGTCTTAACCTCTTCGGATGAAGCATGCCTCTGAGCCTGTTGTTTTTGTTGGTGTTGAAGCTGAGCCTGCTGCTGATACGGGTACTGCGAGTAGCCCATATAATGCTGCGTAGGGTACATCATCATCTGCTGTTGCATCATAGCCATGGCCGCCGCAGGATAATGCATAGCCATCCACTGCTGCTGATGCTGATTGGGCGGCGCCCACTGTTGATGCTGATGCGGGGGTGGATTCAGATCAGCACCGTTCGTCGGTTGGGCCATCGTCTTCTTCGGCTCCCTCTCCTTCTGTCTCTGCCTCTGACGACTTACTTGGGCGAGTAGCAGAAGGACGAGAGGCTGCCTAGAGAGAGAAAGCGAGAGGCGAAAGGCCGAAAGGGGTTGCAAAGGGATTTCCCAATAGGTTAAAAGACACGATGGCCTGGTTGGAGAAGTGGGTGCGTGTACGACCGTGTAGGCATGGACCGTGGACTCGCCTACCGAACCGCGTTTTGGTTGCCGCCCGTGGGCCCGCCTGATTGCGGCGGCTGACTCTGGTTCGGTACGGCTTACTCAATCATACCAAGTACCTCCCTTGTGCTTTTTGTTTAGTGTTTCTACGTTTCTTCTCACCATTTTCTTCTTTTTTCACTGCCTCCTTTCAAATTCTCGGATTGCCATTTTCTTCTCTTCTTTGATCTACACAATGGAGTCTAAATTCATGTATATACATAATACAATGTCGGTGCCTAGTGGGTTGAACTGAGTAAACCAAACCAAATGAAAAACTCAAGTTCTATTCGACAAGAGTGGGACCCCGTTGATCGAGTTGGCTTTTTGGAAAAAATTAACCTAATATGGTGATTTGGGTTCTATAAAATTTAATTCGATTTGAAACTAACTAGATAATCGATTCTAACTCAATCTGAGTCAAAATTTTGGATTAGTTGCGATTTGAGTTCAATTTGATTTCGTAAAAACTAAACCTACTAATTATCTATCCAAATCAACAAAAAATCAATTATTTCTTTATAAATTTTGAATTGTATTAGTTAAATGACTGATCTGATAGACTGTTTCATAATTAATTACATTCAAACTCAAACTGATCATATAATCGATACGAATCAAATCTAACTCAAAATTTTAGGTTAGTTTCGATTTGACCAATCGAAACCAACAAATAAAATGCAATGATATCATCTGTTAATAGAGACAACAAACAAAAACATAACTTGAAACAATGATTATTAATCAAAGTTCATCAACAAGTATTCAAGTCTGAAGAACAAAAAAAGAATTAAATGAATAATGAATGAAAAAAAACAAAACAAAAAAAGGAATCCAATGCTAGTGTCAAAATTTCAACAAGCTCGGCTGCGAAAACCAAACTCATGGGTGAAAATACAGATATGTACATCTAACATCACGCACCGCTTGTCCACTTTCTCCAACCTTCTCGCAAAAAGCTTTCATATGGTGTCCCTAGTAGAGCTTTCTTTACTTCGTCCCAATTTTCGACCAGTTTGGACAAAGACCCTCCATGAATCTTCACTTGACGGCTCTTCAAATCCCTTCTCGGAACCTTCAAAAAGTCTTGTACTTGCATTATCTTCTACAAATCAAATCATCAATCCAATTACTTCCACATCAATATAAATAGAGCAGTATCAAATTTATCTTCTTAGCATAATCTATTAATTTATTTTTTAACGTATTATATTGTGATTGGTCCAATTAAAGTATTTTTAATGTATTGTTTATAACCTTTATTACATCAATTAGAACTCGACACATCAAAAGATAAGTTAAGAAGGCATGTTAAGGAAGTTAACCTAACATTACCTAAATAAATATAACTTGATCGACTTCTGAAAAAGATAAACTATTTCTTACATTCCGATTCATTACAAGATCCTCGTAATACAAAATTATGTGACGAGTGCTCTTGAAATACTCCAATGCTTTAGCAGTCGTCTCTTCGATTTGTCTCAAATCCGAAATCAACAAACTAGCGTTTATTGTAGGCTTGTATTTAGCAAGTATATCAGCCTGATGTAAAGGAAGTCAAAACAAAACTTCATAATTTTTTATTGACTAAAAATTAAAAGATGGCTGAAAGAGAAAGACCTCATGGGATGAATGTACGTGAGATTTGTGGGTTCCATTTAGAAGCTTATTGTCCCTGTCGTAAGAATTTGCAAGCACAGAGACCATTCTGCGAAGGAGATTTCTTCTGAAGAGGAAGATTATCGACACCCCTTGACTTCTCAAGTAGTCCGCTATTTGTTCATGGTGTTGCATTATACCCTGTTATTTTCTCCCACAACTTAAAATTTTGAATAATTACAGAAATATGAAATTGAATCGAGCTCATGAAGAATTGATTTCAGCAAAAAAAGCAATTTATTAGGCTGGAAACCATTTATTTAGACTCAATAAAGCATTGCCATGAAGATCAATTTGAAGTACTGGCTTGTTCATCAACTTATTACAAACATTTGTACAGATTGAACAAAACAAATGGTACACCTATAACCATGCAGCCAGTTTTTTCATCAGAGTTCTACCCAGTGCATGCCACCTACCCTTTTCATCTCGATTGTCACAAAAAAGAATTGAAAGTATGATGCCTTTCTAAAAAATATTACCTGTGTTCTATTCAAGTTTGCTTGATCCGTTAAAAATCCACATAGTAGAATTGTTCTAAATAATAATACTAAGTACAGTAAGGAACAAAAAATTAAAAATATGAAGCTCAGTAAAAAAAATGTAAATAAATCGTAAATAGATTCCAGTTTTCGAAACTTTAAACCAGAATGAAAAATGGAAGAGTAAGTACAATAAAGAATGACATTTATTACAACTCATTCAGTAACAATTGATAAAAAAAAAACAGCTCAATAAATCAGATCAATGATCTTCCAAAAGGAATCAGCTACAGCATTTGCTACGAGCAAGAGGCCAGCAAACCAAATAATTAAACATGGAAGAATTCATCGATGACTCCAAGAAAAAGCATACGAACACCAGAAAAATGTACTATTATGAATTTTATTTAAGAACTATAGGAAGAATTGTGGTAGCAATCATAATAGTGTCAAGGCAAAAATAAAGTGGTTTTTAACTTACACAATTACAAAAAAAAAATGATAAGATTCAATTTCTAAGACTTGCATTTCGTTCATCAAACTTGAGAGTCTAATCATGTTGGAGAAGGTAACTATTTACGAAGACATAGAAGTGTTTCTACAGAATTTAGTATCAATGCAGTGCAGAGAGAGAAAGAAGGTCATTAGGTGAGACATAGGGAGGGAAATCATGTATAATCAAAGGGATCAAATAAACTCACCTGATTGAGCATCCACTTTAAGCCAATTGCAGCAGTGCACTCATTTTTTGAAGCGCTACTCAACCAGTCTAGGTTGTAAATCTTATCTAAAGTTTCAATAATAGTTGAAACATTAGCTCTTCTTCCTTTAACAGAGAATATCTCCCCATTTGAACTTATGTTAGTATGATTATTCAATAATGTCTCGAACCATCCACTCCCAGATCTTTGCATCGAAAATATTGCAAAATTTCTAACAGGATTGCACGCACACTCAGCCCTGTTCAATGTTGAAGAAGATTTTAGAACCATCTTAAATCAATCATTAATGGATAACATTAGCTTGAACTTCTATGTTACACTATATTTTTACATGTTGATTCACATCATCCAATTATCAGTGCAAGCATATGGGTATCCCAAACCAAACGTAGAGGTATGATATTTCTTACTTATATAATGAGTAAATGACCCATAATTCCCACACCAGTTAGTAGCAATAGGTTAAAATTAGAAGGCAACTTCATTATTACTCAAAGAAAGATTAAGAGTAGTTTTACCGGCTGTATGTATGAGGTTCTGGAAAGTGCACATAAGGCGCTTCGGAGGGTTCGATTTGTGGTTTTGTACATGGCATTTGCATAACCTGAACATTCAAAAAACCAGCCATGGACCTGTTGCTAATTTGCTTCAAACAAACTAACCACATATACAAACCACAGATCAATGAAAACGCCAAGGCGATCATTCTCATAAACAACGGATATTTCTTGCGAAAGTTAACGGCGTCCTGCAATTGAGAATCTCGTGTCAATGATTATATGATAAAGTAATAAGTTTCAAAAATTTCTCCTCTAGCTTCGATTTGCCTCCCAGACCATTGTTCTCCCTAACCCATTTCAGCTCAAAAGGAGTAGAAAAAAATAATTTGGGTCTGTCCAGCCAGAACGTCGAAAAAGTGCAACCCATTAATGTAATATTCAAAATAAATTTGGAGAGGAGCAATATTGAAAAAGTTCGGATAAAGCTCAAAAAAAGAAATGTAAAAACGAAAATAGTAAACACCTTAGCCGAGAAATAAAGGTCGTCCGCCATAGTTCAGAATCTGAAAAGAAGAGCAAATGAAAGGCAGTAGCAGAGAGATTATTTCCTTCGATATCCTTCGTAGCCTTTTTCCTTCCCCATCTTAGCAAGGATGAATTTAAGAACAAATCAAAAATCGAAACCAGAGAGATAGAGAGAGATGAAGAGATTAAAAGGGTGTTGAGAAGACCGAAATGGTTGGAGGCGTCGACCGTTGCCACGCTTTGGCTTGTCCCCCAAAATTAGAGATTTTGCGGACGCCAGCTAGCTTGGCTCAACTATTATTTGAAGAACAACACCCTCCCAAGAGAATTTTTCAAACATCTAAGCCACCACTCTCACATTGACAAAAGCTCTCTTTGTTTTTATCTATATATATACGTGCGTATATATATAGATATGTGTATATTTAAGGAAAAAACAGAACACAATGGAAAGTGGAGAAACAAAAAATAAGTTAACGTTTTAAATAAACAGGTTAAATAAATTAATTTAGAAAAATCTTATTATTTAGTGACAGAGAAGGATGAGTTGTATAAAACAATATTACGTTATAATAGACCTGACATTCGAGCGGGCTTAAACATATTAAGTTTCAAATTTTTTTACTTGTCAAGTTTATCGAAATTATTCGAGTCGAGTCAGTCAAGCTTATTTAAGTTGAACTTTTTAAGCTTTTCTGAAGAAAAAAAATCTCGAGCAAGGTTGCGAGCCTCGAGCTTGAAGAACCAAACATGTTAAGTCCAAACAAATCAAGCTAAACGAGCTCAATTCTTTATTATATATATTTTTTAGAAGTTATTTTTGCTATTATACGATTTAGAATATGATTTACGCTTATCAAAGTATTGTAAATATATTATTGAAAATTTTAATATAATTAAAATATTACATAATATAAAAGAATTTATTTCACAAATAAATTTTGAGATTTGCATCACAAAAAATTAGATGCATCTAAATTATGTTATAAGTGTAAAAGATTACACTTTAAAACTTAAAAAATATTTAGTTGTCGAACTCTCGTAATGGCAGCCTCGCATTTTTTGTTCTCTCGTAATGACATTGTTCTAATTCTTCATGCTTATCAATGTTTTTATGAAATCCAGTGCAAGATGTCATCGTCGATCATCGTGTATACCTGCACTAAAAGTAGAGTCTATGTTACTTGTAGTAGAAACATGAATCGTTAAAAAATTACTTGTCATTTTAGAAAGAATTAGATTTTGTGATGCGGTTATTTTCCATCAACTTAACATACTGAAACCATCGTGTCGAGGAATATTATAACACATTTTTAAACAAGAATCAAATTTATTTATTTTGAATCATAATAACGAATATAGCTATCTACTTTGACATTTTTGGAATCCATGAAGTTTAGTGGAGTCCCCAAACCAAAACCATAACTAGTCTTGAAGGCATATGAGTAAGAAAATGAACTATTTACATCAAACTAATTAATTGATCAGAAGAAACATAAATTAGAGAACTCGTTCTTTAATTGATTAGTTCTCAATCCTGGAACTATATCTAAATTATCAATAATTTTATCAAGCATTACTTTAACTAATTTTACTTTCACTCTAATGAAAAATGATTTCAAACATCCGACTTTAAAATTCTTTTCTTTGAGCTATTATTAGTTTCGCTGGACATACTTTTCATACTACAGATTACTGAATATCAATGAAAAAAAACAAATTCATTTCAAATATCGACAGATCATTGAGTCATGGAGAGAACTAAAATAATTTATATTTATTTTAAAATGAAAGAGAGGTAAATAAGTTTGTAAAATGCAGTTTCTTGTCATTAAAAATGTTTGCAAAAAGCATGTGTTCAAAAAATGATATTCCAAATGGTTAATATACAAGCATTATCGGCAGCTGAGATTCACGGGTTCATACAAAATGGAATTGAGCTCAAAGCTTGCACATGAAATATGAAGGCGTCGTATTCTAGCACAAATTCCATGGTGTCATATTCTAGCACCTACCGAAGAATACAAGCCAATTGGGATGAAATCCTTTATGATGAAAAGAAGCTTCGTATAAATTTGCTTCTACTCAAATTCCAGAATATGAATCCACAAATACAAAAAGGCATACGTGAACAGTAAACATAATGCGATCCAAATCTCTCTCCAAAGCTACAGCTAAAGAAAGAACTCGGGGAACAAATCGAGCAACAAAATCAAATTTAATACAATGTAATGCCATTCGGACAAAATCAAGCAACAAAATCAAATTTCCAAACAAAAAATGAAACTGACTTGAATCTTCGGGGTTTCATCGGCAGAGGGAGGCCGTCGGGCGTGGGGGTTTTGTCGGGGAATCGTCTGCAGAAGGAGGCGTCACGAGAGAGACGAGCCTGGCTCGAGCTGGACGGGCGAGCCTCGCTCGAGCTGGACGGGCGAGCCTCGCTCGAGCTGGACGGCGAGCCTCGCTCGAGCTGGACGTGCGAGCCTGGCTCGAGCTGGTCGGGCGAGCCTGGCTCGAGCTGGAAGGACGACCTGGCTCGAGTTGGAAGGGCGAGCTGGACGGGCGAGCCTGGCTCGAGCTGGTCGGCGACCGGGCTCGAGCTGGACGGGCGAGCCGGCTCGAGCTGGTCGGGCTCGCCCCTCGTCGTCGCGTATCGCCGAATTGACGGAGAAATAGAGACAGAAGAGAAAAATCGGCGTGCCTCTTCCTCTCTCTCTAAGCGGCGTGCCAAGGCTAGGGCAAAACATCAAGCAACGATCCTCACCGTTGCTTGATCTTAAGAATAGTCAATCTTGACCGTTGTTTATGCCCCTTTTTCATACATTTCTCTCTTTTATATAAATTTTTTCATCCAATCTAATTTTTCACACAATTTTGGTCCAATTCTCAACATTTCTAAATCTCAATTGCTCACTTTCTCGTCCGTATTCAATGATACATAATTTTTTTAATTATATCAAATCTTTTAATAATATATTTCTTTTGCTAATTGTTTATCCATTTCGAGTCTCGCAATAATGAAAATATATTGTAAACAAAATATGGGTTTGAGCTCAACATAATAGTACCGATGTAAATACGATAAAATCTCGCACACTATCCATGCATCAACGAGTAAAGATTGAATTGGATGTATGGGAAGCGTTAGATTAAAATGCAAAAAGATAGAAGGAAATATATATATATATAAATTATAACGCTTAAATTAGTAGAGAGTGAAGCAAACATACTTAAAACGTTGATTAGCAAGTTTCAATGTACCGTGGATATTAGACAGTCTACACATTTAAACAAAGATGAGAAGGCTGTGTTAAATTAATGACATTCGTAATAGGCAAATAAAGGTACGAGTGTTTTACTTGCCACGCCAACAACCTAAGATTGAATAGAAAAACAACCGAGGATGTTTGACGTGGCATTTGGACTCAAGATGAAGATAATATCAAGTTTCAAAAGAACCCATAGACGTAGTAATTGGACCCATGAGGCTCCAATTCTTACATCTCTAGAGAAAATAGAATTTTCTTTTTACCATGTAAAAATACGTGTTTTAAGATATGAACTCGAGAATACATTGCCCCGATATGAACCCAGGAATAAACACGTCACGGCTCTGACTCAAATTCGGACAAACCTTTTCATGTTCCTTCTTTGCCAAGGGTCACAAGCCACCTCCTTTTGTGCCGGTTCCTCTGTCTACGGAGATTTCTATGTAGTTTATTATTCTCTTAATAATTAACTTTTTAAGTGCTTTTATTTATACAACTCATGCGTTGACCAATTCTCTTAATCATTGTTTATTTATTTATATAAAATGTACCCGTGAATGTTATGGGCTGGCAATCGGCATAGTTTATCGGAATGTACCCCGGGAGTGGAGCTTATCTTTGAAATTTGATCGCCAGCGTTGGATCTAGAAGGGACCCACCTCTCCGCCAACTCCATCCTGAGAGATGATGCTATTGCTATGGTTGAAGATTCACGAGCCAACCACCTTCATCCTCCAGAGAAGTTAGTTTTTTCTGGTCTTTTGTGCTCTTCTTGGCTTGGTTTGAGCTGCGAAATGTTGGGTGGAAGCGTCTATTGGGGAAGGAGGAAAGCTGATAGTCGCGGGGGAATCGTCATTCTTTTTGCTTGGAGTTCTCTTGAGGAAAGGCACTTGAGAAACTATGTCGATTTGTATTCCTCGCTTGGTTGGGATTCCCTTGTTTGCCGAGCTGAATTTCTCAATGCGTAAGTTTATAATCTTGCTTTTCTTTGCTTGCAACTTTTGGATTTGTCAGTGAGTCATTGTTTTACTTTCCTGCTTGAAAAAAAACTCATTAATTTCACCTGATCTTAGCGAAGCTATATGGTTGAATTGAAGCTTTTTTTGCCTTGTGGTGCTCGTCTGTTGGGTTTGAAGTAGGAGCCTTTTTCCAATGAAGGCATCTAATTGGACTTTTGTTTCATTCTAACAACCTTGCAGATACTATCCGGACAGGGCCATGTCTTTAGCTTTTATCCTACTTAATGAGCTTGTTGAGGTGAGTGATTCAGTTTAGAATGTTTCTTCATTTTAACTCCTGGATCTCTAATCCTTCGCCATAGTTATAGTTGCCTTGACTCTTGATACCATTGTTGAGGCGATCTGACTCTACTGGACATTTCATCTTTCATATATCTGGAATTCAAATGCTTTCTTTAATCCACTCAAAAAATTTAGGATCTATCAAGTATTTATGGTAATGCTGCTTCTAATATTGCATATACTCTTTTGATGGGTGCTGCAAAATTCAATGAATTAGATTTGATTTACTAGAACCCTTAAATAATTGGTTGGTAGAAATATCATTGAAGGAAATTTTGTTTATGTTTGTCTGGAATACGGTACCTGTGCATAAACTTGCTAGATGTTAATTAATAGCTATCTTTTTTTTTTATTGTTTTCAGGAGCTAAGGCAGAAGCCGTGTCCTCTAGTTTTTGTAACCTTCTCTGCTGCTTCCAAGGCATGCATGTACAAGGTTTTTCAGGTTAAACTTTTGTTTGCTATAGATTCAGTTTTACTTAAAGGCCACGAAACAGTGTGTTAGATTAACGGCATCGAGAATTATAGTTTTTGATTTGTTGCAATGATTTTAGGTACTAGAGGGAAAGTCTGAAGTTCATCTCTACATGGTATGCATAATGTGATGGACTATCTGCCCACAGAAATCTTAAAAGCTGCTCATTTATTATTGTTAATTAAAAATGGAATAATAAATGGTTTTTATCTTGACTTGATTTTTCTCCTGAAACCTTTCTTGCATGAAGAATGAATATCGAATTGTCAGAAGTTGTTTTTCCGGGCACATTTACGATTCTAGTCCAGTTGAATTTACGAGTGACATAGGTGCACGCCATTCTCTGCATCCAACAATTTTAAGAATGGTCGGATCATCCAAACTTGTTTCTTGGGTTGCAAAAGGTGTTGCCTCTGGTCTTGATATGGTATCTTTTACTAGACTTGATATGCAACATTCTGAATACTGGAAAACTCTGAGCTCGTCTGTGGTAAGTTTTAACTCTTGCTATGCAAATTGGTGCTTACATCTTCCTGTTGTCTGTGAGTTCATTATTATGTTCTTTTTTCTTTATATAGAACTTTGGTGCTCCATTTCTCTTTTTATGTTCTGAAAAGGATCACCTTGCGCCTTTTCGCATCATTCAAAGTTTCAGTCAACGAGTTCAAGAACTTGGTGCAGATGCTGAGGTTGTACAATTCAGTGCATCCCCACATGTTGGTTCGTCTCAGAGCTACTTTCTTTATGTTTTTGTTATTTTTTTGGAATTGTGTGTAGATCATTATGATCTTTTCACACCTGAAAGTACGGTTTTACCTCAGTCGGTTCATGAATTATGGTGGATGACGTATATTTAGAGATAAAATGTTTTTTTGGTTAATGGTACAAAATGTAAGAATCTTTTTTGGCACGAATAATAATTTTTTATGTTGAATAAAATTCTTTGCGCAAATTTGACAAACAAATTGGGATTTCATACAATTAACGAGATTACTTGTTTTGAAGGGGTAATGAGTTTGTCATTCTGGAGCCATAACATACTACTACCCAATAAGATAACTTTCTGGATTTGTACCTGTTTCAACTCTTATCTTGTTACATGTTTTTGGTTGTGGAGATGATCCATCTTAATGAAATTGATTTTGATTTGCGTTCAGGTCATTATAAAGCTTATCCCATTAAGTATAAGGCTGCTGTGAGTTGTTTGCTTGAAAAGGCTGCTTCCGTATATTTGCAAAGAATCTCTCAACTGAAGGGAGAAATTCAGGATGAGATGTCAGAGCTAATACATGACCTTCACAATGCTGCAAACTCAAATCAGAGTCTCAGAAGGGTAGCAGCTGGTCCTGGTGACCACTTTTTCTTGCCAACCTCTGCAGAGGCCAGTAATGGTAGAGAATCTTCACCCTTCCATGAAGAACAGAGAGAAAGATCAAATTATGTTCCGAATCCTCCAAGCATCAGTGCACATAGTGTGCTTGGCCAAATCCTTTTTGATGTTTGTGTTCCTAAAAATGTTGAAGGTTGGGACATTAAATTTTGCAGCTCTTTGAATGGACGACCGCTCCCATCTGCACGCAGGCATTCCGCCAACCGCGAAGTTAAAGTTAATCGCCGGTCTAGATTATAACACCTTGTGCAACTGCTAGTATAGGTAACTTCTTATTTTTCAATAGCTTTTTTTTAAATAAATGGTTAACTTTGGAGATGGAGAATATTTAGGGTAACATGTATGAACAGCGACTAGAAGATGGTAGTTGGCATATAGTGTATAAATGGATCTGCATTCTGATACTGTAAGTAGCTAGTATAGAAATGTAAATGAATAACGTGTACAGCATAGGCAAAATCTGGATCAAATGTGAATGCTGAGTGTATATTCTTTCTAGTTTGAAGTGCATAGCTTATCTTCTTGATGGAACTTTTTTGCATCTTCGCTGCGAATTTCTTTCCTTTTTAAATGGACCCCTGTGAAGGAATTGCTCTGTAATGGTATGACTTGGTTTTTCAAACTGTGCATGAAAATTTGCCTTTTTATCCATCGATACTTTCATCCATGGAGTCCTATTATAGTAAATTCTCTTTAGGCAGCTTCTGTCCTCAATTTGCTTTCAAACATGGAATATAACAATCACATTTGGAGTAAGTCCATCGGGAATTAACCTCTCTTTGGCGTTTAACTGTACCTAAAGGAGGATCCTGTTGTAAATAGCTAACTGCGTTTGTCTGTTCATCCGTTCGTCGATGGTAAACTGTGGTTCTCTTGAAACCCATCATTTCTTGTAAAAGAATCTCTTCTTTCCAGATAATATATCCCAAACAGAACTGTTTTAAAAGCATAGTTTTCCTAATTCACTCTCACTAGACTTGAGAGTCGAGTGTTATTTCTATGAATCTACTCTCATTTTGTCACTCCATGTCAAGATATGGGACCAAATTTATTGAAATTTGAAAAAAAAATTCTTAACAAATAACAAATCGTCTAAAATAGCGCCAACGCCCTGAACGCAGCAGACGGGTCTTGGCATCTAAGGCAAGGTCGTCCACTCTGCAAATTTTAGGCCGTTCAAATTCAATCAGTTAATGGGCTTTCCTGTAAATTGCTTATTACCCATTTTTTATGCTCAGACTCAGTTTTCCATTTTTTCCTGCATTTATTTGAGACTCCGTGGGTCTGCCTTTATTCTTTATAATCAAAACCCTTCACCTCAAATGGACTAAAACTCCAAATTAGTGTCGTTGAGGATCCAGAGTCCTATTTTAACAATCAGTCATATTGCATCAAGTATTAGACCATTCATTTTCTATGAACAATGCCCATAGAAAATCTCAAATAAACATTTCTCCTCATAGTTGACATATGATTGTTCTTTGTGGACTATCACTTATGGATGGCCTGTCTTCCCTTCACCAATCAACTATCCTCTGTCGAAGCAATAGTTCAAGCATCTGCAATATTATTTGCTCAAAGTTTTGCCACTTGGGTGCTGTAAGTTGGATCGATGCATACGACCACCTGCAATGTTTTTTTTTATATAATTGTGGGATATTAAGCATTCGGAACCATTTCAAGTAAGAACAAGCAATAAAAAAGAGAGCAAGCTTTAATATTCAAGAATGAGTATTTACCTTCCCAACACTTTTACCTGAATGGAGATACTCAACTGCATCTGCAACCGCAGTAAGACCCAAAAATCGTTTGGGATCAATTGAAACCTATAGAAACAAACAAGAGAGCAATGGAGACCTCTATAAATAGACGAGAGAATTCTGATCAGCTCTAAGAGAATGTGATCAATATGAACCAAATAGAATACATATGAACTTGATTATATAGGTGTCATGCAATCTCAATTCAATTTTTTATATTACGGACCCTTATGTCTGATTCTCATACAATTTGAGAGAGACTGTCATAGGTACCATTGTTCTATCAAGTTTTGAAACCCATTAAACAGGAGCATTCATCGAGATCCACAAGTAAAAATAAGACTAGTTCTCAAGTAAATCTTACGCAAACTACTTATGTTTAAGAAGTACCTTTAGACGTCCAGAGGAGTAGAGGTCAACAAGTTTGTCCAAATGTTGTTGCCATAGATTACTATATTGCACTAGGAAAAATCCAGCCTACAATATGAAATCAGACATAATAATTATGAAATGCCCAGTCAAAAACTATGAAAGACAATGAAAAATAATAGTTATAACTTTTTTATAGGTTGAAGTATCGGACCCTATTTTTTTGGGATCGCTTGCAAATTATACCATAAAATGTTTTTGACAAATTGAATATGTACTCTTTAATTACTCAAAATTTCAACTTTCCCGTATGTAAATTATTTTTAATTTAATCAAGCGTGTGACCTTTCGATTGTTAATCCAATTTCTGTCAATCTCTGATTAGTTCAAAACTGACAGATAATATTGATAGAATTAGAAATCGCCAGAATAATTTACAAGCTACAAAACCTGATTAAATACAAAATATGGTACACATGAGCAGGATTAAATAGATAGACTGACGGCACGGTGTCAATTGTTAATATCTGAAGCCAAATATTCAATTTGACAAAAATAAATACTTTAAAATCTAATCAACAAACGATCTTTAATTTCTAGGGTCTCAATTGCACAAAATGAGTTCATTTGGTTACCAATCCACACTTTTCTGATTACGATTTTTTGCTTTCATTCGACGCTGATTCAAAGGCTCGGAAGTGTAGATAAGAAAAGTGTACAAAGAACAAACATATGGGGACACAAACACAGAACTAACAGTTTAACTTAACAATGCTTGATGAAAACTAACTACTAAATAAGACTCGAATTGCTGTCTACAAAGACTTGGAACTGAAATTCTGGTCTCTCTAATTAGTCTATTATAAATTGGGTTGAAACTTTCAGGTATCTTTTACTTCAATAAGCAGCGGTCGCTAGCTTAACAATGATAGAGTTTCTAACACGCCTTTCTCACATTATATTAGCATATGCAAAATTCCACAGTAAGCACACAATGACACGATTTTCATTTTAGACTTAACAATTATAATCTTTTGACCTCATGCAGATGCCTAAATGGAACTATGTAATCTATTTTTACTTTAAAAAATATATATTTTCATCCTCTTGTGATTTATATATTAAGATCCATTGCATAGTGTCTGTAACAAGCCTTCGATTCTAATATCTGATATTGCAATTTATTCAACAATAAAAGACAAATAGCAGAAAATGGAAGAAAGCTTATCACTGTGATTGAATGGCAGAACCAAAAATAGCACAATTAAGCACAATATATCAGAAAGTGGAATCGAATAAAAGCTAATGATTATGCATGGATGGCAGTATCTAAAAGAAGGATCCAGAAGTACATACCACAGTTTGGCTTTTGGACAATATTTTCTCGCACAGTCCAGTGTAATTCAGAGGTTTCCACCCATGTTCTCCCTGATACTGCAACACCAGGAAATAAAATAAGCAACAAATCAAACAACTAAAGTGCTCTATTGTTATACAAGCAAGATGGCTTTAGCACCGACATTTATATTAGTTTTTCATCTAAATTCTAAGTATGATGAAAGCTTTGAGTGTCCAGTGTGTCAAACTATTTCCTCAATAGAAATTTCAATGTGTTAACATTAACCGATAGTTATATAATTATCCTTCTGAGCCAGCTAGGGAAATGATCCAAATCAATCCAGCTCGTGATTTCATTTGGTAGAATACTATTGGTGCAGGAATATTTGGCACTTGGAGTTTGGTTTACTAGTTTAGTTAAATATGTTTTTTTGGGAAATTCAAAGAAAGAAAAAAAGAGTTTAAGGATAATGCAATTGAGAAAACACAACATAGAATTTGGAGATATTAATTAGAAACCTGAGAGATCATTCCAATCACGATGAGTCGTCCATAGATAGCAAGAGCATTTAAGCATAAATCAAACATGTCACCGCCGACAGACTCATAGATGATGTCAATACCCTTGGGATACTCCTTCTTCAGAACCTGGAGAAGTTAAAGACATAATGCACTATATTAAACTTTAAAAAAAAGCATCAACACTAGTGATTAACTTGATCCTCAATGGAGGCTATAAATTACGCAATTATAGATCTTAAAGGAATTCTTGAGTCTAGTTTTACACCTGAATGGAACTAATTTAAATTTCACTAGATGGAAGATACATTTATACACTGTATGGAAATTATCAAAACATTATACAGAAAATTCTGAGGCATCAAGTTCATAGGTACTATTGCCTAAACTAGAAAAAAATGACGGCAAAAAGAAAGAAAGAATTACTCTGTTCTGCATTTCATAACTAAGTTAAAAAGTTTCCAAAGATTTAAATCTGTTTTTTTTCAAATGTTTCAGAGATATCTTTCATTCTAACATATCAGCACAAAGACCAGTAAAATACCAGATTGTTTGAATCGTTTTGAAAATCAACTATAAAAATAATGGTACATCCTTTATTGTTTTGCACACTATAAATAACATATACAAATTCTAGGGGCAATCAACATAAGATTAGAAGTTAAATTTTTAGACATAAGCTAATCAAAAAACAAATAAGGGCCTAGGTAGTCTATCAGGGCTACATTTTACCACCAAGACAAACGAATGATTTCATTATCAACAACCACTTTGCCAAATCAACACAATATTATATACATACCTCTTTGATATTTTCAGCTCTATAATCTATAACTCGATCCACTCCCAAATCTTTTAAAAGATTGGCCTTCTCTTTGCCTCCACAAGTTGCAACAACCTTATTTCCTGCTAATTTAGCCAGCTGCAAATAATGACTTCTTTGTAAAAATGGAAGAAGATTTCAGCTCAAATAATTTATAAATTTACACTATCAAAGATGACTTGTAGAAAAAATTGACCAACATAAAAAGTAAAACATAGGCAGTAGTGAATAATATAGAGGTAAGAATGAATCCAAAAAACAAAAATATATAGATGATTGTGTCTATTTCAAGCATTAGATTAAGAATTGAGTTAAAATTAGATGAAATGCATTATCAATCAATCAAGCTTTTCTCCTAAAAACTAAGTTTCTATCCCAAGGGGGTTGCACTTAAACTCTGGCCATCTAGTTTTGCACATTTTGTGATGGAAAACAAGATTATTTAATATTTATTGTGGAAAACAGCCGAAATAAACTATACAGTGACTAATAATTTCATGGAAGTTGCCTAATTCCAATTAGAAGTGATGCATGGACTGTGGTAAGCTTTAGGAATATAAAGTTGATAATTCAGTCTTCTCTTAGATCAATTTGTATAAAAATTAGCCATTCATCTTTTTTGTGAATAACAATTCCTTTCATGTACCTGACAAACTATCTTTTAATACACACAATAGCATTAGGAAATATAAAATTTTTACTTGATAAAAGTTCTTAACAAAAAAATATCTAGCAACTAATGAAAACAAAAGGAAATTGTGATGAAGAACATGAGGAAACCTGAACAGCAAACTGGCCAGTCCCTCCTGCAGCAGCAGTTACAAGAACTACTTTTCCCCTTTCCATATGCCCTGCCTAAACCCACAAATATTCTCAGCTAAAGTGAAATCTAAGTACACAATAGTCTTTAAACTCAACACAAAATAAACTAAGATGAAGACTCCATAAATCTGATAAAGTAAACACGAGAATAGTTGCAAAAATCAAAGCAGCAAGAAAAAATAATTAGCTTTTGTGAAACCACCTTTTCCAGGGCAATGGATGCTGTCAACCCTGACGTTAGCATGGCAACAATTTCTGGATCTGGTCTCGCAACTGGAAGGATGTGCTTTGAAGGAACCTAATCGTAGTAAAATTCAATAAAAAATCAACCATTGAACCGCATCATAGAGAGCCCATATGTGACTATGATTGATCGCATAAATTGCTAACATCATGTTCAATGAATTTGCTAAAAAAAGTGAATATATGAATATTTTAGATACATAAATAACCATGAATAATTATAACGAAATCTTTCACATTTTTATCATACCATAACAAATTCTGCATAACTTCCAAATGTCATCATTGCAGCCGGAGCACCAATTTGTAGACCAGAAACAGAATCACCTACTGCTGCAATTATTCCCACACCCTGAAACATAAAATATTTCAAGATAAATATAGCATCATAATTCCAGTTATAGATTTATCAGTCCCAGTGTACTACAAAAACAAAGCACAACACAGCCTTATGACAACTATAATATCCCATCCAAGGACCTCAAAACCAGCATTAAATGGAAGAAGGGAGCCCGCGTCCTTGCCACCACCAAAATACCGACCAGAGCTAAAATTTACCTGCCCAATAACATGATTTTGTCAGAATGGAGAGACAACGTTGTCACCTTATCAAGGTTTTCACAGTATCTAATGAACATTTATGCACCTAATAACTTTGGCAGAGAACACATTACAAATACAAAAGTAGCTAAGTTATGTTATTGGCCCAAAATTTGATGGTAACGTCAAACTTTGGTACTAAAAATGAAGGGTGAGGCTGCACCCTAAACAACTATATGACAAAGATTCCATTTTGCATAATTATGCAAACTTGTGACTTCCAAAACTAAACATTACAGCGGGTAATCATCAAATGATTTACTAAAGTTGTCTAATAGAGGGTCACTGTCAAACATATCTTGTTAGGGCAGGAAGCCACTTGCCATCTACCAAATAAAATGCACCATATGCATTATAGTTACAGAATTATTTAAAGGAGTATTAGAAACTTACATCACTAGCATTTACACCAGCGTATATAATTTTAAGAAGAACATGATTTGGTTCAATTGGCAACCTCAACGGCTTCTGCACTATGTTAGTTGCATTACGGAAGTTGTGACTCAGAGTGTGAACAACTCTGCAAAGGAAGAATTAGATAAAATCACGACAGTTGAAAAAAAAATGAAAGCGTCAATAAGGATTTTCTATGAGATTAATTATTTGTGATGATGAACAACATGGAGATAGATTCTCATGATCAAATGAGAGGGGAAATTTATGGCAAGGGTTCAGTTGATAAAGATATACATCCTTGTCCCCCCTAAAGCCCCAGTTTCTCCATTCAGCAAAGTGACTATTATCAGGAACACTACGGAAACAGAGAATTTTTTCTATATTTGCTTTTACCGACATTTTTCATACAAACCTCCAACTATTCACGGATTCATATTATTTCTTTTCAATCATGCTGGTACACATAGTTGGAATCTTAAACTAATCAAGTAAAATCACTAGATATGTTTTTCCGTGATTAGAGAAGCATGCATAATCTATAAGCGATTACAAAGCGACAGTTACCGACTCACATTTTTTCATAACTTTCTGGAGGTTGGATATTAGGAAAAAATCTTGAAATAGATTTCTTTCTCAAAGCAGCAGAGGGAATCATGTATTTATTTTCTTCCATGGGAGTGGGCCAGTACTCCATGCCTCGACGATTTGTAACCCAGAGGCATGCACCAGCTTTGCTCTCATCCGTAATTAACTCAAAAGCACCTAAAGGAAAAAAGAGTGCACTTTGTTAAAAACTAATAGTGAGATAAATAATTTACTACAACCTAACTACTTAATGTTTTAGAAATAGCAAAAATTAATCAGGTATCTGAATGACACGTTATGAATTAAATCCTACATCAATGTTGAAATATTCACATGTCAGAAACATTAGAAGGCCTCCACATGAAAGAGAAAATTAAGAAACAATTTGCATTACATGCACTACATTATTGATAATGTGATGTCATTCTAGATGAAGATTATTTAAAAATTATTAGCAACAAATTGCGGAATTTTTAATCTATATTTTCAATTTATTTTTTACCGGGGATTACATATTTATTAATCTCTACAACTCTCAAAGTTTTCTAATTTATCTCGGTAATCTTTTCAGAGATACAAATGCAAATTTCCATTCCGCTCCCTGAAGTCTAATATGATTGTTGATTCATAAACCGAAAAGATGTCAGGTTTAGAGGATAACAATAAACATATCAATGTGACAAAAGGAGAGAGAATTATATTCCACCTCTTGAAAAATATCATAAACCTTGATAAGTATACGGCATATCACATACCTTTGATGACCATTTCCATTGAAATAAAGCCGCCCATTAGTTTCACAAATTTGGGGTCAATCCTAGAACCCATGTCAGTTTCCACAAACTACATTGAACCAATTAATTCCAAACATCACTAGCAATAAAATGAGGATATAAGCAATAAGAGAAGAGTCAACTTTTTTTATTATAACAGGTGTACATACTTATAGACCGCCGTAATTGGCAAAAAAGTAAATATATCCTTATATTTATGCTATTTACATAAGTGGCAAGCAATAAAATATTTTTGGTGCTCCAAACAGGAAATGGATTGAGGGTTAGGTCCTCCTAGAGGTAAATTTGAAGTTAGTAGAGAGCTAAGACAAGGAGACCCACTTTCTTCTTTTTAAATTCTTTTTGCAATGTCCATAGTAAAATGTTAGAGAAAGCATAAACTATAAATTTAAATAAATGATTCAAAGTTGACAATGATACCATCCGATGTATCTTATTTTCTTTGTTTTAATGATGCTTTTCTTTCTTTATTGATGGCGAACCTAAAGTTCAAAATTTGATTGATGTAGTACAATACTGGTTTATTATCTTGCCCAATCCTGGTGACATCATGCCCTCAATACCAGAGATAAGACGAAGAGCAATTCTGCTACAATGAACTAAATGCAGGAAAGATAGTTGGCCTTCATGTTAGAATCTTCTACTTAAGAGAGATATGCTATCCTGTTCATTTAGGCCTCAAGTGTGTTAAAAAATAAGGAAAAGATTAAACGGTGGGAAGAAAACATGCATCTTAAAGGGAGGCATTAAGCAAAATCCATGCAATTGTAACAATATTTAAACTTAGTCATCCATTGATAAATATCTTAGTAGGATACCCTATAAGAGAGATGAATTGATTTTTGAATGGTAACGACAATTGACCTCATCTTGTTCGCTGGGAATTAGTGATCACTCCAAAATCTCAAAGAAGTCTTAGAGTTTTAGAGTTGATAACTTGGGAGGCAGAAATAAGTGGCAGGGAAACGCCATGGAGATTTAACTCCACATTGTTTTCCATTTAGTAAGACCAAAAGTAGAACTAGCAAGAACATCATGATGCTAGTACAGTTGAAAATTTTACCACATAAAATTGACCTTGACTTTGTCAGCAAGAACATCACGAAAAATGTTTTATTGTTGACAAGATATGAGCAAATTTTAAATGGGAGCCTTGGTATTAATACATTTGTTGAGCCCTTTGGATGCATCATAATGAGATAAATTTCTAAAAACTAATTTATGTGTTAACATTAGTTTTCTAATGGTAGTTTATACTAAAAGCACTGAATGCAGCATAAGTTATGTTTGATAATCAAAACCTAGAAATAGAATAAAATCACATTATGTCTCAAAATTGTAAAAACTATATAACTGTCAAAAAATTTCGATTAATGTTTATCGCAATTCTTTAAATAGAATTTGGTTCATAATTTGAAGTCTTTGAAATCTCTAAAATAATAAAATAAATCTCTATGAAAAAAAATGTTAAGAAGCTAAAAGAAATAAAAAAATACAAAAATCAAATATAAAAGATTAAAAAAATCTTGAATCTTAAAAAATCAAGGACATATGGGCTTGACTCATGGTCGTATTTTGCATCATATAGACATAAATAACTCTAAAAATAGAGAAAACTGTATTAATTATAAAAGGATTTCCTTTATGTTCATCAACTCTTAAAACTGACTTATGTTCATGCTTTGAAAATTTTTGATAAATCTCTAGGAAATAAAATCAATCAATACAATTTTTTTTAAAAAAGATCAACTCTATCGAATAAGTTAAACAAATAAAATCAAATACGAAATTAAAATATAATATAAATATTAAAAAGATCTCAAATTTTATAAGATCACGTGATCTAGTTAAATAGAATGAGTTGTTAAAAAGATGTCTGATTCTATCAGTTTACATATAGCTATAAATTACATAATGAAACATATAAACAGTATTATTAAACAAATCTGAATATGCGTCATGATAACACTGACAAGAAAAATGAAAAAGCATTTTGACTTAGTTACAATAGATGATAGAATTATTACACAAGAAATATGGTAATCCTACTGAACTTTAGAGTAAACATCAACAGCATATCAAATCAAAATTACCTCAGGGCAAAGAACATTGATGCGAATACCTTGACGTTTCAAAAGAACAAGTGATCTAGTAAACATAACAACACCTCCTGTAGATACATAATTAGCCACATCATTGATGAATGATAAAAAAAATATAAGAAATAACTAACAAACCTTTGGAAGCAGAATAGATAGGGTCGAAATACATTGGGTAAAGACCAGAAGCAGAACCCAAATTGATAATCACCCCAGGTTTTTTAACAGATTGCATGGCTTTTATCTGTTAAAAGCAGCACAAATAAGGGCGAAAATATTTTCAAAACTAAACAAGTTCATAACAATGCCTTTTAAGCATGCCTCCAAATTAGAAACTAGATGAAAATTGATTACACATACTCTTTTACAGGCTACAACTTACATAAAGTTCAAAGTAAGAAGAATCCATCGTCAATATGAGATGTATTGTTCACATATTAATAATTAAAATTTACAGTTATATGTATTTTATGGTATCTTCTTTGAATTATAAAACATGGTATTTCATTTGTGTAACTAATTTATTCTTTTTAAGTAGTTTTGTATCACGAATAGAATGTAAACCAACATAAATTTTTTTAACATTCTCTTCATAGTAATATAACAGAAAATGATTGACAATTTTGTAGCCGATCGTATAGTTGTCGCGACAGAGAAAGAAACCTCTTCCTCATTCTTTGTTTGCGAGTTCTTTGATTTCTCCCTCGCTGAATGGGCTAATAGTTCTAAGTCTTTTGGGACAACATTAATTTCTCTCTCGCTGAATGGGCTAATAGTTCTAAGTCTTTTGGGACAACATTAATTTCTCTCTCGCTGAATGGGCTAATAGTTCCAAGTTTTTTATGATTTATCCATTTAAAATTAGTTCCCTCCTGCTTGAGACAAATTATTGTACTTTAGTGTTTTCATTGTTTTTTTATTAAAAGGAGTTTTCCCCCTCTTATCTTGTAATTTTATCATTTTTATGTGATTCTTTTCTTATAAAAATATATGTAGACACACATCTATAATCAACAGAGTGACATAAATAATCATGAAAGAAATGAAATAGATACAACATGGAATAGCTATATAGCTATATATAATTCATCAAGTACTCTATCTTTTAATTATACATAAGATACAAAGTTCAATGGCTATGCCAATATCTAATTCAGGAAGAAAACAACAGTGGAAGGTCCACACGTTTCTTTGACCCGTATAGCTAACTAACTGTTTTATTCCCCCTAAAGTGAAATAATATGTAGTTATTTAACTAATATTAACTCATAATGGGCACAAGTTTAATAACTAAATTTGATAAGAATCATCAGGGAAACCTGTGTTAGTTATACTTGAAAATAAAACCCAAAGAAAGAGTCAGATCATCTGATTTAACAGACAACAGTGGATTGCAAATGGGCACACGTTTAGTATGAATCATCAGAGAAACATGTAAGAGTCTGATAAGCAGAAAACAATAGATTGCGAATGGAGTTGTTGCTATCACAAGACAGACATAAATTCTTTCTCTTGTTGCTGTCAGATGATTTGGTAGCTGAAGAGGGCATGCATATTTCAATTATAAAGGAATAATGAACAGTACCGCATGGCTAGTGCACTCAACAACTCCAGTCAGATTGACATCAATAGTGCGCTTCCATGTTTGTTTCCCATCTGTTTGATCCTTATAGAATGCTATTTCACTGCCAATTCCAGCACAGTTAATACATATATCCAATCCTCCATACATTGCCAAATGCCTTTCAAAAGCATGTGCTAGATCTCCTGTGAATAGCAAGAACAATAACTTAAATCTATGAAGATAAAATAAAAAAATAAAGAGATACAAGAAGAATTTGTCAGAAATAACTTAATCAAGAGGCTTCCTCTGGTAAATTGAATTGATCAGCAGATACTAATTTAAGATTTTCATATGGCCTTCACAATATAAAATTTAAATATTTAAGCATGATAATTAAAAGTGAAACCCAAGTGTGAGAAAAAATGATAAATATAAATTAATGAAATAATTTAACCTCAATTGAACATCTCAAAGATTAATTCAGAAAACACAAAATAATATCGAGAGTGAAAGATGTACTCCTTTTAAAGAAACTTGTAAACTTAGTGAAAAAATAATAACCCAAATCACTAAAAAGCTAACTCTTAAAATACTTATTATTACAAACTCACTTGTCAAAAAGAAAATGGGTAAAAGATCTAAAAATCCTTGAAGTAATAGAAATAGGTCGCTAAACTTCGAAAGTTTAAAAAAATCTTAGCACGAAGTAAGACACCTACACGTAGGGGGCCACATGTAGGTCATAAGGAGGGCTCACCCCATGCATCACAGCAGGATGCGAGGGGTGAGGCACCTACACGCAGCCCCCACGCCCGAAACAAATTTTTTTATGTTTATTTTTGGGGAGATGAGGGCTGCATGTAGGTGTCGAACGTGCGACCCGTTGAGATGCGGATGGTTCTACCTACGCACGGCCTCCTGCGTGTAGGTCAGATGGTTACCCCCTGTTAGGATTTTTTCAACTTATTTAAAATTTGGAGTTTTTTTTACCTATTTTTTAATAATTTGAGTGTTTTTTTTTTTTACCCTAAGAAAATTAACGGTACACCATAAATTAATCTAGGAGACTTATGTTATTGCCATTGCAATTAATCTAAATATCCCTTAAGGTATCTAGAACACCCGAATCTTCAATTTAACTTGCCCTTCTTGTATTTTCCTTAATTAATAGAAACATCTTAATGATGCGTAAATATTAGAGTGAACATCAATGGACTGATTGGAAAGTAAGAAAGTCATCTAACCCTCTCACATTGACTTAACAACTGATCAATTATTTTAAAAGTTCAAACTTATAGTTGAAGAATAAATTTAATCATTTACATTATCTTTTAATATTTTCTCTCACATGTAGGTTTTTTTTTTTTTCCATACATCTAGATTTTTTTTAATGAGCTTCGTTTTGCTTTTGTTAAAAATCGAACTTGGTACCTCTAGTTCTAATACTATGACAAATTATCAATTGTTTCAAAAGTTTAAGACAATATTTTTGTTGTATTTCTCTTTTGAATTTGATAACACTTGTCCAAATTTATTTTCCCCAAAACTCAAGAAATCCATAAAATTTTGAGGAAGACTCTTTTATTTCATTTGAACTTATAGCAAGGTAAAATGATAGTAGAAGCAGAAGTGTTGTAAGAAAAAAATGGTCGAGATGAGAAATGTGCTAGTGGTTCTAAAGTCTTATCTGATAGAATAAAAAAATACTCGGTAAAAAAAAAATAGTCGTATTTGTCAAGATCTTCAAAAGTTCAACACCCAAGGCCAGTAGTCATTTTTGATGTAGAGGGAAACTACAGAATGGTTTTTATTAAAAGAAAGAAAATAGATGCTTGAAAATTTAGCTCATAAGGGAGCAATCCCCATCAGTTTGTCTCCAATCTTTAAAAGGAAAACCACATAATTGCAAAACTATTTTACTGTCAATAAACAACAATTTCGTTTCCTGAAAACTTTCATAAATAAGAGAGTCCCAAACCAAAAAGGCACGCTCTTGCTTTCCAACTGGCACTATTGAACAGACCAACCTTTGCCACTAATTACCTCAACTTGTGTAGGATTGCTCTTCACCATAGCCATTATTCCTAGAAAAATTTGGATAATAGGCATCACAGACAAATGTAGATAACTATGCATTGCTTTCTTCCAAATGCAATCATCCCAAATTCTATTTGCAACTGCATTTTGTTGGCACAAATAACTAGCCTTGCGTTGTTCCATATTAGGCATTTTTCAGAATCGTGTTATTTTGCAATTTTGGAAATTTCTCTCTATTGATACATCAATATTAGAATGCAAAATAAAAGTAGGATTGAGATCAACTGAGTCTTAACCTAAAGGAGGTCCTCCTTCTAGCCAATGAAATCCAATGCTTCAGCTTTGCAAGCTCTGCATGTAAAGTTGACGAGAGAGTTTGCTACGAGATCTATAAACAAGACATTTTCAATGGTGACCTATTTTCCTTTTCTAACTCACATTGATTTGATGATGGAGTGCATATAGGGGAAGAATCCAACTCTGCACCTGTGTAGACCAATAAGGGATGAAGGTAGTGATTGCTCCTTGTTACAAAAACCTGTCATCTCTCTTTGATGTCTTCTTTTCCTATTTAGCTGAACAAGTGGTTAACGACAACCACTTCTTTTTGAAAAATATTGTTTTCTTTTCTGATGGATTTAAGCTCCACCAAGAATCCACTTCTCAAACCTCTCACTTCAATTGTTACCTCTCACTTTAATAATTGCCTCTAAAAGTTTCCTAAAATACTTTGTCATCATCGATCTTTACCAGTTCATCACACAAACCCCTCACTTGTCTCCATGTACTATTATAACAAACAATTCAATAATTCATAATGATAATTTAACAAATGAAGAATACAACATTTTCAATCACTACACGTTTGAGCTGACCTGATTCTCCTTTTCTTGTCCTTACAGCTTTTTAATTGTGTTTTTACTAAAAACAAATAACCTCAAAAGAAGGAATCAAAATCCACGGCGAATCATCGATATTAAAGAGTACAGTGACAAAATATCAATATTTTATTTAAATGAAGACTTTCACTTACTTGAATTTGTTATATCGCATTTTATGAACAAAGAACATGGAAATTCTAACTTCGAATGGAACTCTAGATGCTTTTCTTCAATGGAAGAAGCAACTTCCCTTCCTTTTTCTTCAGAGAAATCAACGACAGTCACAAAGACTCCTTTATTTCCAAGAGCTAAGGCAAGAGCTTTCCCTAAACAAAAAGAAAAGAATGAAACCAAACTCAATTGCTTGCTAAATAGACAATTAGAAAATTTTGAATGTTCATGGTAAAGTTTAAGCAACATGTGACTTTAAGAATGTGTTATAGTAAGCTTTTCCATGTTAAAGGACTAGTTTTATTACTGGAATTGCACTAAAAGCTCTTCCATGATAAACAAAAGAATAGACTCATATGGAAAAAATTCAAAAAGGGAAGAAAATGCAGTCTCCAATGACGGAATAGCATTAAAAGCCATCAGAAATTTGAGACAATGGAGCATCAAAGCCAAACATATGTGTCAATAATACTGTCTTTGTCATATAATCTCATAGGTAGTCCTTGTTATGAATTTAGCATATTCAAAGTTTTCTCTACTTGCTTATGGAAATTTTTTTTCTACACTCTCCTTTGAATGAGGGTTCGGTGCAAGATAAAAGGAAATTTGACTGTGATCAAATAACAAAATCATCTCCTTTTGTACTCGAGTTTCTCCACAACGAATTGGAACATTTACTGCCTTCTGCAATTGCTGTTATGCAATTTTTTGGGTTGTAGTCATAAATGAATGCCATTTGAAAACTAGGTCATTACTTTCCCAATCAAATCCAAACACACATTATTCGGTATATTTTTTTATCAAGTCCAATAACATTTTGCAATAATTCAAGTCTCCTTAATATATTTTAGGACTCTCTTTGCAACTGTCTCATGCTATTTATAAAAAAAAATCATGTATTGGAAAATTGATGTAACTGCATGTATGCATATGTAGTGTAATGTGTTATACAAATCATAACAAACAATGAACTTTCTAATATCGATGCATGTGACTCTTGCGATATCTTCACTGCTAGAATTTATACTCGAAGATAACTTGAAATTCATTGGAGTAAGTAGAGATTGGCTTAAAGTTTTGAATGTTGAAAAAACTAAAATGTTTCTTTCATAAAAGTCAAATCTTACTATTTTTGTCTATGTGAATTACATGTGCAATGATCCCAACTTCTTTGTTCCAAATCCCTAAGCAATCACGTATGAGTTTTTTAATATGATCTTTGTTGCTGCTTGCAGCCAACAAGCCATTCCCATACAACAACATAATGATGGAATCGCTTACATCAAACCTTGTGAATATGCTCAAAGATCTTCATTAAATTTGATATATGATCGTAAAGAGATTTGTTTAACTGATATATCAAATTCTCTTTCTTTTTTACTCCAAATCCGCTTGATTGGCGCATAAATATTTTCTTCAAGATCTTCACGAAGAAAAATAATTCTCACATCTAACTACTCTAAATTTTACGTTAAATGGAACATATTATCAAAACTACTCAAACCATAGCTAGTCAAAGCACATGGGAAAAATATTATTCAACCTCGTCTTTTTGAGCATATCATTTCTGTTACGATCGGATTCTGAAATTTTACTCTGAGATCGAGTAACCATCTTTCGTTCAGCTATATGAGAGATAATAGGAAAATGAAGAGAAAAATGAACGACTGAAAATATTTGATTGATTGATTTTCGAAACCCTAAGGGTTAAGACCCTTTAAATAGACTTCATTGACCTGATGTTTGACCTAATCCTAAACCTAATTTTTAACTTAATTAAATATAAAAAGACTAAACTACCTTTTGACCTAATTAAATATAAAAAGACTAAACTGACCCTCTAACTTAACTAAAATAACAATTAAGGAAATAACTAGAAAAGTAAAAAATAACAATAGATAACTAGACCCGATAGGAATAATGTTTCTCAACAAAAACATCATGATAACTTAGGTCCGTAACAATTTCACTGCCAGTTTCATACCATCTGTCATTACTTAGATCATCATCATTTTGCTTAGATCTTTAAAACTCATTTTCTTTCAATGAGATTTATTCCTTGAGGTAGTACCACAAATTCTCAAAGATTTATTTTTATGAAGAGTTTCAATTTCTTCGTGCATTGCTGTCTTCCAATGAAAAGCATATAAATTCTTGGTTGCTTATTGGAGAGTTGATGGCTCTTCATTTCTTCTAAAGACATTATGCAACATTACTTTCATAACATAATTTGAGTGTCAACTTGTGAATCTCATCCTTCATCAAACTCTCTTGACATTGTAGTCACTGGATCAACTGAGTCTATTTTTATTTTCCATGTAGCTTTTATCTTCCATAGATGTAACATTCTTCGTGACTATAACTTCACAGAAAGTGTAATCCCACAAGCGATACAACTTCCCTCTGTCAGCATACCCCAAGAATTTGGATCTCCAGAATTGAACTCTAGCTATGTAGTTTCTTGGGCATTGTAAGTTGCTACTATAGAATTCCCAATATATGATGGTTTAAATGAAAAATTGGCTTACTATTCCACTATCCACTAGTGTCTTGAATTCATTTGCAATTGATCACCTGATTTACCAAATAACGTGGTTAAGTACTAATGCTCAGAAACCCTTATCTGACCGGACAGTCCCAACTTTGCATTTTCTCTTTCTAATAAAATTTTAATCATGTGTTTTGCTACTTCATCGTGTTGAGAAATGTATCTCATAGTGAATGGTCTTTGATGACGTCTTGCTTGCAAGCCTCGTCACATTCATCACTAAAAATATTGCTTCCTTTGTTAGTCCTAAACATTGATCATATTTTCATATTCAAGTTGAACTTTCTTTGTTTGTGGGTAAGTTAATTATATTAAAACAAAAAGAAATTTACATCAATATCGACTCTAAAATTTAGAGTAGTTAGAACTTGAACTTTCTGTTCTTTGACCCTCCGAGTAACATAGTTGAACTTTCTGTTGCCAAGCTTTATGAACTTCCACTCAGTAACATAGTTGAGTTCAGTGTCAAAAATAAGTTTTCCCGTGGGACAAATAGTGTTTGGATAGAACACTTGAAAAACTTAATGGGCGGATGTTTTTTCCCATTAAGTCAAGGACCATCCCAATCGACAACAAGCATTGTTTGGCCAAAAATCAACTAACCAACCACAAATAAATCTCACATCGTCAAGCCTTTTTCATTCAGAGTTCTGACATATATCCAACCTTTTTATTCCACAACATTACAAATCATACACTTAAGGTGGTTGATGGAATTGGTGCTTTCTCCTGCAAAATTTCTCTTTTAACATCTACGAACTTTACAACAATTTTTTCTCCTTTTTTTAGTCTAAAAGCTCGAAGATCATCCAATTTTCTTAAACATAATAAGTTATTCTATGCAAATTAAATCATCTTACAAATTAAGCTTAATGGTTCCAATACCAATGATCTTGAAGGCATGACGATTATAGATGTATACAACTTCTACTACCCGTGTTTCAGGTGGCACACTTTGAATAAGTTCTTCGCCCTACCTTCCTCCCATAAATTTTTTTATTAATGTCAATGTTGGTGGGTTATGTCGACATGTTCCAGTTCTAAATAATCATTTTTTCCCCTCAAAAGTTAGTCAGCTAGATCAATATAAACTTTAATATGTATATGACTTGATGATTCTACAATTTTGCCAACCTAAACTTTTTGTATTAATACATGACAAAAAGGGATTTGACAACATTTCTTTGTTATTCCCATCCACCATTTCTTAGTTAACTAAAACATCCTGTCGGGAATCTTCAAAACAGAAACTAATTCAAAATAAAATGGATAAAAAAAAAACAGATCACGCATTACAAATGAATTACAGCTCTATCTTCTTTTTTGATGATTAAATCGCCACAGTATTTTAAACCAGTGACGCCTAGGAAAGCAACCTAGTCACTTCGTCTAGCGAAAACAAGAAGTATCCAAACCCCGCCAATGGCTGGCTCAGTTTTCCAAATTTCAAATTCATGAGGACAAACAAAACACTCATCGAAACTAGTAGCTTAAAGTAGAACAGAAATCAAAGCGAGAGGTCAATTTTTTTACCGATTCCAGAAGCTGCTCCGGTGACTAAAGCCGATAAGCCTGGTTTGAGCTCCATGATATTTTTTTTCAGACAGCGAATGAAAGCGCAGAAAGGGGTGGGTCGAAATATAGGTCTTCAATGGTGATCTAATGCTTCGCTCGCGCCTTCCTCTTATGCCGGATTTTCCTTTCCAGTGGCCGGCAGAATTCTTATTTCTCACGAAAGAAACGAGTTCAAAATTCAATTCAATCTTATCGCGACGTAGGCGACGCATTCAAGGCCGCTGACCTGTCGATTGACTGCGCTCGCACGCATTCATTTACGTCATAGACTTCCTCGCCAGTCGCAATTCAATCATGGTCAAAACAAAACCCACTTTGTTCACAACAATCAAAAAAAGGCCCATGTTTTTTTCATTCTTTGACCCTGCTCCGACCGAAGCACCTCAAATTGTTATAGCATTTTACTTATTTATTTATTTATTTTAGACACATTTGTTAAGTAATAATTAATACAAGAGTTAATTTAAATTTACTCACATTTCATATTACATGATATGTTATCCCGAGATTTAATCAATAAAAATAAAAATAATTATTTATTATTTGAATTAATTCAATCACGCGACGACAAATCAAAAGATATAATAAAAAAATATGATAAGAGATTAATCTTATAATCAATATGTAATTGTATTTTAAGACATTAATTATTCTTAAATTAAATTAATTAATATTTGACACATCAATAATAATAATAATAAAGAATTAGAATAAAAATGTGCATAAACAAAACTATTCGACCATGGGTCACGACCCAACCCACAGCTATTAGATTGAGTTGACTTAGTTCAAAATTTATTTTTTTGTGGTCAAGGCAGTTTTGTTCAATTTTGAAATAAGCTTAGCTTTTAATTTTTTTTTGGTTAAATTAAAAAATAATCCTACTCCTTCATGTAACTAATAGTACTTAAGAAGTAAGAATAAAACATCTAATTAAAAATAGTTTTATTTATTTTCTTAAATTTTTTATGAAATAAAATAGGAAATTTTAATTAAAAATGGTTTTATTTATTTGTTAAATTAAAATTAAAATAATAGAAAAAAATGGATTAAAAGGTATCTAGTTTAGAATCAAAAATTAAACTTTACTACACAAAAATAAATTAAAAAACAAAATTGACCCAAATCAAACTAAAATTTTTCAAGTCGGTTTGAAAAATTCGACTTTGGGTTTTGTGTCAATTTTTATTCCAAACCCCAAATCCATAACAGATTGGGTCATTATGATCTTTTAAAAAAATGACTCTTGTTCATCCTTAAGAAAAGGTAAAACGATACTTTTTATTTACAAAATAATATTAGCTTTATATTTTTATCATACATTCATATTATAATCATTGACATGTCAAACTATAATTGTTCTAGTTAAAGTACTTTTAATGTATTATAATTTAATTTATTAATTGCATCAATCACATCTTTACACATTAGTGCATTAATTTTAAATAAGAACCATTTATTGGTTCCCTCTAGGATACTTTTATCCAGAGTTGTAACCCTCAACGAATGATATATGTACTCCCATTGAGGGCTTTTGGACGAATCTTTGATAAATAGGGAAGTCGAGTTCTTGCCTATGCAAGTTACTAACACTTCTCTCTATTTCTATAGTCAACAATGTGTGTTATATTTAGTTAATTTTGTCTCACGAAAGTTGGACAAAGTATCTTATATTTCATCTTTCATTACACTTAGAGGTGATATTTTGCGTGGAGTTCAAGAATCTCACCGATTATTAAGTCGAAGAGCTTCCTCATTCATCAGAGTTCAGTCCCAAAGTTGAAGGGTGCATTAACATTCATTTACAGACTATTGATAATGGAACTCTTAATCTATGTGCACAAAAAATGTGGCACAAAAAATGTGGCACAAAAATTTTGGCATGTTTTAAAAGATAGGCTAAGATTGAAAACATTGTACTTATGAAATGTGATTTAATGGATTGTTATTGTTATTGTTACCTCCTAAGCAGAATTAGGGTAGGTGTAAGCGTTCTCGTTTTAAACTATTCTCGCAATTGGGTGTCTAATTTGTAAGAATTTTGTTTGAAATTTATTAATTGGATTAATTTTATTAGATACTCATGACGTTTAAGTATTTTTACTAGACACCTTGAATGAATTTTTTTGACATTCAATACCTCAAATTTTTCAATTTTTTATTTTTTAAACTCCACTTTATCTCCTTTCATCATTCATTCATCCTCTTCAACCTTAATCTCCCTCAGCCGCTTGTCAACCGCGTCTCTAAATAAATGAAAGTTTATGTTTAAGTTTTTCAAGTTTATCGGGCATGCAAGCATAAATTTGCATTAAAAAAATGTAATGTTGGGGGTGTTATATCAAATATTAAAAGATTTGAGGTGTTAGTTGACGAAAAAATCCGTTCACGGTACTTAGTAAAAATATCTTAAACATTGAGGGTCCTTAGTAAAATCAACCCTATTTAATATTATAAAGTTTTCAATTATATTTGATGTTAGAAAATGTGATACATAATAAATAATATAAATATGCTAGTTCAATGTTATACTTGACATGCATATTTAGTTGCACTAAGTATTATAATTAAATGTCGATTGATTAACATAATTTTATTGAATTAAAGAGCTGCAAATTTTTAGTTAAGTAAAGTTATCGATTAAACATTATAAATCATATTTAATCATTCATTTTGATTATTTATTAAAAATACAATAGAATTTATCCCACATGATTTCTATATTTGTATAATTAAATATTTGGTATCGGTTTACATGGGCCAGGTACAACTTCAGTGTAGTGAATTAAATCAGTGAATCGATCGGAGTCCACGAGTTTAAATTTTACAAAATTAAATTTGAACCTAACCTCCGTAATGTTTTGACACATAGAACTTGCTTGGGTAAAATATCTAGGGCACATTCGATTTACACCATCAATGTTACAATTTTTTTAGAATTGTGTTGATAAAGTTAAGAGCACAAGTAGTGTTTTATTTTGATCTGTGCACGAGATAAAAATCTGCATATTTGACGTTAGCAAACAATAACAAAAATTGAGAAAGCTTCTGATGAGTTCATAAAAACCGACAACAATTATATTAGTGAATTTAGTGGGAAAACACCTCACATTATAGACGATTGGGCAAATATAAAAAAACTTGTTAAGTTTCTGAAAAAAATTTATGATGCAACTATTATTATTTTAACATCTTTGCATATTTACTTCAAATATTTATTTTTAGTAAAGTATGCCATTTAAAATAAGTTACATGTAGTATGGTAAGTGTAACAACCCTCTACTAAGAAAAATAATTATTGGAATACAAAGAAGGTTTGATAAGCATTACACAAGTTGTGACAATATTAATTTTTTGATGTATTTTGCAGTTGTGTTAGATTCGAGATATAAATTTCAATTTTGCAACATTTTCTTATTCTGTTAATTGACACCAACAGACAAGTAAAAAATTTTGATTGACAGATTATATGGTAATTACAAGTTCGATTTGGAATATGAACTATCACAAGATTATTGTGCGACAAGTCTTGCATCATCTTTGTTCATGGGACAAACTTTTAGTTTTGTGGAAAGTATACAAGATGTTTTTTGAAGTCATAGTGAGGTATAACATATGATGAGTATTTAGATGAATGATTAGAGATGTTACCTGACAAACCAAATATTTAGAGAATGAATCATTGAAATATTAAACCAATTAGAAAAATTGCCAACTATAGTTTGGTTTTTCTTATTTTCGTTGTACCTTTAGAGTGAGCTTTCAATAGGGATGGATGCGTTCTTGATCCATTACATAAATCGTCGCCAAAAACTATGATTATCTTATTTTACACTCAAAGTTGAATAATGAGACAATAAATTTTTCAAACAATTCAATGAAGTAGTAGATGGTTTTGAAAAAGTAAATTTTTTATTCTTCTCGTATTGTATGTTTATTTAAACTTATACTTTGTATACGATCCATTGACATGTGTGAAGTAACAAATTAGTTAGTTAAAACTTAAAGGTGTCAAACGAGCTGACTCGAGTGAGTCGAGCCTATAAAAATCTAGCTCGTCGAGCCTACAAAGTTTAACGAGACGAGTCGACCGAGTCTATCAAGCTAAACTTGACGAACAAAATTATTTAAATAATTTTGTCTAGTTGTCGAGTTGTTTAGTCAACTAAAACACCAAACCAAAAACTCGAAAAAAGTATTTAAATAAAAAAAATTAATATGAAAAATTATTTTTAACCAATTTTTAATTCAAACATAATTTTTCAATTAAAAAGTTATTTTTGTGATTTTAATTTTAGTAAAGAAATATTTTGTCAAAAAAACGATGCCACCTGGAACCGAATCAAATGTTTTTTGGGTCAGTCAAAATTTTATGGGTGCGGTTCAAGTTAGTCCTCAAGCCACATCCAAAAATTGAAACTCGAAAAAGGGGAGGCCAAGAACTGACCTGACCAGACCAACGGCAACCCATCCTTACCATCCCTTTCTGAGTCGCGATCTGCCAAGTCACTATCCTCATTGTCTCATTCTTCTTCATACTTTCTCTCGTCTTTTCTCTGCATCTACTAGTTCTCACAGTCTTTAGTTTCTTTTCTATTGCTTCGTCATTTTCCTTGAAAAGAAACTCAACAAATTCAATTCCCCTTCAGTATCGTCGGCGTAGACACCAACGAGCTCTATAATGCAATATAACTCTACCTCAATTGATTTTGGGTTCTTGTCTTAGTTACATTTTGGAGAAATAGAATGAAATCAACATGAAGAATAAAGATTGGTTTATGCATACAAATTCGAGAAATGGCTCGTTAGATTCGAGCGGGTTTCCTTGGGATTCTCTTTTGTTTAGGATGTGTAACGACACGAAAATCAAACCTTAATCGAAGTCTTAGTTTATTACTATTTTTGTTTGTAAAATTTTTTTTATTCTCATAAAATAACTCTTAATATAAAATATCGTTTAGCAGCGAAAACTTTTCTTTCAAAACAAACTCGAAACTTGTAGCGGAAGCCTAACTTTTCATAAAACAAAATTAATTTTTAAAACAATTCTAAATAAGTCGGTTCATATAAAATAATTCAAAAACTTATTTAGAACGTAGTGCTTAAATCTTTAAAACACTTAAAAATCATTATAGCCTTCAACCGTCACTTTTTGCTCATCGACCTGATTTCTCGACGTGAATCATGCTTCATTATTTTTTTATTCCTTCATTGATCCTCGTTCTACCTACATCATAAAGTTCACACATAAAATGTCATGTTTTTCGTAGAAAAAAGTATTTTTGTTTCGTTTAAGGGCTTTCTTAATCATATGTTTTTCAAATATTTTTCGTGCTGATTTGGAGATCCTAAGAAAATAAAAAAAGTCTCTCCAACTACTCGCACTTTTGGGAGAACGTCGAGATACTCTGCTTCTTCGTGGAGAGTTCGTACCTTCGGGAACGACTTGCTTGAAATCCCAAGTCACACCTCTTTAAATTATAGTTGAGAAAATCTAAGAAAATAGAAAAGACATCTTTAGCTACTCGCACTTTCGGAAGAGTTTTGAGATACTCCGCATCTTTGGGGAGGGTTCACACTTTAGGAACGACCCGTTGAATTACATGACTCACAAGTCATTCATTCTTTGTTTCATTCGTACATTGTTTAATTCTTTATTTCTTTTCATCTTTTGTTCATTTATTACATTGAATCTTTAGGGTTCCTTCATTATTGGGGCACCACAAGAGGCAAACAACCACTATTGGCCCGGTCGAGATAGCACATATCGATCTTCATCACAACAACTCATTGTTTCTTTTGTTTCATGAAAACTAAGGCTGACAAATGGGTTGGATAATCCCGGAAAACCGAACCAAACCGACCCAATGAAGTGGTTTGTCAAAGAATGTCGATTCGGATTGGGTAGAAATTTAATAAATTGTGAAAAATTTAGAACTTGATTGCTGTTTTTTGTTTATTGTCGGGTAAGATTCTGTTTTTTGAACTTTTTTTGCTGTTTTTAGAGAAAAAGTTTACGAATTTTGAAAGTCTAAGTAATTGCTATTTGGTGAATGTAAAACATTCAATTTTTTAGGTAAAATTGGATAATTTGTGTAATTTGGTTGCTGTTTTTTTTTTAAATCGGTTAATGTTTATCCAAGCTCGATTACTTGGTTGTTGTTTTTTTAAATTGGTTAATGTTTGTTGTTTGGTGATTGAAACATTCGGTTTTTTTGGTAGAAATTTGATAAATTGTGAAAAATTTAGAACTTGATTGCTGTTTTTTGTTTATCGTCGGGTAAGATTCTGTTTTTTGAACTTTTTTTTTTGCTATTTTTAGGGAAAAATTTGACGAATTTTGAAAGTCTAAGTAATTGTTATTTGGTGAATGTAAAACATTCCGTTTTTAAGTAAAAATTGGATAATTTGTGCAATTTGGTTGCTGTTTTTTTAAATCGGTTAATGTTTCTCCGAGCTCGATTACTTGGTTGCTGTTTTTTTAAATCGGTTAGTGTTTGCTGTTTTAAATCTTACTTTTTTTTTATTATGATGAATATTACTACGAATGAAAGCACAAAGCGACGTAAATGAGAAAGTAAAACATATGATCACTTCACGAAGAAAGATTCTGGTGATGGAATATATAGAGCACATTGCAACTATTGTCGAGCTACATATGCATGTGATACTGGAAAAAATGAAAATTCAAACTTGCACAGACATCTAGGTAAATGTGCAAACTTCTTTGCCTTTTTGGGAGAAGAGACTGGGTCATCAAATTCAATGAGTTTGAAGATATTTAACGAAGAACGATATCACCAGAAACTTGCTACAATGATCGTGATGGAAGAATTATCTTTCTGTATTGTAGAAAGTAAGTGGTTTATAAATCTGATGAATGAATTGCAGCTGAGGTTTGATGTTCCATCTCGCAAAACTATTGTGAATGATATATTCAAGATGTACATGGGCGATACGAGTAAGTTAGCTGACACCTTTGGACAATTGAATTCAAGCATTTGTTTACCCTAAGAAAATTAATGGTACACCATAAATTATGGTGTACCATTAATTTTCTAAGAGTGAATATATCGACTTTCGATTACCTGCATCACTTTGAAAATCAGAATCTACATATCTAGCTAGAATCAAATCTCCACAAGAATACATAAGCATATTGTTTCTCGTTCTTCTTAGATACTTGAGAATATGTTTGATTGCTATCTAGTGATCTAATTCTAGATTTGACTGGAACCGACTGACTATCCCTACCATGTCACAAATGTCGGGTTTCGTGAACAACATAACATACATCAAGCTTCCAGCAACTGATGCATATGGATATCATCTCATAGCTTCTTCCTCTTAAGGTGTGTTAGAACACTTACACAAGACTCATCAAGACATTACGTGAACCCATAAGATTTAATTGTTTCATCAAATCTTATGTTTCATGACCTAGATGTTTGTTTAAGTCTATAAATAGACATATTCAAATTGGAAACCTTTTGTTGCGCGTCTATATCTATGAAACTCTAAGGTTGCTCCATATAAATGGTTTCTTCAAGATGGCCATCGAGATCAAATTGTTTATGCATCCTAGTCTTCAAAACATTGAGAAAACTTGGACAGACTAGCCCTGACAAGCAAATCAAAGATAGACAGCTTAAAAAACAGCAGTAGAGTGTCACCGCAAATTTCGAATGGTTTGAAATAGTGGTTGCCAGAAAAATTCGTTCGAACTATGTTACAAAATACTCCAAAAGTCTAGGGTGTCAAATGAAATTTACCATAACATGACATGCATAGTTTTAAAGTTACTTAAAGTTTACAATTTTTGTAACTAAAATTCAAAATAATCATACTTTGTTTCTTAAGCCGAATTATATTATGTAATAGTTAATATAGTAAAGCTCAATATTAGTTAAAAGACCGACCAAACTTTGACAAAAAAAAAGAGAATGACTTGCCCCTTCAAGCTTGCAAGCATGACTCGCAAGTTTGGTTCGAGTTAGAAGATCGGGTTCGGCTCCGGCTCGTCTAGCGATCCAGTGGACTACTTTGCTATCGGTATGAAAATTAAATAATAATTTTAAAATTTTAAAATGAAAATATATTAATTTAAATATAAAACCAAACCGAGATTATTGTCTTTCAAACGGGACCCATCACCATGTAATTGGATTCAAAACCAACGCAGCTAAATAAAATGCATGGATGAGCACTCCGCCAGACTCTGGTTGACCTAGAGCACATGACGTGTCTCTAGTCTGTATTATTGAAGGACAAGCTATTTGAGACAAATGATTGAAAGAATTTACGCTCAGATATTTTAAAGTCTAATTAATGACTTTAAATCATCGAGTTTAAATCTTTGCGTATCTCTAACAACTTGAACGAAATTCCCAATTCAAACAAGCCCTAGCTCTAATATTCAATCCACAAGTTTTTAATGTTTGATAGCGCTTCGCCGATTACTTGCGGATTCTCTCTTTCTAATCGGCTCTGGATGGGAGTACAATCTTCCATCGCGAGCGATTCGGTATTCCATTCCGGAGGCCCTAGTTTCTCTAGGAAAATCTTGATTCTGTAAATTATCAGACGTTCTGGGGCGAATTTAAGTGTTAGTTCGAGCCATGTTTTCGTGGAACTTCGCTAAGTCGGCCGAGGAGATGTTTTCCCGGTGGGCTTTGAAGAGGTTGTGCAAGTTTTTGTTGAAGAAGAAGCTGGGGCAGTTCTTGTTGGGAGATATTGATCTCGACCAGCTAGATGTTCAACTCATCGAGGGCACAATTCAACTCACTGACCTCGCGCTTAATGCTGAATTTCTTAATCAAAAGGCACGCTTGTTTTTTATTTTTACGTTTTTTCTTTCGTACTATGTTTGTTCAAAGTTTTTGAAGGGGAGTGACTAATGATTTTTTGGGCTAAAAATTAAAGAAAGTTTAATGGAGATCTCATAGATTTGAAGGGACATTGTTGCTTGTTTTAAAGTGAAGACACAAACATATGTTGTAACATTATTCATCTGCAATATACAATTTAAAGAATTCTTTTTTGTATGCCAACAAGAATTATATGGTAAATGTATTTGCGAGCGCAAGTTTAAACATATTATGCATGTACGTGTATGTTTTGGGGAAAAGCAATTAGTAACAATTGCCCGTGGGAATGCTACCAAGCTGTAGGATGACTCATTATTTTTGAGTAAGTTAAAAAAAATGATGATATGATCTCGACAGTTTTCCAGTTAGCAGTATCTCAGTCTCCTATATCGGTATTCGCTAGACAACACCAGTCGCTGGTTTTTTAAGATTCTAATAGGAATTAACAGGTGGTAAGAAAAGATATATGCTTTCTGTTATTGATAATGGTCCTATTTCCGATCCTGGGTTTTTGGGTCTAATAGGGTACTTTGTGTTCATGTATTTACAGCTATCTGCAGCATCAGTAGTCGTAAAAGAAGGATCAGTTGGCTCCCTTTCAGTAAAAATGCCTTGGAAGGGTAAAGGTTTTGAGGTCGAGGTTGATGAGCTTGAAATCGTGCTTGCACCTCTTCAAACTGAAAATACACTTTTTATTCAAGATGAATCTTTTGGTTCTGCTGAGAAAAATCACCAACATCAGGAGTTGGGATCACGTCATGATGCAACTGAATCTTCTGTAAAGCCCACATCTGTTCATGAAGGAGTAAAGACAATAGCAAAGTTGGTGAAGTGGATCCTTACTAGTTTCCACGTAACAATTAAGAAACTTATTATTGCATTCGATCCATTTTCAGAAGAAGATAAAAAGATGACAGGTGGTAAATCAACACTGGTTTTTAGGATTTCAGAAATAGAATGTGGTTCTTGTGTTTCTGACTGTAGTAATTCAGAAACCACTCCAAAAATTGAAAGCTTTCTTGGAATGACTGAACTAACAAATTTTGTGAAGTTTCATGGTGCTGTGCTAGAACTTCTTCAAATAGAGAATGCTGATAGTCACATGTGTTTGGGCAATGCCACTGAAAGAACCTCTCCATCACATGTTACTATACCAATTTTGTCTGGCAGAAATGGTGGATTTTCCGGAAATTTAAAATTTAGTGTCCCTTGGAAAGATGGTTCCTTTGACATTTTTAAAGTTGATGCAAATATTTCTATTGATCACGTATATCTCAAACTTCAACTGAGCACAATCAAGCAATTCCTAATCTTATGGGAGGCATATATGAATTTGAACAAGGAAGGGTCAAGTTATCATGATAAACTGATTGATTCTGCTGCAATTACTTCTGGCAATAATTTTCCATCTTTTGGAGGTTTTCCATCTGACATCTCCTCATCGACACTGCATGAATCACTTAATGAAGGTCTTCTACATCATTCACATCTCATAGCAGATTGGCTACCATTTTCTGTGAAAGATAGCCAAGAAGAAAATATCGAAGTGGCAGAACTTGATTTTGGGGCAAGGTTGGTCTTTTGTGTCTTGCGTATAAGAATGTTAGTAGGTTATCAGTATTCTTACTCTTTATACTGTACTTGTTAGTAATAAGATGAAAATTAATGGTAAAATGGTAGTTTATTGAATCAACACTAAATTTCCAGCATGGGTTATGATTGGTATGTAAAGAACTGTAGGATTCACCCCTTTTTTCAACGTTAGACCATGCCGTTGTTTATGTTTTTTATGATGACAATAATTCATAATGATAATGAATGTCATCCTGTAATAACTATGAATTAAGATTAGATACACTGTGATGGATCTGAAATGTCATGTTCACATCCATTAAGCTTCTCGTCGTTGTAAACATTCAACCTTAAAAAAAGACTTTAGATCCCTGGAAATGTGGAGTATCACTATGACCAAGTTTCAGTGTATAGTTGAGAAGAAACTGTTCCTGCTCGTCAACAGTAGGAAAATCTCCCTCATTCTGCAAATTGCTAAATGGCGACCAACTCTCTGGTTTCTTGTATTCTCCCCTTTTAAAGGGAATGGTCTAAACGTCAGATTAGTTATGCAGGGTGAAAAAGAAAAAAGACTACTTCTAATATTATCTTACTATTAACAAAGAATTTCTTTGATGTGTTTATACTTTAAAAATCCAATGGTACACCACATAATATTCATGCGTTGCCACTTCTGTTTCTTTATATAAGATTACTCAATGTTAGTGACTACATATCACAATCTTCCAAATACTAAGCTTTATTTATCCAGGTTAGTTTTTTCTTTTGCAATCCTTGTGATAAGCATTGTGACTACTTCTCTCAATGTCTCTGACTCTCATTCCCTTTTTTTTGTTGGCCTTTGTGCAGTGTGGACCAATTCTTTGAGTGTTTAGATGAAATGAGAAGTTCCCAATCTGCATTTGGAAACAGCGGCACGTGGTCCTGGAAAAATTCTGTTTTCAGTGCTATTACTGCAGCATCCAGCCTTGCTTCTGGATCTTTACAGATTTCCTCGGGTATGTGCATGTGTTCTCCATATATTGGCTTTCACATTTTAAACAAATCAGCTTTGATTATCTTGTTAGGCTTCAAACAGCGCCAACCTGCCTTAGTTTACTCAATTTTAAATTGTTTTTGGTGTCAATGTGCCACTGTTTCATAAGTATTTATTTACTTTTTGGGTAGAAGGAACCTGTCTTAACTGTGTGCACTTCAGTTATTTTAAGACCCAAAAGGATCTTTTAATGCAAGAAAATTCAAATTCAGTCACGAGATAAACCAGTATTTTGAAGATTCAGTTTCCTCTTATTTTAATTTTTATGGCTTTGTTTTGTTGTTAAGTGAAGTTGTGATGTTAGTCCTTAGCTTTATTTGCATTCTCGAGATACACTTTTAGTTAAAATTTAACTTTCAGATCAAATTACAATTGAAATGTATTTTTTTCCTCTTCTCATTTCTCTGTGATTCTGCTTTTGAAGCAAAAAGAAGGAAACTGTGTCATGACCCTCTTTACTTGAAAGGTTTATTAGCCATTTTCTGTTGAGGTGTTAGGTACTTGACAATGAAGTTTCCCGCATGAAACTGTCTTATGAGTTATTTTCTCATAATTTTTTTGGAATGAAAATCTCTAAGTAATTCATCTTACTGTTTATTTGAGGCATTACCGATTTTGTTTGATTTTGAAATGCCAAAATCTACAGGCCTCCATCTCAGCTAAAAAATAATATGAGTAGCCCGTAGATGCTTAACATTCATGTTTACTGTGCGCTCATTAAAGAGTTGCAATTTTATGCTTGAGTTTTGTTTTACTAGTGACTTTTTTGTAATGAGTAGTATGCAAAATTATGAATACTGTTTTGCTGTGTATATAATTATGGGGCCTATATTTGGAGTAATCATTGATCATCACAAGCACTATGAAAATAAAGTCATGACCTGAAGGAATAGGTATATTATATCAATTTTAAGAAGGGAAAGGTCAATCTGCATGAGTGTTTTCTGTTGAATTCTTTAGAAGAGCATGGCAAGTTCTATTTTTACAAGTCGGTTCAAACTTCTCATGGTAGATTCTTTTTTCTAAGAATAGTTTCATGCCTCCCTTTTGAGGTCAATAGAATAAATAATTTTTGTATTGACTATTAATTGCAGATCAGAAGCATGTTGAAACAAATTTGAAAGCAACTTTTGCTGGACTTTCTATTACACTTTCATTACACGATGACGACCAGACTATGTTATTAGATCAGCAAACTGATGGGAGCTCAGAGCAGCATTTTCTGGCTGCGGAATGCCGTGACATAATTCTTGTTACACAGGTGTTATTGTGCTAGGAGATTATGGAAAATTATGTTTATGAAATTTATCCTTTTACTCTAATACCCATGGTTTTTACACAGGTTTCTCTTCAAGAAATGAGTTTTCATGGGACAGTTGAGTATGTGGAGGTTTCTGATTACATAAGCTGTAAAGAAAAGGGCACTGACTTTAGTTTTTTGATTAAACATCTTCAAGCTAATGTTCAGGAGGCCCTCCCTCCACTTCCCGTGTCATTCAATGATCATGATATGGATTTAGTTAATGATTCAGCCATCTCAAATTTTCTTCTTGGCAGTGGCGTTGATTCCACAAAAGTAACTTTGCTTGAAACTTCTGGTACTACCTCTTGTCGAGTAAATGTAATGTCTAGTTCCGAAGATGAAAATTCCAAATTGTCAAATTCATTTTCATTGAAACTGGCACCCTTCGTTCTATGGGTTAATTTTCCATTAATAAGCATCTTACTGGAGTTTCTGAAGAAAATTGAAAAATATATAGTGTTGAATGAGGAAAAGAATGTCTTCTCATCCAACGCTTTCAACAAAAATATTGGAACGTGTGAAAAAGATGTCGAAAGAAATTCTGTTCATGTCAAACCCTTAACTGCAAAAAGATTTCTGGGAGATATATTTATTACAAATGCAAGGGTATTACTATGTTTCCCATTTGAAAGTGGCCAGAATATAAGGAATTATAGTTCATGGGAGCAGTTTATTGCTCTTGATTTTTCTTCACCTCCTGATTTGGACAAGGGAGTAAGTCAAGAGTGTGATTCGTCTTTCAATTCAAGTTTGCGGAAACAATATTCAACAGCTGCAAACGCTTTTCATTTGAATGTTGGAAATCTCGGTGTTTTTTTGATAACTCCAATTGTGGACGGAGCTAAAGTTGACCTTGATAAGATGCCACAAAAATTTCTTGCTCATAACATTATTTCTATCTTGAACAACAGAAGTTGTAGTCCTGTCGTTACAATGTTTTGGCAGGAGGGCCATGTTACAGGTCCGTGGATAGCAAAGAAGGCAAGGTCTTTAGCTAGAGAAGAGTCAAGGAGCAGAAATAAATTTGTTGGAAAAGGTCATGAATTTACTTCTGCATCAGCTGTGAAAGATATGAAAGAATCATACTCTCAAACTCGACAAGAAATGATTTTGAGCTCCACTCTGGTCCTTCATTTTTCACTTCATATTGTTAAGATTCATTTAAACAGTTTCAAGTATAAAGGTGTTAGTTGTCTATTGAATCATTTGATAAAAGAGTTCTCTAATGTTACCTGTGAGGCTGCAGATGCTGTTAAACAACTTTCTCCTTCCCAGAGATCTATTGTTGTGGACTGTGATTGTGTGGAAATCTCAATGAATCCAGATATAAAAGATAATATTAAGAGTTCTATTCAGAAAGAGCTTCCTGGATCATGGTATCATCTTAAACTTGAAGTTCAGAAATTTGAGCTAGTGTCCGTCTCAGATGTAGGAGGTATTAAAGATGCCAGTTTCTTTTGGCTAGCTCATGGTGAAGGAAAACTGTCGGGTTGTATCACTGGAGTTCCTGATCATGCGTTTCTTTTAATCTCATGTAGCAACAGTACTTTAAAGCGTGGGAATGGTGAAGGTTCAAATGTGTTGTCATCCAGACTGGCTGGCTCTAATATCATACATATGTTTGACTCTGAGAGTGCCCATGGTTACACAACAATTAATCTAAGATGTATGACATTTGGGGCGGTAGGTGGTAGGCTGGATTGGTTGGATACCATTTCATCTTTTTTCGCACCAACCGAACAAGTAACAGAAAAGAATGTGCAAAGGGAAAATAAATCTTCTCCGGTTACTTTTTTTCTTATTTTGGTTGATGTTGGATTGAGCTATGAACCTTACTTAAATAACTTGTTGGTCAGCAGTGAACTTCATGGTTCAAAGTCTAATGGTTCAATCTCTAACCAGGGTTTGGGTGAGAAATATGTTGCTTGTCTACTGGCTGCATCTTCTCTGACTATTTCTAATGCATCGATGGAAGGCATAGTTAAAGATGAGTACAAAATTGGACTACATGATGTTGGGCTTCTTATAAAGTGTGTGTCAAAACCCGAGTACCTTGGTGGCACTTACAGTGTTGAACATCTTGCCAAGATTGGCTATGTGAAAGTTGCTCGAGAGGCACTCATTGAAGCGACAGTTAAAACTAATTGTTCTAGTGGACTTCTGTGGGAGGTGGAATTTTCAAAATGTCATATTTTTATCGAAACTTGCCCTGATACGAACTCTGGTATGATTCGTTTAGCTGCTCAGCTTCAGCTACTATATGCTCCAGAGCTGGAGGAATCAGTTTTGCACTTACAGGCAAGATGGAATAATGTTCAACAGGCACAAGAGAGCGAGCTTTTTGACAATGAAGCATATTCTCCTCATTCTAGTGTAGATAAAGAAACTGACGCTTGCTTAGTTGGCTTGATGGATGAGATATGTGAAGATGCCTTTCTATCAGAAAAGAACCAAAGTACTAAATACAATTCCGCAGAAGTAACTGTTTGTAAGCCACCTGATGAATCTATTCCTATGGAGATTTCTTTCAAGAGTCACGAAACTCTCAACAGTTACTGCCCTGATTTTCCCTTGTTTACTGCACCGGAATTGAAAAGGAGTGAAGCATCATCTACTCCTGAATGTTCCTATACCAAGTTCATTGAAGAATATTGTTTTTCAGAGCTGCGCTCGCTGTCAGAGTTATCACTTTGTAGGCCGATGTCGCGTGATAACTCTAAATCTAGAAATGAAGACCTTGGAGAAGAAATTATCGGATGGTATGGGGATATGTCATTACACATTGTGGAAAACCACATTGATGAAAGTTGTATTAGTGAACAATCTGTCGAAGAGGATCTTTCATCCAGTGAAAGTAAAAAGATCTTCAATTTTGGGAAGGCTGCTGGATGCGTCCTTGTTACAGATATCGACATCAGCTGGAGAATGTATGCTGGTTCTGACTGGAATTCCAGTGGTGAAAATGAAAGGCAAACCGTAAAATGTTGTAAGAGGGATGTAAATGCTTGTCTAGAGCTTGCACTATCAGGGATACAAGTCCAGTACGATGTCTTTTTAGATGGTGGATTGTGCACATCTAGGCTCTCTCTTGCGGTCCAAGATCTCCATCTTTATGACAAAAGTAAAGATGCTCCTTGGAAACTGGTGACAATTTGTTATTTGAAGAATTTGATATTTGAAGAATTTAATATTTGACCTTTTGTGACAATTACAGACAGAGTTATAAAGTTTTTTTTGATATATCTGCAGATGATAGGATACTACAACTCGAAGGATCACCCTCGGGAATCTTCTTCTAAAGCATTTAAGATTGAGTTAGAAGCTATCAGACCAGATCCTTCTACTCCTCTTGAGGAATATAGGTTCAGCTATTTTTATCTATTTAGAGTGCTTATCGGTATTTTTTTTATAGTCTGCTTATTGTCATGGAACACTGTTGCATATTGAAACTGAGGAAGAAATGCCCTCCATATAATATATAAAAAAGAAGCGTAAGCTATTATGCCTTTTAATTCGAAACAATCAAACTAGTAAGTAAGATCTTATCAACGGCAAGATCTTTTATGCTAAGTATTATAAATTATTTCATATAACAGCTTGATCTAAAACTGAAAAAAGGGTAATTTGTTGATAGATAATTGGATGGATGGATAATTACATGAAACAACCATATGCAACATGCATCATTTTTGTGTATTTTGAAATGTTGAGTGCGTTGACTATATATGTGTAACAAGCAACCAATTTCAAAACTGTTGACATCTTTAATTTACAGAAACGATGGGTCCTTATTGTTTATTGGAAATTTTTTACAAGTATGACTCTTTGTTTTCTCTTTGCCACTAAAGACGTTGTTGAGTCACTAACTCTTGTATTTCTGATCAGGTTACTTGTGTCTTTCCTTCCTATATTATTGCATCTTCACCAACAACAACTTGATTTTCTCATTAACTTTTTTGGGAGTAAAAGTGCATCAATGGATCAATCTTCTAGTCATCTTCAAAGTTCCGATAATTTAAAATCAGTGCCAACTGCATCTAGAAGTCTTGCGGGGCAGACTGTTGTGGAAGAGGCACTACTCCCATATTTTCAGGCGAGTTACCTGATGCATTTATATTTTTTTAGCACCATAATTTTTAGTGGGGATTTGTTGAATAAACCACATTTTTATTTTTCTAGACGAAGTAAATCTTAATGGCAAAAAAAGGATAATATAAAATTGTTAAACTCAGGCAAGATCATAAAAAAACTATTAACTAAAATATGGATATTCTCTCCAAAAATAACAAATAATTCTGACAGTGAACAAAACAGTTGGTTATTTTGAGAGACTATTTTTCATCATCCACAATGGACTGAAGGAGAAAAACTGACGATACAGTTTACTTTACTGTGGAATAAGGAAAATTATACGAAATGGTTGTAAACACATGGTTCTTTATAGATTATCTGTTAAACTATTTTTTCTGACCAGCATTTCATTTGATACTAATTTTGATATTGTCTTTTAATCTGTCAAATCTAGCATGTGTAGATCACATTGTGGGTTTATTCAGGTTATTTAACTCTATTTCTAATTTGTTTTGCAATTTTTGGGCCAATTTCAAACATGATAAAAAAATGACTGTTTGAAATTATATTAGAGATCAAAATTAAGTTAAAAATACTCGATCTGATGTAAATCATGATATACAAGCATTGAAATTTTTAGATAAATCAATAACAAATTCCAAATTATAGACGTTTGAAAGGTGGAAGTTTGGTAAAAGAAAGAGACAGCCTTAAGGTGTTTATTTTAAAAGGACCTCAACGGTTAGGTCTTATAGCTATTTTTTCCCATTTGGACACGACAATATCAAACAAATAGCTGTTAAATGTCTAGAAGTATTGTGTCACTTGCTCAGAAGGATTAATATTCTTTGAAATATCATGGTTTGATCTATCAAATATCATTATATGACGTCTGAAATATCGTTATATCACGACTCAAATGTCATTATTCGATGTTTTCCCTCAGAAGTCTATTGTGACAATGGAGCTAAATAATTATAAAATTTTGCTAAAGCACTAGAATCGCCTTCTAGAGAAGTTTTGAGATACAGTTGGTTAGATGTGTGAACAGAAGGAACTTCGAGACAAAATACAACTCTTTCAGCATAGCATAACAAATCATGTGCCATTCCAGAACAATGATTTGCATGTATGAGAAAAGTGAAAATCTTTGTTGGGGTGTTCATTTAACATCAAATAGTTGTAGATTCAAAACACAGTTTTCACTTTTCAGGCACAACTTCCTTGCAACCTAAGATGAAGCAGATCAAAATGTTTAAGTTGAAATTTTAGTACTTCCTTTTTATCATAGGAAGTCTCTATCCTTCCTTGCTTTATGGACTTTTCCTTACACATTTTTGTTTGGATTAATAATAATGCCTCCTTTACTTTGTGCTATAGACGTTGACTAGGACTAGAAACTTGCAACTTTTCTGGATGGGGATTTTTTTGCTGTTGTCCAGCTGGGAAGAAGTTGTTTATTTTTTCATAAAATGAATTGGTAATTTTAACTTTAAATGTTGCATATTTCTTTCCAGAAATTTGATGTAAGACCTTCTGTTATTCGAGTTGACTACAGTCCCAGCCACGTTGATTTAGCTGCATTAAGAGGTGGAAAGTATGTAGAACTTGTAAACCTGGTTCCTTGGAAGGTAAATTTTTTTTTTTTCCCTTTTAACGTTGCAATTTTTTCAGCCAAATAAAAAACATTATTCCATACATGGTTCTCATCAAGTTGCATTTCTCATCATACATGAGTTTTCCCTGCACTAAATCACTGTTTAATTTTTGGTTTCATGCTTTAATATTTCTTTGCGACTGTAATGCTTAGATGATTACCTTTTCTGTTAATTTTGTAGAACTTTAAATAAATAAAAGTTCTTTGATTTTCTATTTTTCCTTCATGCCATAGTATTCCGACCAATAGAAAATTTCAAATCTGGTCAGCTTTGTCTGTGATGTTAAAGTTTGTAATCTTTTAATCAAGGTCCTGATTTGTCTCAGCATGGAATGGTTAAGTTTTTTTTTTCCTTAGGGAGTTGAATTACAACTAAAGCATGTTCATGCTGTTGGCATATACGGATGGAGCAATGTATGTGAAACAGTTGTTGGAGAGTGGTTGGAAGACATTTCTCATAATCAGGTAGGGTTGAGTATTTGACTTTCCAATTCTACGTCTTTGATTTCTAAATCAAATCATGTGATTCAGATCCATAAAATATTGGGAGGTCTTCCAACCATCCGATCATTGGTTGCTGTTGGGGCTGGTGCTTCAAAGCTGGTTTCTTTGCCAGTTGAGAGCTACAGGAAGGATAGAAGAATACTCAAGGGGATGCAAAGAGGTGATTTGTTGCTTTATCTTCAAACTAATCCTGCAACTTCTGAAAAATATGAAGTCCAAAGATCAAGATATTGAGATTTTTTTATTTGCATATGTTGATGTTCCCGATTGCTTTGAACAGTCCCTTTTTTTGGAAATGAGTGAGTTGAGCATATAGTTTGGGGAATTAAAGTACTTTAATTGAGGCCAAGTTTGGGCTTTACCTTTCTCACTAACTTGAATCTGTACTTTTTGTCTTTCTATGACGTATTTTTTGAAGGTACCTCTTTTGTGATATCTTGATATGGAGTTTCTTACACATGATTCAAAGGTTTTGCTGGGCACTTAATTAACTTTCACTATGCAGTAGCATCTTGCATATTTGTGGCTAGTCTGATCGCCTTTTCTTTTTAATTGCTAGATAATTTAATTGATTGTTACCATACTATTCTTTCCATGTACTAATTGATTTAGACGTAGAGAAAAATAGACCTTGGCTTCCATTGGCATACATGTATGCAAAAAATTTCCCTGTCTTTGTACGATATTTCTTTGCCCTACTATGTGAAAGTGCAAATTTGAGGTTCTCATATTTTGCTCAATTATGCTTTTCAGTATTATATCTCTTTTTCTGTAGGATCATCTGTATTGAAATATTGGTCCTGTGGCCATTTCATCTGTAAAAGATTAGTTTTTCTTTCATCACTGATTTCCACAAAAAAAATTTCAATCATATATTCATAACAGATTGCTTATCTTTAAATGAAGGTGCATCAATATCTTTTTCCAGGTACTATTGCATTTCTCAGGAGTATTTCCCTTGAAGCTGTTGCATTGGGAGTACATCTAGCTGCTGGGGCTCATGACATTTTGGTTCAAGCAGAATATATAGTTACAAGTAGTCCATCAGTGAATGTCCGATCTAAAGCTAAATTAAATGCAAGATCTAATCAACCTAAAGATGCCCAAGAAGGAATACAAAAGGTGAATAAGTCATTTAGTTGGATTTAATTTGTTGTTTTGTATGTGCAATGCTCTGGCGCTTGGAAAGAGAGTTGATTTTTTAAACCTGCGTACCTGTGTATATTTCTGTGAAATACTTTTAATCGATTTCAATGCTAATCATACTTGTATTTACACTTTATCCTGCTGTTGGAGACAATTTTTGCATGCTAAATGCAAAAAATAATGTTTTTGATTTTCCTGTTCTGGTACTAATAGACTTTATATAGGCATATGAAAGCCTTAGCGATGGCCTTGGTAAGTCAACCTCTGCCTTGGTTCGGACACCTTTGAAAAAATACCAACGTGGAGCAGGTGCAGGATCTGCTTTAGTTACTGCTGTTCGAGCGCTGCCAACAGCTGCTATAGCTCCGGCATCTGCATGTGCAAGTGCCTTGCATTATGCTTTTCTAGGCTTTAGAAATAGGTAATGTTTTTCTTTTTTTCAACATGTATATCACATATCATTCATTGTGTCATCTGGTATTTTCAAAAACTTAATGAATTTCTCATGTTTGTAGCCTTGATCCAGACCGTAAAAAAGAATCCATGGAGAAATATATGGGTCCCACTGAATCATGGGAACATAATTAACACGTTGAAGGTGAATTGGTGTTGACTGCATATTTTGTGAGATATAACTGAAAATTCTCTTTAGTCATTGCGTTTTGTGGTCATTAACATGGGTTTTGTTTTTGTTTTTTAAACTTATGCAGAGTACTTCTGAGTTCATGTGCCTAGCCTAAAGTAAATAGTAAAGGTTCTTAATTGATTTTGGTGGAGTCCTATGTAATATGTGAGTTAAGCCTGCTTTCACACAACCCATGTGTATTTGGAGCATTTAGTTTTGTAAGTCATATTCATGTAAACATAAATTTAGGAAGTTGTCCAATTATTTTGTGTAGGAATGGTGAAGATTTGATAGGAATTAGCTTAATTTTAGGGCCCTGTAAATATTAGTTGTTGTTTAGTAATGATTGGCTGCAAAACAAGGCATATTTATAGAAGCCTAAGAACCATGGACATGTCAGAGTCTTTGTAGAACACCCCTTTTGTTTTCTTGACAAATTATGAGTAGACGTGAATTTGGACACTCCTGGATGTGGCAGACATTTCTCTGCCTCTTCCTTCTCATTGATTTTCTCTCTATTGCTTTCTTTGGATGGGTCCTTTCCTTCTTCCTCCTTCGTTCAAGTCTTTTTTTGTGTCCTACTTGGTATACGGATTTGCAATAGAAACTTTGTTCTATGATAGTCCTACTTTAGAAAAATGGGAAGCTCGTGCACATAACGGCAGTTGTATACTTTCTTATTTTCAAAATGTTATGAAATTTTATCAGCACTAAACTGATTCATTTTGTTGCAGATGTACAGATATAGACACTATTCTCTTCAGAAATCAAGCAAAGGCATTAATTTGTTGAAGATGTACAGGTCATTGGCAATAATCTTTTTTTCTTTTTCTTTCGTAGAAGGTTCAAAGTGATGGTGTAAATTATATAATGTGAGTGAACTCCAATGAGGATTTGGAATTGTAAAGACAGGGTCATAGTCATGCCCCAAAAATTGACATTTGGAGTAAGAGCTAGGACTGCAAGTTAGCCATTCAACATCAAACGTGCTGAAAAAGTTTTAAGGATGAAGTAAATCCCTCCATTAATCTTAATGCTGCAAAAAACTGGTAAACAATGTGTAGTGCAGCCATGGTTAAGCACGTCTTTAGTTTGAAATTTGATGAGATTGAGCTGGTCTTTTCTTACTCCGTTTGACTTCTTCTATCTAAACTCTGCTTATTTTCCACTGGGTAACATGCAAATCAGCCATTCAGCTACTGTTAGTTAAGCAAATAAACAATGAAGTTTGAAATTAGAGAAATAGCTGCCTTATAATGATGAGTAATAGGTGAATGTTCGAGCTTGTCACCACCGTATCAGGGAGCATTTATCTACAGTTCTTTAAAAGAAATAGGTGACTGTTTGAGCTTGTCACCGCCATTATTTGAGAAATACCTACAGTTCTTTAAAAGAAATCTTGGACGAAATTAGCGACAACACATTGAATAATGGCAAAAGCGTGAGATTGAAAAAATGAATTTTGAAGATTAAATATGTTAAATTAGGGTAAAAGAGGGCCGCTTGTGGCAACAAAATGCTGCAACCAAAGAGTTGATAGGAGAGATTTTTGAAAATACATTGCATATTTTATGTTTTTATAGTATTAACTAAGCATTAACCTCATATTTAAATTTTATATTGTAGTAATGAGATGACCAATGACATAGATTGATGAAGCATTGACATGGAGGGGCGTAGATTAATGTAAAAGTTTGTTATAGAAAAAGAAGTTTTGTAGTATACTTTAAACGTTTTTTAGTAGAACAAGGACGTGTAATGAGTTGCCCGCACGGGCATAGCTCAGTTGGCTCAGAGATGATAGATTGAGTACAAGAGCCTAGGTTCGACGTCTGCGCTGTCATAGTGTTGGAGTTGTTACCCCCAATGTTGTGGTAGCTCCATGAGATATCAGATAAATACCTCCTATCTTTGGGCCGCTGAGTCACCGTAATTTAACCCCCTCACCAATTGTTGGGCCGGGGTGTGAGGGCCCTGGGGCCTAGAGATTTCGCCTTTATTAGATACAATGACGTGTAATGAGTTCGTCTTTGAAATTTATAAAAATGGTAGTTTGTATACCTTAAGTTTCAATGGGGTTGAAAGACTGTTTCGCTGCAAGGTTTTCCCAAGCTAATATTGTAAAACAAAATATTTACCATAGTGTTTTATTAAAAAAAACATTTTAAAAAATAGTACATTACGAGACATTACAAGAAATAACCAAATTAGCTTCCTTAGACAAGTATTGGCATGACTTTCAACTAGCTATACATATGTCTTCTTGGGTAAAGCACGCTATGTCAACTATCCCAAAATATGACATGGTTTGAATAATTCAGTGATTCATTCAATTTGGTTGTTTTTCTAGCAAAAGAGAAAAAGCAGATGCACAAAGTCGTGACCATGCAACGTTTATGAGTTTCAACACCGAAACTCAACGAACGAACAGCATCCCAAAATGTAAACATGGTATATTTATATTGCAACGAATGAAAAATTACAAAATTAATGTGCACGTTTGTAATTTCAATGTAATTGGACTGAAGTTTAAAGCTCAAAAAGACATTAGTTACCGGAGGCAGTGGAGGCAACTAATCGTCTAAAATATGACATCGGTACATCGAAATCCATTCTAGACATCTACGGAGCGTGCAACCTAATGGCCGAACTTAGGATAGAGGTCAACAAGATGTCTTGTTTTCGGGGATGCACAACAGAATTATGCTATCGAAAATTACCCTCAAGAAGGGTACTATTTTATCATTCCTAATGAACTAGCATGATTGATATTGGTGATAGTAAATATACCCTCCATCTCGCTTATCGTCAGGAAAACCTATAAATCGGTTGATGTCCTCCGTCATCGTAACAAAATCGGTCTCCAACATGAAACCTATAAATTATGATTCTAATTTTTGAATGCTAAATAGATTAGAATCATAGTAATTTTTTTAATAGCATCAAAGCAAATTCGAGAGCTTCAAAGTGCATGCCAGATAGAATAACAAGGGTAGGAACCAAACAATCATGGTGAGACAAGTCTCCGTCGCTAGACAATTTGTTGTGATTGTTGGTCCGAATGTCGATCGTTCATGTCTACACGTCCCAACCAAGGGTTCAGACTCTCGACTCGGCCGTCCATTGATTGGTCACTCTACCAAATGCTCTGCGCATAAACATGTTTTGAGTTGAGATATATGTTGCATCAAGATGATATTCTGAGTATAAAATTCAACGCTTTCGATCATCAACTGACAAAATCATCATTCGCTCAACTGTTTGTTGTATACTTTAAGTTGTATTATTTTAATCGGTTTGGTTTAGTTTTACTCATTTTTTAGAATTTAGACCGAATCGAACATATTTAGTTTTGTCAGTTCGGTGTGTTTTGGTTTTTTCTTTGGTTTTTCCACATTGAAACCACACCGCACTGAATAATAAGGTTCGGTTTAGTCCAGTTTTTCAGTGCAAACCAAACCGATTTTCACCTATATCTGAAAGGATTGTAAAAGGAATTTGTAGTTAGGATCTATCCAGAGAACTAATTTTTTATTTGAATTTGTAATTAGGTTCAAAGTGTATCTGTGAAATCACCCCAAACCTTTCGTTTCGGGAAGAAAATAATATTTACCGGAAAAAAAGAGCATGTTAGACATGATTTACCGGAAATTAATATTTCAAAATAAAAAGTGACAAGAAATTACAGTGGAACATACATGTCAGAGTTTGAAAGTAAAGGTGGACAAAACCAACACAAATTGATAGACTGATTCAAACTATAACTCTTTTGATCTGTTTTAGTCGATCTTGATTATATACGGTTCTGGTTCTCGTTTAAAAAGTTTAAGATTAAGATATAGATAAATATATGATGGATAATTTTGATAAATATATGATTTGAAAATTACTAATTATTATCATCTTTGATTATTTTAATATTTTTAATTTAGTATCACGTATTTTTATATTAATAGTTATGTATTTTGTATAATTTAAATTATTTTATTTTATTTTTCTATAAAAATTTAAGGCTCGAAGAGGGGTGTTATGGTATTTGCACATTACTTGTCGTGGTGTCTTTCTATTGGCTAAAACACGTCGGTCATATCGACTTCGAGTGCCCGACTATATAAATCCAAATCCCCCTTGCGACTTGGAAAACACGAAAGCCAGAGAGAATTTCGTAGAAATGGAAGTTAATTCTAGGGCGTCATCCTCTTTCTCCGTCAACGTCAACGAAGAATTCGATTTCGTGCTCTTGGAAGAAGTTGAATGCCTTTCCAACTGGGAGTTCGTCGATCTTCTCGATGATCAAAATGCTTGCGGTGGTTGCGACAACGACGAACTCGCTTCTGATCTCCAAAGTGCTGTTCTCCCTTTGAATTCGCTGCCGGTAACTCGCCGAGAATTCTTCGTCCAAGATCATCGTGAGGGGAACAACTTTGATTATGGATGCTCTGATAATCTTGAGGTGCAAGAGGATGTTTCCTTTTCAAAGGAAGATGAGGATGCTGGTGATGTGTATGATTTGGACGACGAGCTTGTTCCCTGGTCTGTGGCAAGGAAATTTGAGAGACAGAGAATGAGGAAGGTGGATAAGAGACAGATTCCGAAGATGTGCAGTTCAAGGAAGTGTCCGCAGTTGCTTTTGAGGCCTGGCAGCGTCCGCGGCAAGCATGGTCTTGGATTGAAGTGTAATTACTAGTCTGGTAGGGCTCAAAGCGATCGATTGAATAGATCGCATGGTTGATCTAACATGGAGTTGAACGATGTAATTGCCGTCAACTTGTTTTCACAGTTTATTTGGTTGTATAAATTCTGTCTAGGTTATCTAATGGTTCGTGCTCTGTAATAAGGTACCAACGAATTTGCTATCACCTTTCGTAAATCATAAATCTGCTTCTTCGGTGACGCTTCTTTGTTTTGGTTGGAGAACTTGGAGGTCATGAATGAAAATTCAAATGCGGCATTGATGACTGAAACTTGATTTTTTGGCTTCTGGACTTGCGAACTTTGTAAACTTCAAGGTTTTCAGAAAAATTCCTGAGCTTATCTGATAAGGGTCTGTGTTTTTCTTCCTTCCCGGAAAGTCATTTTTTGCTCCTGCACTTGGGTTTCTACCATTAGTCGGAGAAAACTAGTTAATAACATGCTCATAATCATCATCTCAATTAGCCTAACAATATTATAATTTTAATATAGAAATTAAGGGGTGATTACGTTGAAGGCAATTTCCTTCTTCTTTTCTGCTCTCCTTGCTAGAGACGTGTAGTACCTGAAATGTTAGTAAATCAACCCACAAACCCGAAATTCCACAGATCTGGCAATGAGACTAGATAACCAGAAAATAGTTCATTCATGAAACCCAGAGTTCTAATACAAACGTGCTAAATAGGGTGAGCTACCCTAATCGCCCATGATTACAAAACAGAAACTAACTTTAACTAACCTGCTCCACTACTAACAAACATTTCCTTGCCTGCTATAGAATCTTCTGAATCTTCCTTTCTTTGTGATTTCTTGTGCAACATTACTCCCATCCTGAAGAACGACCTTGTCCTCAAGGTCGAAATCAGGAAACTGCTGCCTTATGGTCTCCTCGAGTTCCCATGTCGCCTCATCATCGGGTCTGTCATTCAATCGGATTAATATTTGTTGTCTTCCCGACGAATTCCTAGCTTTTAAAATTGCTGCCGGACGAGCTTGATGATGGATAAGTTCTGCTCCCCCGACAACTGGCTCTGTTGATGAAGTGTGATTCCCAACAACCTTCTTGAGTTTGGAGACATGAAATATAGGGTGCACCTTAGAGCCTTCTGGAAGTTGAAGTTTGTATGCCACCGCTCCAATCTTGGTTAGTATCGGAAAAGGGCCCAAAAATCTGGGAGCGAGTTTCATATTGTCTCGATTTGTCAGAGATTTTTTACGGTATGGTTGTGCCCTAAGCCAAACAAGCTCGCCGATAGCATAGTTCTTGTCTGTTCTCGACGCATCCGCCATTTTCTTCATTCTGTCTTGAGCCCGAACCAAGTTTGCTCGTAATTGTTGAAGAATATCATCTCTATCTTTAAGCAGGTTGTCTAGTGAATTGATCGTTGTGCCGCCTCCGAAGTATCATATGAGAGAAGGTGGGTCCCTTCCGTAAAGCGCCTTAAATGGGGTCATGCCAATTGCGCTTTGAAAATTAGTATTGTACCAATATTCAGCCCATGATAGCCATTTTGACCACAACTTTGGCTGGTCGGACGTGAAACACCGGAGGTATGCTTCTAGGTAACGGTTAAGACTTCGGTTTGGCCATCCGTCTGTGGGTGGTATGCTGAGCTCATTTTTAATTGTGTTTGTGAAGCCGAAAGAGCTCTTTCCAAAATGAACTAGTAAAGACCTTGTCTCGGTCACTAACAATACTTCTTGGCAGCCCGTGTAATTTGATAATTTCTTTGCAAAAAATTTCTGCAATTTGTTTAGCCGTGAAGGGGTGTTTGAGTGGAATAAAGTGAGAAAATTTTGTGAGCCGGTCGACCACCACCATAATCGAGTCATAACCTTATGATTTTAGCAATCCATCAATAAAATCCATTGAGATGTCTTCCCAAACTAACTCTGGAATAGGTAGCGGTTGGAGAAGGCCTGCAGGATGCGAAGAATCCATCTTAATTTTTTGGCACGTGTTACACACAGCAACTTCCTTTTGGACATCCCGTGTCAATCCTTTCCAATAAACTTGGGCACTTAGTCGTTTAAAAAATCGCCATACCCCCGAGTGACCTCCAATTGGAGAGTTGTGGAATTCTTTTAGAAGCTTGGATTTAAGACGCGAGGTGGCTGGTATTCAAATTCGTCCCTTGTATAGCAGAATGCCATTGTGAAGCTCATATCTAGGGTCCTTGTTTTTTCCTTCCTGCAAAGTTTTTTTGATATTTTGTAACTTTGGATCAGCTTCAATTTCTGATTTTAAAGTTTCTATGTCGAGAAATTCTAGCCCCGATATGAAGTTTAACATCTCTTGTTCATACCATCTGCCCCGTCTCGATAACGCATCTGCCATTTTATTCTCCTTGCCAGGCTTATAATTTATTTTGAAATCAAACCCGATCAGCTTCACTAACCATTTGTGTTGCTCGGGAGTGGATAACCGTTGCTCCAAAAGATATTTTAATGATTTTTGGTCCGTGTAAATGACAAATGGGCTCCGAGTAAATACGATCTCCACTTGAGAATTGCCAAAACAAGAGACATGAGCTCTCGTTCATAGACCGATTTGACTCTTGTAGTTATCTATAAACCTTTGTTGTAATATGATATTGGTTGTCCCCTTTGCATCAGAACAGCACCGAGGCCTACATCTGAGGCATCAACATGCACCTCAAATGGTATGTCAAAATCTGGAAGTGCTAGAATAGGTATTGCAGCCATCTTTTTTTTAAGATTGTGGAAGGCCATTTCGGCCTCATTATTCCATTGAAATGCTCCCTTTTTCAGAAGATCGGTTAGGGGTCTTGCTAAGCTGCCATATCCCTTTATAAACTTTCGATAATATCTGGTTAATCACAAGAAACCTCTGACTTCCTTGATAGAATGTGGAGTAGGCCAAGCAAGCATTGCTGTAATTTTTTCTTCATCGGCTGCCACCCCACTAGCTGAAAGTGTATGACCCAGATATTGAATCGTGGTTTGGAAGAATGAACTTTTTTTGTTGTTAACTACAAACTGCTCCTTTTGCAAGACTTTAAGGACAAGCCGCAAATGTGTCAAGTGAGAAGTTGAGTCTCGGCTGTACACCAATATATCATCCATAAAAACAAGCACGAACTTCCTTAGGTAGGGCTTAAATATTTCCGTCATAATAGCCTGAAAGGTTGCCGGGGCATTTTTTAACCCGAAAGGCATGACAAGGAACTCGAGTGCCCTTCGTGCGTTCGGAAGACTATTTTTTCAATGTCTTTAGCTGCCATTCTAATTTGGTGATACCCGCTTTTAAAGTCCAATTTAGAAAAACATGTTGCTCCATATAACTCATCAATTAGTTCTTCAATAATAGGAAAAGGGAACTTGTTGGGAATACTTACTTCGTTCAATTCTCTGTAGTCTACGCAAAACATCCATCCCCCATCTTTCTTCCTAACCAATAAGATCAGGCTCGAGAACAGGCTTTGACTTGGTCGAATAAATCCAACAGCGAGCATTTCTTTCACCAATTTCTCTATTTCATTCTTTTGAGAATGGGGATATCGATAGGGTCGGATGTGAGGGGGGGCTGCCCCATCCATCAACCTTATTGTGTGATCTCTCACTCTCCTCAGTGGTAATTTCTGAAGATTGGCAAAAACCAGAGCAAACTCGTGATATAATTTCGAGACTACTTTTGATATATCCTCCGTGTGTACATGAGGATGTTCTCGGTCACTTTCCTTGTCACAAACCTGAACAAAAAAACACTGTTCTCCTTGCATATAAAGTTTGAGGGTTTTCTTTAAAGAAATACATTGACGACTGAGAGTAGTCTCCCCGACCAGTGTTATTTGTTTTCCATCGAGAGTGAAACTCATCCACAATTTGTCAAAGTTTGCTTGAAATGTTCCGAGCTTCTTGAGTCAATACATCCCAAGTATTAAGTCGACTCCTGGCATACGAAATGGATAGGCATCTACTCTGAAGGGGACTCCCTGAAGGAACAGAGGAATATCTGGGCACAAGGAATCAATTTCGGAACAGTAACCATCTCCCACCTTGATCTGCACTCGTCGGATTGCTCTTCTTGGAAGGTTGAGGCTTTGTACCACCTAATCATGGATAAACAAACAGCTCGCACCTGAGTCGATTAAAGCTAGAATTTTTCGCTCTCGTATTTGGCCCCGCAGCTTGAAGGAGTTGCAACCATCCACTCCTGCTAAGGTTCCCAGCGAGACGGTTTGTTGGATCATCATCAGGCCCTCTTCTTGTTCCTCATCAACAATCTCCGGATTTTCCGGCTAGAATAATTGTGCCTCCTCTTCCCCGAGCTCGTCGGACGGATCTACCTCCAGCAACCGCAGATTCCCTTTGCAGCAGTGACCCGGCTCCCACTTGTCCCCGCAACGGAAGCAAAGATTGGTCTCCCTTCTCCGTTGACGCTCCGATTGAGAAACTAGGGCTCGCGATTCCGACTTTTGATTCAGCAGGACGACTGGCCGATTCTTCTGCCTGAATGTGCGGTTCTCCCTTGACTGCTAGACTGGATTGCCCCATGAAGAATTTGGGCTGGTTTGGTGGTGGTATTGGCCAGAATTGGTTAGTTTGGAAAAATGGTTTGGTCCAGACCTCATCCCTACTGATTTGTAAACCTTACTTTTCAATCTATTTTCATAAGAGAGATCCAACATAAGGGCCTCATACACATTTCGTGGTCTCATGATCCAGACGTCATCTCGCAGGTCCAATGAGAGCCCGTTAAGGAAAGCCCCAAGGGTGGTTTCTGTATCCATGCCACGAATTCGGGCTGCTAGGGTCTGAAACTTATCCTCATATTCCTCCACACTTTCGGTTTGCTTAAGGCCCATAAGTTGCTCTTGCACTGACTTGAAGTCTTTCGACCCAAACCGTTGCCCAAAAGCAATTTTTAATTCTTCCCATTGGATGTTGGGCTCCTCATTTAAGATCCAAGCGTAGTAGTCCCAAGCTTTACCCACCATCAAATCTGACAGACAAGCCCTTCTTTCTCCAGCAGTAACTCGGCCCATTCTCAAGAACCTGTCAGCCTTTCGTACCCAAGACTTCCAATTCTCCTCGTCAAAAAGCGAAAGTTCTGCCCTCAAAAACTCCGATGACCTATGCACCGGCAATTCTTCCGGCTCTCGCATGTTGCTGTACAACGGAGACACCGCTCTGGTCTCTCGTCGTCTGTCCGGGAACTCTCGTGTTCTGTCTGGAGTTGAATAATGGGGTACAAACCACTGTCCAACTGGTCCTGGTGGTTCGTAATCTATCGCTTTCTTCCCTTTTGGATATGATGAATTTGACATATCCGCTTGGTTTGCTGGAATCGATCTATAGGCTATCCTCCAATTTGTCATGTCTGCCATTAGCGCTGGTTATCCTTTCAAACTTTCTTCTATTGTGCCGAGTCGATCCTTGAGGAGATTTAGTTGCTCCGATTGACCTTCCAAAACCTTTTTCATTTCCACTAATTCTCTGCTGGTTTCTCCTCCCTCATTTTTTGACGATTGCTTGGCCATTGCAGAAAAACTTTTCCCATATGGCTCTGATACCAATGTTGAAGGCAATTTCCTTCTTCTTTTCTGCTCTCCTTGCTAGAGACGTGTAGTACCTGAAATGTTAGTAAACCAACCCACAAACCCGGAATTCCACAGATCTGGCAATTAGACTAGATAACCAGAAAATAGTTCATTCATGAAACCCAGAGTTCTAATACATACGTGCTAAATAGGGTGAGCTACCCTAACCGCCCATGATTACAAAACAGAAACTAACTTTAACCAACCTGCTCCACTACTAACAAACATTTCCTTGCCTGCTATAGAATCTTCCGAATCTTCCTTTCTTTGTGATTTCCTGTGCAACAGATTATTAATTATAGACTTAGTCTATGACTACTTTTTTGTTATATTTTTTAATGGGTCGCTATCGGGAGATTAAATTTGTAACAATCCTCATTTACTTTTAGAATTTGTGACTTTAAGATGGAAGTGTTTAGGATTTTGTTTTATGAATGTTGGATAAATATTGAAGAATTAAAGTATTGTTGATGTTAGCAATTTAGTAGGTTAAAAGTGATAAAGAAAATAAGGTTTAAGGTGATATAAGTAATGATGTTATTCGGAAAGGTTAGAAAATATTATAAGTATTTAAGAATACTTTCGGTCGACCCCAGGATCGAGGAGAGGTCGACACAATGAATACTTTCGGTCGACTCCAGGATTTAGGAAGGGTCGACACAATTGAATACTTTAGGTCGACCCCAGGATTTAAGAGGGGTCGACACAAGTCACTCTCGGGAATACTTTAAGAGTGTTTAGTTTGAAATAATGTTTATAAACATGTTTACTAAACGTTTTATAAATATGCTTTATATGTATGATGTTATGTTTGACTTGAATAAATGATGAGTTTTTCACAATTTTATCTAAATGCTTCTGCTGAGTTTTACGAAAAGAATTTAAAGCCAAACGTTTTTCCAAAATCGAAAAATTTTATGTCAAATAAAAGAGGGATGTTACAAAATTAATTCAAATAATAATAATTATTTTTATTTTTATTTATTAAATATATATTTAAATCAATCTTATTTGTATTTGATTCTATTAATTACATCCATCCTTGTTTGACTTAGTGAGCATTTTAAGAGAACAAACGAGCTAAACGAGTAGAATCTAACAATTGCAACAAGCAAAGACTAAAGAACCGGATCAGAAACCTTTCCGAACCTTAAGATTCAAGTAATTTGTAACTATGTATGTGCTGCACTTAGTGACATTCCACGCTTAAATCTTTCTTTCCAATGTACTCATGTGATATAGTTCATACATACATTAATATAATTACATCAAAATTGTAATAATAAATTTCAAATCCCCAAAGGGGGAGATAGAATCTCATGCATATTTTTACATTTGATCATCAGATTTACTGTTTTTATGGAAGTAAACGAAACGATTCTAAATCCATGCCATGTCTTAAAACTGGGATCATGGATGGTTCCTTAATTACTGCAAACAAAATCAAACCATTGAATTTACTGAGACGGTGCCAGCAAACTAGTACCAACGTAGTGATTTGGATTAAAAGCTCCTATCAAGCAAATCCCAATTCGTAAACTAGATGTTCCATGAACTCTAAGAGCAGAAGATCTCCAGTTCAAACTTTAAAATAACATAGATATTGCATCTTATATGTACAAAACTACCAGAATCAGAAAATGGACCTAGAGTGTGGAGGAGGTATGGACTGCAGCCACGGTGGATACCATCGAATCAACTCCACAGATATTTCGGCCTCTGCAAATTTTATAAAATCCATTTTCTCCCCAGCTGTCTCCCCACGAGTTCTTGATGATCCAGAACGGCTTCTCCTTCATTCGCACCGCCGAATACCCTGCCGAACCATAGCCCACCAGCAACACTCCGTGATCCAACCTTTTCGAGCAAATGTAAGGGCATGATACTCCTCCAATGTATGTTTGCATGAACACTGCGTTAATGCCAACTTCATACCAGAAGAAAAAAAAACCAAAAATTAGGCTCTGTTCCTGATACATGAGGCCTTGCCTAACATTGTGAATTATGTGGACTTACTTGCAAGGGGGCCGTTTTTTACCAGATTAGCTGCGATTTGATCTTCGTCGAGAGAGACTACGCTGAAGTTGGCCACTGAGGCGACGATCTTTTCCTTGTCAAACTTGCACGTTCCGCGATCGGTACCAGTATAAGGATAGTCATTCTCTATCATTAGACCACCGGCTTTAAGCGTATACTCAAATGCACTATTCATCAACCCTCCATTGCAACCAGAGTCGCAAGAATCTGCTTCCTCTGGATCACACTAGTGAGGCACAGCCATTAACATAGAGAATTAAGAGGGAAAATTTGGGCTACTAAAGGAATTAGAGAGGAAGATAAATGTATATGTCAATCGACATATTTTTGTTTGATCTTTATCTACAATAAAAAATAACATGTTTTACTGATTCTGTAAAATTAAGAGTTCAATTGGCATTCTACCAATAATGATTTGAAAAATGTTCAATAGTTGTTAGAAAGAACTAATGAAAACCCAGCTTATTTCGTGCCCCAGAAGGTACTTGGTTGTATTGCTACACTTATAGTTCATCTCTAAAGCCTTCGACTGGGAAGAGCTCTGAATCTGAGTTCCAATCAGCCCATTCTAAATCTTTCGCCACCATACATTGCCAAAGTAAATATATGCTTCGTTTGTTTTACTCACTGTTCTGTAATGGAAAGATAAAAAACAAGAACAAATGATCTCTTCTTCTCTCTTCCTCCGTTTCTGAAGTTGTAGAGAGTTGAACATGTAACGACAGACTTCACGACAAAAATAATGCAAAATCCTAGGTGTTCATCGATAAATAAAAGGCCAAATAGGTCTATGCCAAGCAGAAAGGTATTTCAACAGAACCAAAAACTTAATTAAAGTAGCTAGAAAATATGTATAACAACGTATCTCTTGATTTCTGTGCACCCTTGAAACAAAGAAAAATCAAATAAACTAAAGGAAAAAAGTAACTAACCTCATGATCACAATCTACGAGCTGTTGCTCACTCAAGCTGACAAGATTGCCAGTGGCAAGATAGTGAGCGCCTTCAAGGGCTCCGGTCGTGCTGAAACTCCAGCATGATCCGCAAGATCCCTATTCCAAGAAAAAGAAGGGTCATTGCTTTTAACCAAAATTTATGATATTTCAATGAATAAAGCTCGAAACATAGAATACGGAAATGCTTACACATATCGAAGACAAACAAAATGAAGTCATCTGGATGGTAATCAATATTTAAAAAGAAAAACATCGAAAGCTTCAATGTGCAGAAAAAAGGATGATTCCTCCTTGGAGTAACTTAACCGAAAAAAAAGGAATGGATGGAAGGTCCAAAAACCTGATTTTTGACTTCTGTGACCGCGCCATGATCCCTCCAATCAAAATCCGTGGGAAGATCATTAGTAGGAAGGATCGGAGCTTTGTGAGCATCCTCTGGGAATCTCAAACGAGGACCTCTGAGGCCAAGTAAGGCCCTTCGGAACTCCGATGGAGTCAAATCGGAAAACTTGGTAACCCCATGAGAAGCAGACGGATCAAGTGCCTGATGACATCGAGCTCTGCGCAGATTAGCCTTGAAAACTCCAAACCTGTAATCGTGCTCTTCCCTTGACGCATACGACTTACCAAACTTCCGTTTAAAGATCGAGAAAGTACGCTCCGCTCCGAGATTCAGGTCATTTTCGCCATTGACGACGTCATCCACCACCTGACGGATGAAACTATCCTCCTTCGATTCATCAAAGACAGAGACAGCAGAGATTTCGGGGACGAAAAGGAGAGAGAGGAGGAGAAGGAGAGATGAACCCCGATCCATGTTCAGCAACAAGGAGAAGAACGTGGATTGGCAATGTAGCAGCTCTGGCGATGGCGCTATCTGCCTTTAAAAGCGAGAAAGATTTCATACAGCTGTGATTTGATGCAGGCACCCGCATGTGAGTAATCATAGAGGCCCAATCCACGCCCTTAAAAACCAACACATTCTGGGCCCCACAGAAACTAACGGAGGAAATCGGGTAATCTGATTGGATAAGAGAATAAAGATAGACGACAACGTGGACGATGAACATGGCCCATATTGAGAGGTGGGTACATTGGTTGGAAAGAGCCGCTAAGATTAACCCAAATAGAATTGAAGGACTTGGGATAAGACGCCCATTTCTCCGTGGCATGGCATGGTTGTGTCCAACGTTAGAGCACCTGAACATGTAACCATGGCATGGCATGGTTATTTCCCAAGTTTTTGGGAAATAGATGAGATGGTGTCGCTCTTGATGGGCGAAATTAGACTAAATCTATTTGGTGTCGGCCATTCAAGCTTCCAACTTAATGAAGAGTTCCAATAGATTTTATTTCTCATTTTTATTCCCATTTTTATAAAACCTTTTCAAAAGACTTTATAAATGTTTTCATTTCTTATATTGGCCTTTGATTGTCATATATTTTTTAAGAGTAAAAATAACAAAAAAGCTCGGCTTTAGAATAAATAAGTCGATTTGAGCCTAAGTTTTAAAATTATAAAATTTGAGCTCATCGGACGTCTGTATCAAACGAAAGATGCGTCCGAAACCCCGAATTATTTTTGAATTTTTTATTTTTAATTAATTTAGCTAAGCAAATCTTATTTCAATGATTTGAAATTTTTATCGCACATTCAAAACAACAAAAGACAGTAATCTAGAAATTTTTAAATTTTTTGACAATTATATGATTCACTATAATTTTTTTAATACATAAACAAATAAAATTTGTTAAAATTACATACGGCAATAAAAAATTTTGAAACTTTTATCACACATTTAAAGCACTGTAAGATAATACTCTACAAAGTTTCGTGAATTGCAACAATCGTACGATTTACTATAATTTATAAACAAACGAATTTTGTTAAAATTACGTACGCCAATAAAAATTCACGAAACTTTGTAGAGTATTGTCTTACAATGCTGTAAATAAGCGATAAAAGTTTCAATAATTTTTATTGACGTATCTAATTATAACAAAATTTGTTCGTTTATGTATTACAAAAATTATAGTAAATCGTAACATTGTTGAAAATTTACGAAATTTTGTAGAGTATTATCTTACAGCGTTGTAAATATGTGAGAAAATTTCAAGAATTTAATTGATATACGTAATTTTAACAAAAGTCGTTTGTTTATGTATTAAAAAAATTATAGTAAATCGTACAGTTGTTAAAAATTCACAAGCTTTGTAGACTATTGTCTTATAGTGCTGTAAATGTATAAAAAAAAAGTTTAAATTTTTTTTATTGACTTACGTAATTTTAACAAAATTTATTTATTTATGTATTAAAAAAATTATAGATTTACAATTGTCAAAAAAATTAAAAATTTTCAGATAAGTATTTTTTATTGTTGTGAATGTATGATAAAAATTTCAAATCATTCCAATAAGATTTGCTTAGTTAAATTAATTAAAATAAAAAAATTCAAAATAAAATTCGGAAGTTTGGATACATCTTTCGTCCAATGGATGGTCAAATTGTCCATATCAAACGTTATACTTAGGCTCAAATCGGCTTTTTTTAGTTTTTACTAATTTTTCAATTCCCGTTATACTTTTCCGTTAGGGTATAAGGATTAGACTCATGTAAGATGTTATCAAACCATTTTATAGCATGATAACGAAATGTTTCAAATAAGTTGGAAAATTATAAAGTGATGTAAAATCAAGATTTTGTGTGATACTTGGATAATCATGTCTTCACGAAAGGACACGAGGAAATAAAGTTTGGGTATCGTTGATAAAGTTGCGACGATAATGTATGCATTGCGTAGTTCGCCGAGGAAAAGATTCCTCAATCTTTCGAGATGTTTAAGATGAGACACTTCGAGGAGTTTGCTAGACTCAACCCTTCAATATTTGGAAAAGCTGACCATAATATATTAAGTGTAATTAACTAAGGTAAATTGTGGCTTCCACTTTCAAGGTATCCCCGTTGCATTATAAGTAGATGGAACTTCGTCACTCAAGGTTCATATTAAGTCGGATAATGAAAAGAAAGAGCAAAAGCAAATTGTTCTTTAAATTAAAACCCAAAAGCAAATGGTCCTGTAAATTGAAACCCGATCTCCATAGATCTTTCGTTACATGAAATGAAGACAGGTTCTTAGGTCAGCCGAAGCATAGAATTTTAACTTCCATTACGCAAAATGAAACCTTAAAAATAAGAAAACTAGAAAAAACAGTCAGTGTCATTCGGGTCAGGGTTCTTTCAACTGTTTTCCTACCCTGGTCGGTTTCCGATCATGGAGGCGTCACCAATATTCTCGGTCTCCGCAGGGAACTCCATTCAGATCAAGCTCCCCAGTTTTCTCCGGTGACTTATGTGCTCCATCGGCGGCAGTTCTGGTCTCCATTGTAGCTATTTTTAGTCATTTTCTTCTCCATTCAACAAACGGGTCTAGTCATTTTAGTCAATTTTTAGTGTAAGTGGACAAGTGTACGACGATTAATTAAGATAACTTGCATTGAATGTTGTGGTGGCACTCATTTACAAGAATGATTTAAATGACGTGATGCAAAACAGACAAAGAAGAAGACGACGTAGTGTAAGAATTTAAAATTTTGAACCGTAATGACTATATTTGTATTTACATTTGCAATTGTATTTTATTTTGATATTTTTTCATTAATTTGTATTTTGACAATTTGTATATGATTGATATTTAAATGGATGCTGACTGACCTGGTTAAAATGTCAATGTTATGATGACATGTATACACGATTATTTTAAATAACTTTTTAATTAAATTTCATTTTTAAAATTAATATAAAATTTTCAATTTGATGACTAAATATAGCTTTTACGTTTGAGGCAAAGTGTTCCATTGGTACCATGTATCCTTAGATAATATAATTACGATGCACCAGAAATGTTCTATCTCGATCTTAGCATATTTGAACATGTCTTCTATTGCTCGAATTTAGTACTCTGCATAGATGGAGTCTATGTTTCGAGCATCAAAATTTAGTCGTGTAAGATGGCAGAATCTCTCACAACTTATATCTCCATGGGCACATGATTCACTCTATCGGCCGAAACTACCAAATCAATAATCTCAATTAAACCAAGAAACATATGTTGATAATCAATTGGACTTCCGCTCACCAATGATGGTTCACCAAAGGATCCCAAACCTCTCCCTCTTGATGCTCTCTCCCACACCCACATGGTTGCCAAGACGTTTACAGAATGAAGCATTTGGGACTATGTTACATGTATTTTAAAGGCTAAAATTGCTGCTACTGAATAACCTTCTATCAGGCTGGAAAATCTTAATTAAACCTTTTTTGTGCTAAACATCCATTATAAGGAGCAATGAGTGAAGTGAATAAAGCCACATATTGTCGTTTTGTATCTAACTCTTCAGTCCAATGGCTCGCTTACAAACCCTCCTCGTCATTCTTGTCAAATTCGGATCCTACAAGAAAGTACGAAGTGGGTCCACGTGTACTAAGATTAAGAATGTTTTTTTCTCAACAAAAAATGATGTTCAAGACTCGAGGGGAGTGGTAATCTTCGTTAAATGTCAACTAAGTTTAGCTGAAAGAAAAGGTGGGAATGTTTCTCTCGTATTCGATCACAAGACTTAAATAAAGTACATTATTTTTCTTTTAATTACTATTTTATATTGAAAATAAGGCACCCAATAACCTAATTTGTTGCGAAATGTCTTGTGCGTTACGGTCTTTTCCTGAGTTTTATCAATGGAGGCATGCATTCAGCCGGCCAGATATCCACAACATCGAAGGAGTTTTTCAAGCAGTAAAATTAAACAAGCATGAAAGCAAAGAGGAAAAGAATGATGGGTGTCATGGAATTGGAGAGTTCAAAAGCTTGGGAATGAGGACAGCCAATGATCAAGAAACCAGAAGAGAAGGATAGCGAGAGAGAGAGAGAGGCCCGTAAATAAGCAGCAAAATGGGTGGCTTTTTCAAGCAAAATCTCAGTCCATTAATGATAAAGATATCTCACTTGCCTCGCTTGACTGCCAATGCATGTACTCTAAGTGGCGAAAGCAGAGGAGGAACAATAGTGAAACTGAAGTGGAATTGGCTTTTGCCTTGTTTTTTGACCGCAGCAAATTTGGAAAAGATGTTAAAAAGACTGAAGTTTGGGTGAGATACAAGGTTTCAGGAGTCGAGGGAAGACTAGACGGAGGTCATATTGGAACGTTTTGTTTGAGATGACGTCACATGTGCTTACGTGGATGGCCACGATCCAAGTCTCTCCGGACGTTTGACTGATCCTGCGGTTCTCCTGGGTCGTTTGCAGTGGTCGTGGGGCACGACGGCTCGAGTGGGACAAAGGAGAATAATAATGAAGTTGTTTTGGGATGGATATTCAATAAACGTCATGGATTTCCTTCTATATGCACTGGAATTCCCACATCCTATATATTGGGGCGTGAACAATGAGGCTCATCTGATATTGGAGCCTCTCTCTCTCTCTCCCCCCCTCTCTCTCGCATCCTGTACGTACCGTGTTGAGTGAATTGGTGGCGATGGGGAAGGGAAGAGCGCCATGTTGCAACAAGAGCCAAGTGAAGAGGGGCCCCTGGACTCCAGCCGAGGATTCGAAGCTCATCACTTTCATTCAGAAGCACGGCCATGAAAACTGGCGAGCTCTCCCTAAACAAGCAGGTCTCTCTCTTTCTCTCTCTACACTTCTGAAATCCTGAAATGTGTGATCGTTCCAGATTCTTGCAACCATTTTGGATTGGAGTTGATTCACTGTATTGAACAACCTGTTAAAATTCTTTTATTGAAACACACGTTGTTTTCTAGAAAATGGCAAAGGGTAAAATTTGCTTCCCGTTTCCGATGTAATTTGACTGGTGGGAAAAACCATCGGCGAGATAAATGTAGGTGCTAAAGTAGGTAGGTTGACCGTCGAAAATCATTGCCATAACCAAGAAAAACACCCCAAAAATGGCCCAATCACCATGCATGGCCATGGATCTTACTTCAAATACCTTCGTCGGACGATCTGTAAATCCAGTTTCCGACAACTAACTGAATTTTGCGTGCTGAATGGACAGGGTTACTGAGATGTGGGAAGAGTTGCCGGCTGAGATGGGTCAACTACCTCCGCCCAGACGTGAAGCGAGGGAATTTCAGCAAGGAGGAAGAGGACGCCATTCTTGACCTGCATCGAGCTCTGGGCAGCAAGTAATAATCTCCTCCTCTTTTTTAGATGTCTATGGCTTTCTACTAATCGCCATGGCTCATCGTATTGGCCTTCAGGTGGTCCAAAATAGCTTCGCATTTCCCTGGAAGAACAGACAACGAGATTAAGAATGTGTGGAACACTCACTTGAAGAAGAGACTTTCTACGCCATCCGACAAAGATCCGAAACAGGAACCTGACCAAGACTTTAGCTCTGTCTGTGAAAATGGCGACGGATCGAAGCAGGCATTGATCACTTCTTCTTCGTCTTCCACCTCTTCTTCGTACTCCAATGCTTCATACGATTCAAACAACATCTCCACCTCCAGCCAAGCTCACACTTCCATGGAAGATTATTTACTGCCTGAGCTAGAACCCATTATCAACGATGGAGGTCTGAGCGTTGTGGGGTCGGAGCCAGATAGTGACTTCTGGGACATGCTTGGAATCGAGAAGACAAATTCTTCGTTTGAGTCGAACGCAGTGGAAGCAGCAGAAGAAGAGCCCGACGTCAAGTGGTTGCATTACATAAAAAATGAGCTGGGACTGACCGGAGACGAGGGTGTTGCAGAGGACGACACATTACAATTGGACGTACTGTGGCCACTGCCGTGACGCATCACAGACGATTACAATTATTGACAGTCGCATGTCCAATCTAAATTTCATAAATAGCTATATGTGCTCAGTTGCTTTTAAGTCCAACTTCATAGAAAAACACCGTTGAATTAGGCCATAGAAGTTTATGATAACAGTTCCCATTCGTACGATGATTGTATCTGTGCAGTCCTACCTGGTTTACATTGACCTAGAGTTAGTGTCACAGTTTGAGTCGCTAAACATGGAAGAACCAATCGAATTACGACTAGAGCAGCGCCTACTTTGACCTGACCGCCAACACAGCATTGACCTGACTTGTGGGCATATTTTTCAATTTGGTTCAGGTTGTACCTTTCACAGTCTAAACTTATTGAGCTTCCATTGGCTTCAAAGATTAGACCCCCAAATTTGAATCTTCCTTTTGTGATATTTTCTTTTTTAAAAAATTATATTATGCAATAATTTTGTCTCATAATTCTCTCGACATATCGTAAACATACTTGGTAGTTGTTAATTTGATTATTTCTAGCAAAATTTCATCGACTAGAGCAAGATGCAAATCAATGATAACATTCTCATCTGCTTTGTTCCGTTTCTCATCGTCAACGTTCATTATCTATCGTCAATGGCCATATTATAGTCATCTCTTCATATATCGCTTTTATTTTGACTTTCAACCTAGAGAAATCATTTTCGTTGAATTTTTCAATTTCATTTCTCGCCTTAATAACGAGGCACATATACAACTTGTTGAGAAAATATTGAATAATCGTGAAAAATATTAATGAAATAATTCTCATGAATGACCACTCATGGCAATTTCTTAAGATATAATTATCTTTTTAAATATGCTTTCGGGAAAGATTAGGAATGTCACAAATATTATCACTTTAAACTTTGACTCTTTACACAAAATTTACTTACACAGTACAATCACATCATTAAATAAGTGGTATGAAAAGTTATAGCAGACGCGTTTCAAAGAATACCACGAATATTTTCTTACGTCATTAAAATATAATGGTTGGGAAGTAAAAAAATAATAATACACCAAGAATTTTGCGTAGAAACTCAAATCGAGAAAATCACAGAAGAAAAAATCTGATTATGAAAAATAAGATTTTACAATATTCTTCGACAAACCGAATATTCTAAAAAATATTCACTAAGAGAAATTTACCTCTCTTAGAATCTTCAATGTGCACAAAAACACTACAATTATTTTTCTCTCACGTTCTTTGTTTTCTATCCCTCCAAAAAAACTCAATATTTCTCTCATTTTAAATAGGGGTGGGCAAACGGGTATTCGGGCCGGGTATCGATGCGAGATACCCGGCCCGAACGGGTATCGGGTAATATACACTACCCGGTACCCGGCCCGGCCCCGGTAGGACGCACTGCTACCCGAGACCTTAAGGTTCCGGGTCGGGTTCGGGTAATTTCGGGTACCCTGAAATGTATTGGTTTTTTTTTTATTCAAAAATAATAATTACCCGATACCCGGACTTAATACCCGATACCCGTTCGGATTTTCAGCAGTTTTGTATTATCCACGGGTATTAAACGGGTATCGGGTATTTCCACAGTACCCGATACCTGGACTTAATACCCGTTTACCCGAACCGAACACCTAAACTTCTACCCGTACCCGACCTGTACCCAGCCCGGAGCTTAAGGTTTCGGGCCAAACCTTAAGGTCCGGCCCGGGTTGCCCACCCCTACTTTTAAACCTCTTTTTTCTCTTCTTCGGATGATTTTCATCTCTCACAAATTTTATACCTAAAAGTACCAAACTACGTTCTTACTCTAATTAAAAAAGATATGATTAATTCCCTTGTTTTATAATATACAATCTCCTCAAATTGATGTTAGATTTCTCGAGCGATCTCTCGTGCTCAAGAGCAAAATAATTCATCAACATAATGCAATGTTTACTTGATAATAATCTTTCTAGGGTCTTAAACTTAATCCTTATCCTTGACATTTATAACATCTCGCCATTCTTTTAGTGACATCTTTTCTATGATACCCTCCTTATTGTAAAAGCGAAATTCTTTATTAGATTCGAATTCGTATTCTCACGACCAGTAGAATGTTTCTTTGCCTTTTAACTCTGGAGTTGAGCAAAAGATCTCTTTAAAAACACAGTTTCTATACAAGATTAAAACAACGGTCTCCATACATAATGGGGGGTGTTCGTGGTTCTACTTTTGAATAAAATTACAAAAAGCAGTAAATTTCTGCAGAAAATGATTAATAAGAGAGATCATTTTCGATGAATAAGTCTAAACATCTGCGACAAGTATCGTTTCACTCTTTAAATCTTCTGAAAGTGAATAAGATCCTGCCTATTTAAAATCTTCGTCGCGGTCCTGCAACAATAAATGGTTCATATTCTTCTCTAGCGGAGGAAGGCCATCATCGGAATCACGAGAGTCATTAGCCTCTTCCTCAGCTGACCTTTCTATCTCTGCAACACCCCAAAAGCAAAACAACACTTTTAGATGGGAATTGGTAACCTTAACAAAAACAAACTTCACTGTAATCTACAGCCAGACCTTCTGCATTGTGCATGGCAGTGGGAACCTGCGTTTTCTGCGATAGCCACTCATTTTGCACTACAATAATATCAGCACTGTTTTGGCAGGCTGCGTATGCTGTGACAAGCTCCAGGTATTAGTAATCATAATGCCCCAATTTGAGAGAAAATATGTGAATCTAAGATTCAAATACGAGAAAATTTCCCCTCCAGACCATCATAGTACAGCTAGAACCAGAATCTAACAAGAATCGCTAAAAGATCCAAACAAATATGAGGGTACAGTGCCAATCAACCTGTTTTGTGACAGAAAGGCGTGGCCCCACTTGAACTTGCCAAGAAGCAGCTTTGCAGTTTCATCCTCTCCACTGTAAACCCATGCATCAAAGATGTGAAAGCTTTGTTTAACTGATTTTGTTCATAAACTACGATATAGAGGGGAAAATAAAGAATGAAGCGTGTACCATATGGATAGAGCAGCAGATAACGCTTCCACACAAGATAGCTCTCATGGTCGACCATGATTAACTGGATTTGCAGCTATTAACTATGGCACTAAAATTTTTTGAAACGTGCATATTTGAAAATAATTCAATTATATTACTAAAGAAGATAAAAGATGCACAAAATTCAAAATGTAAATCTTGAAGAGGAATAAGTAAGCTTTATGTGTTTTTTTCAAAAACAAAATGTTTTTCCTCGTAGATTTCTCTCTTTTGATATTGAATACACCACAAATTAATAGCCAGTGAAGAAACTTAGATGGTTAAATTCTAAGCAAACCAGCACAGCAAAGATATCACAAAAGAAAAGGTCCATAAAAAGACGAGGGGCAGCACACCGCAACTTCACAAATGACACATCACTAAGTCATGCCCATGAGCAATCAACAACGGCTAGTCCTCTTTGCTTTATCAAATTATTATCGTCTCTCGAGACACATTGTACACCTACTGGACTGTCAAATGGCAATTAAAATGAGTGAATTAATTGAATAATTTGCATATTAAATTAATCATGGGAGTTTGGTATGTCCAAACACCAAATTACACTAGCAAAAGATAGTTCCATGAGACAAAATTGTAGATCATTCACCAAGAGCAATATTTATCGGTACCGAAATGTGGTCGTAGCTTGTTAATCAACTCGCTTATCTCCTACTGCACAAAATTCAATACTAAAAAGACTACAGGACCATAACACCAGTCTTAGGACAATTTTTTAGATGGACCCAAAACCCAATAACACCTAAAAATGATGAATAACAAAAGAGTAGAATAGTTGATAACTGAATTCACTACATTGAGAACCAGTTCCATGGTAAAAATGATTATAAATATAAGCTAGTCACGAATTCATAATTAAAATGTAACGTTAGTAAGTTGGTGCCTGAAATTCTGCTACTGACAATGGCAACTAGGAGGTAGCTCAAACAATGAATTACAAATATTATGCAACATGATTATTGAAAATACCTTAAAAAAATTCCACCAAATCCACTATTAACACGCAGTTCCTGCATCACAATGTTGAAAAATGAGAAGGGAAGTTCATAATGGACCCTTAACAAGAAGACAGCCATACAAAGATGCCGGTACACAGACAATATCCCTTGATCCCGGTACACAGAGACAATATCCCTTCTATCCTCAACATCGAATACGCAATATCATTTATATAAATGTCATTTGCGATTCAACAATTGAAGGGATTAGAAGGAATTACATCCAAGGGAATGAAAATAGAAGAAAATTGAAACAATACTTGTTTTCAAGAAGCCAAACCGTGAAAGCTTGTGTCCTTTGCATCTTTTTGCATCACATTGTCCGAAGTCCTGAGCATCACATTTTACATTAGGTTTCATGACAGAAACTATACAAAAGGAAAACAATAGCTTTTCAAATAAAAGCTAAAAACTGATTGGGCTGGCAAAGAAGTGCAGCCTATCTTTCCAGAGATTCTTCTGGCTAGCTAATGCACAGACATTCTCATTGAGACTAAATAGGATTTTCCTGGAACTGAATTGGATACAAAAATCATTCAATTCTACGCTATGAAATCAACGTTTTACAACCTTCAGGGGTCTGGTGATTACACATATAAGACAATCAAACAGATACCACATTTCATATACTCATGATAGGGGAATATCATGGAAGGAGGATGACTCACATTTCCTGAAAAAAAAGAACTCCAAAAAATTGGGAAATATTCATTAACCCTAGATCTAGTACACAGTTAAAAGGGAAAAAGGGCATACGCACATAGCAAGCTGGATTTTTGGGACAGTAGACTCCTCTTCGTCTTGTGCAACTTAAACGAACAAAAAATACAATTCTCTTTAACACTAACAAAATCTTCAGTATTGGGAGCCAAAAAAACTCGATGACGCGGGAGCGCAAACCTCAAAAATAAGGTTACCAGGATCGAAGGGGAGAGACGCGTCCTCCTCACTGGAAGAGAGAAAACTGAGGTAAGTGATTAGGGATTGATTAGTTTCTTCAAATTAATTCTTATCTCAAAGGGCAGCCAATCCAATAATGCCGATTAATTAACATTTGAAGTAAAGCTAATCAAATGGTTAATTATTGCAAATTATTTGCCAACTAATCTGAATGGTCAATTAATCAAATTAATTAAACATAATGTTTTAGATTAAACAATTTTATATGCAAGAACCCAAAAAATGAACTTTCTTTTGTCAAAAAGTAACTTTCAAATGCGAAGCAGCGGCAATCCCAAATTTGGCATTTGAAGGTTGTTTGCCCGCTATTGTTTATCGCTGTATGCTAAACATTTAGGCGAGAATACAAGATTTTAACCATACACTCATTTATTAACACGGTCGGCAAGCCGCGTCTTGGAGCTGTAAATGTCATTTAAACTTTATAATTTGATTTGTTAGATTAATCTCTTATGACAATCGACAATTTTCTTTTTTTTTTAATAATTGTAGAGTTATTTTCTTGTTATATTTTTTTTATTATATCTTCTGACATGTCGCAGCATGATTGTAATAATTCAAATATTTTTTGTCATACTTTCTAATGTATCGCGGTAGGATTAAATCAATTTAAATAATAAATAATTATATATATATTTATTAAATATGTTTAGCGTGAATATCATAATTATGTATGGTAATAAGATATTTATTAGTAGATGGGAGGGTAAAAGTGGGATATTAAGTATGAGCAGGACGATTTGAATTAGGGGACACGATTCAGACTTTCTTGTGGACATGCTAAGGAGCTGGAGTTTGAAAAATCTTGAATTTACGTGATTGCAGGAAGTGGGATCGCGAGAGGTAAAAAGGAGATCTATGGCCATGGAGGGGTAAATTACAAGACGCAATGGATTCCCTCATCTTCTGTCGCCACAAGTTTATCGTTCCGCTCCTGCGCCATCTGAAACCTTCCTGAAAATCTTCCTTGTTTGCTCGCTGTTGCGATTTCATCGTTCAGGTACTTTTGCCTTTTTTTTTATTTCCTTTCTCGATCTGATGATGCTTTTGAACGCCTTAAATTTGCATGACTTTGATCTCTACTCTATCCACACGCGGAAAAATTAAATTAGGGTTTCACCGAGAACTCCGCGTACTAATTCATTTTGCTTTAGTTTCTACTCCATAAGTTCACTGTCTTATTTTTTCTTTTATAGCTGGCAAGAAGCTGTATCGCTTATGCAGGGTTATGGGCGTAGTTTGCGTTTGCATAGGCTAGTTCATTTCCAATTAATGCTGCTAAGAATGGATACTGTTTATTTTTAGTACCAAAGGAATTATCTGTATTTTAACTGTGTTTCTCTTTATGGTCTTTTGCATCCGGGATTCAGCTGAAGGTATTTTGTCATTCAGAGTATTCAGCAGGTTATAAATCACTGTGTAGGCGGCTAAAGCCACACTCTTCACTGTGAAAAACATAAGTAGATCATACGTGACACCTTATCAAGCTTTGTTTTATTAATTTATTGATTGGATGTAATACTTGATTTGTTAGTTTGTCAAATTTATGCTCTTGTAATTTTTTTTCTCCTCATTTATTTAGCTATCTTTTTTTAATGTAGAATTTAATTTGTCGAAAATGTTTGAGATTGCAGAACTCACAGAAGGCTCTTCGTTAAATTAATCAAAGCCAAGCCCCAGCTTATATTCCACATATTTGCATGAAAGTACGTGGTAATATTGCTGAGTAGATAGCTTTGATGGTTGGATTTTTTTAATGAATCATAGAGTGTGGAGTTGGGTTTATGACTGAGACAGTTAATGATTGATGGAAGCAAAAAACATGAACTCATCAAGGAAAAATAAACTATTGGAAAGCAATAACTTGGAATATGCAAATGAGTCAGTTCCACATGTTCCTAAAACACACATACAAGATCCTATTGGTAGTTTTAGTGCACAAAGTAATTTGAGGCCATTGGTGCTCAACATGCCTGATGCCAATCCTTCACTTAATTACTCTATTCAGACAGGTGAGGAGTTTTCTGTTGAATTTATTCGTGATCGGGTGAATCCCAGGAGGACTTTCTTGCAAAATGCCAGTAATGATCCTCATTGTGCTACTGGATATATGGATTTGAAAGGAATTTTAGGAATAAGTCATACTGGGTCTGAAAGTGGATCTGATGTTTCAAGTCTAGCGCTAGCAGAAAAAAGTGCAAAAGAGTTTGATAGGAAAAACTCTTCTTTTCATGGACATGGGACTTATGGGTCAGTGCAAACAATACCACAGACTTCATCTGCTTATGATGGCAGTCAAGGAGTAAGGTATGGTTATCCATCATCCGGAACCTCTGACAGTTCATCTTCAAAGATTAAAGTACTTTGTAGTTTTGGTGGAAGGATCCTACCAAGGCCATCTGATGGAAAGCTCAGATATGTTGGAGGCGACACATGCATTATTCGCATAAGAAAGGATATCACTTGGCAAGACTTATTGCAGAAGGCTTTATCGTTATATAACCAAACTCATGCAATTAGGTATCAACTGCCTGGAGAGGATCTTGATGCCTTGGTTTCTGTATCTTGTGATGAGGATTTGCATAATATGTTGGAGGAATGCAATGAATTAGAAGATAGAGAAGGAAGAAAAAAGATTAGGATTTTTTTGTTTTCCATGAATGACTGGGATGAAGCTCAGTTTTCTCTTGGTAGTGTGGATGATGACTCTGAGATCCAGTACGTGGTGGCTGTTAATGGCATTGACATGGGGTCTAGAAAAAATTCTAGCCTTGGTTTGACAAACTCATCAGCAAATAATCTAGCTGAGTTGGTTGGACTAAGTATTGACAACGGTACAAGTAGGCTTGTGAACAACTTGGTTGACTTTAGTTCACCGACCTTGTATGGTACACCTGTCTCGACATCCCTATCATCTTCACAGCCCATTCCACCTTCTGTTTCAAACAGCAACAAAACATGCACCCAAGGGCACAGTAGTCAGATGAATAACCACGAAGAGTCTTGGCGGTACCCATTACACCATGTTCAAGGATCATCTCACCACTCTCCTGGAGATTTTCCCATGCCAGCATTACATGGATTTGTGAATCAACAGGGACTTTTCACTGACGACCAACCTAATAGTGTTTCACAGGTACCATATCCAGAATTCTTACTTAAGCAGGTGAAATCAAATGTAGATAGTTCTGCTGAGCTAGAAATGGAACCTGAAAGTATCAGAACTTCGAAAAAAGATTACTCTTTTAATTCACGTCCATTTGATGGCCATATGAAAAGCCATCTGCAGAATGAAGAAAAATCACTACCCTGTGCATCAGATAGGTATATTTCCTTGTTATCTTCAAAGAATGATGTGAATCCCCAGGAAGTGGAAGGGGTTTCTCCAATGATTATTTCTGGGAACCCTGTTCAAGCTACTAAAGTAACTAATGATGATCCAACCTCATCATCAAGTAAAGCTCATCCTCTTGGTTATTCTGATAATGAATCTAACATGGTTGATCTGAATCCGCCTGAGGCACCTAGCGCAGCCCAAAGAGTTTATTATTCAGAAAGAATTCCTAGGGAGCAAGCAGATTGGCTTAATCGTTTATCAAAATCTGATGATTCACATGGATCTCAGTTTCTTGTGTCTCATTGTTCTGCTAGTGTTCATGAGAATTCAACTCCTGAATCTATTGCTAAATTCCATAATGGAAATCTTGTGTCTCAAGTTGAAGAGTCTACTTCAAAGAACAAATCATCATATGTAGCTACTGCTGTACAAGAGGGCCTATCATCTAATCATGAGGAATTGAGTTTTCCGGATACAGTTGGTGAGGGAAATCGAAAGAATGTACAAGATCGTGACAGTGACATGAAACATGAATTGGATAAAAATGTTTCTCATGAAGAAGTTCTCAACAAAACTGGGAAAGATCGTGACAAATTAGGGGAACTTGAATTAGAATTATCTGATGTTGGCCAAGTAACTTCTGTTAAGCATCAAGAGGATTCAACATCACTTCCAGGGATCAACTTGGGTGAGACTGGGGGAAAGGGATGCAGTAACAATGAAAGTGTTAAGAATGCTCAGCCTTTTCCCTGGACAGACAACTCCATTATAGACGTCTCTGGAGAAAAACCAGTCGGTGTTACTTCCAAACCAGACATTGTCATTAATATTGAGGATAGGTTCCCTCGTGATTTTCTTTCGGACATATTCTCCAAGGCAATATTTCCTCAAGATTCATCTACTATTAGTTCACTCCAACAGGATGGTCCTGGTTTGAGTTTAAATGTGGAAAATCGTGATCCTAAGAATTGGTCATATTTTCAGAAGTTGGCACAAGAAGAATATTCCCAAAATGAGGTTTCCCTTATAGATAGGGATCACCTTGATTTTCCATCCACCTCAAGGAAAGTTGATATTGGGGATGATCTTACCCAATTAGCTGGGATGATTGGAGCTGATGCGACGGACTTGCTTTCGAACTATGATCTGTCCCAAGTGGATAACACAGAAAGCATGCAATTTGATGGGATGATGGAAAACATCAGAACACCAGAGGGCGGATATGAGGTACCAAAATCAATTCTCCCATGTGAATAATTTGCATACTATTCTATTTTAACTATCTTCCCTTATAAATTCTTGAGCTAAAAACTTAATTATGTCTGGAAAAATAATTTTTGCTGACAATTATATCTGCACTTAATGCAGGAAGGGATGTCAGAAACCAGGAATATTGGTTTACCTCCTCTGGATCCATCTTGGGTTGATATTGTCAGCCATTTACAGGTATATTACATGTTGGTTAATGTTAAAATATGCCTTCTTGTCTTATATAGCTTCTGTAATTTTTTTTTCTTTTTATATGTGTACTATTTAGTTTGGATGTGATGGGGAAATCGAACATTTTGAGTTGGATGAAAATCGATTGTTTCTTTATTTTTCATTGGACAAAAGTTCTTGAAGCATTGATATATGACTGGTATTGGTAATTAATACTCAATTGGAAAAGGTCATGCAGTTTTGATGTACGAATAGGTAACAAATACTGGTCATAAGCCTGGAAAATGTTTAACCCATGGCCTGCTTGTTGGTGGTTTACATACTGACTTTCAGAATAAGTTTTAGTTTGCGTAACCACTTAGCCATGACTTGTGTGTCAATTGCTTACTTGAAATCTGAATAGGTCAGATTAGATCGGCCTACTTAACTCTTAACCTGTTACCCATAGTTATGCCAGCTCTCGAAATGAATGACTCATTGATTGCATGCAGAGATCAGTTTGCTTGGTTTTATTATTGCTTGCATTAATTAATTTGTTATTATTATTCTGTTTTCTTGTTCTCTTTTTTCTTCCTACTTCCTTGTATGTCCAAATTTTAGTAGATTTTTGGTGGAAATAATGGAAAAAAAATTCATTCTAGGTTATAAAGAATGATGATCTTGAAGAATTGAGGGAATTGGGTTCTGGTACGTTTGGAACAGTATATCATGGAAGATGGAGGGGAACAGATGTTGCTATCAAGAGAATAAAGAAGAGTTGCTTCACCGGACGTTCATCAGAGCAAGAAAGATTGGTAATTAGATAATATTTATTTCTACGTCAGGTTAACTTGAGTTACTATTTTTTAGCATGTTATAAAATGGAAAACCAATGACTGAATGCATTAGTAGTAATATAGTTCTCGTCATATCAGACAATAGAGTTCTGGAGGGAAGCTGACATTCTTTCACAGCTTCATCATCCCAATGTCGTTGCATTTTATGGTGTTGTTCAAGATGGACCAGGAGGCACACTGGCTACTGTCACAGAGTACATGGTTGACGGTTCTCTTAGGCATGTTTTGCTTCGCAAGGATAAGTAATTTCCCACTCTTGAATCTCAATTTTGAGTTTTTGTCTCTATTGAGTGAGCTATTGTAATATTTGTATTTCATTCATTGGAGAGAAAACACATTGATAATTGGGAAGATGGATAGAAGAATTGATCATTGAGAAAAAGGTGATATTGTTAATGATTAAAAATCTGAGAAATGGGTGACCATATGTAACTGGAATTCCAATTTTAGAACTGGGAAACTTTCAATGACTTCTAAATGGCATCCAGAGCTAGGCAAAAAGAGATTTTTAACTATCTTTACAATGGATCAAGATTTTTAAAATTAAAGATTCAGTCTGTCAGTTCCCCTGTAGATAAATTGACCTACATCACAATAACATCTAGCTCAGATATTCTCATTTTATTCTATTTTAAATCAAAATCTCAGGTATCTTGATCGACGAAAGCGGCTAATTATTGCCATGGATGCAGCATTTGGAATGGAATATTTGCACTCTAAAAATATTGTACATTTTGATTTAAAATGTGACAATTTACTTGTGAATTTGAAAGATGCTTCGCGACCAATTTGTAAGGTACTTTTGATGATGTATGCTGTTTTCAATGGATATTTGCTTGTTTCTTACTTTATTACCTAATGTGAATAGCTCTGATAATTGTCTTCTATACAAGGTTGGTGATTTTGGTCTGTCAAAGATTAAGCGGAATACTTTAGTTTCTGGTGGTGTTCGGGGAACTCTTCCATGGATGGCTCCGGAGCTTCTTAATGGCAGCAGTAATAAGGTCTCAGAAAAGGTATAGGCTAATAACAAATTGCTTTGTGCATATTTACTAGAAGAACCTGGAGTTTATTAAAATAGAACATATGTTAGTCTCTGCTTTTTTGGTTTGGGATAATGTTAGGTTTACCTTCGTAGCATATTTGTTTAACTTATTTCTGACCTATCAAGTTTTCATTAGTGTAAAAAATATTTTTTATAATTATTATAATTATAATATATTAAAAATATTTTAATTAGATCAATCAAAACTCGACGTAACAAAAAGTAAATTAAAAGATATGTTAAGAATGTAAACTTAACATTTCTCTTTAATTTGTGTTTGAGTAATTACTAAATAAACTGTTGCTGCTTGCTCTTTTCTGATACCCTGCTATTTGTCCCTTGTTAATGCTGTTAATGATAGAACACTTCTATCTGTTCCCTATATTATGCTTTCTCCTATTATAAGTAAACCTTATAATAGGTTTGAGTCTTATTAGTTCAGAATGATTTTGCAGGTTGATGTGTTCTCTTTTGGTATTGTCTTGTGGGAAATACTGACAGGCGAGGAGCCGTATGCCAATATGCACTATGGAGCTATAATAGGTGTTAACATTTTCTCTGTTTTGTTTCATTGCTTTTACTCTGAACCTCCTCAGTACTCGAATCTAATGAATAAAAAATCTTGTCTGGCATTTGAAACCGAGTGTCAAATTTCTTTTCTTTATCCCACTCATACGGAACCTGTATATAATAATGTCTTTTCTTTTCCTTAACGCAGGAGGAATAGTAAACAACACGTTGAGACCAACTATTCCAAGTTTCTGCGATTCTGAATGGAAAAGGTTAATGGAACAGTGTTGGGCGCCAAATCCTGCCGCCAGGCCATCTTTCACTGACATTGCCAGCCGCCTACGGGCCATGTCTGCAGCAGCTAGTCAAACAAAGGGACAGGGGCACAAGGCACCTAAGTCATAGTTGAAATGGTGGGTCGATTCAGATGCGATCTTAAAGTATTATCTATTCATTGAGTTGTTGCCATATATTACAGAGCTTTTAAGGTAAAGTAGAACTACAGAAGATAAAGAAGGAACCCAAATGACTGCAATTTGGTTTGATCTTTGACAAAGTGTTTTGTAAAGGTGCCTTTGTCTGTAGAGACTGTAATACTGCATTTTTGTATGTTTGATGATAAATAATGGAGTGATTTGTGCATGGTTCGTTGACGCTCGTTTCAAGTTGAACCGATCATGCAATAAGACCGGTTTGCTGCTCCGCAAATCTCTTCATTCGCTGCCATGAAAAGGTTGCGCTAGAACAGTTGATCATTTTGACTGAGAAGCAAAGTAGTATTGATTTTGAAAGATTTTAATATTAACTTTGTAACCCATGCTTTCTTACACGTGTCATTTGCTGGTTGAGACGCCGAGCACTTGTGTGTACAAGACGTTTCTTTGAATGTCTTCACATCTATGGCAACATTAGATCATGTATAGCAACATCGGGCGTGTAAAGTGGAGGAAGAGCATTTGAAACATACACGCAAGATATGAGATTTTATTGAGTGGGGAGACTACAAGTAGTCTTAGACTTGCAAACATTTAGAAAAACCCCAATATTCTGAACTACAGCGGGAGTCATGTTGAGGACACGTTATATTCAGGAGATTCAGTTGAACAAATAAGAATACAAACGTCTAAATGTAACTTTCTTACCAAAGGACAAAGATGTTGAAGGCGCTTCGAGATGGAGTTGTATAAAAAATTTTGGTTTGCTACGTCAAACCGAAATCGACCCAAAACTTTTCTTGTCAGTCAAAATCAATGGACTGCTGGTTCGGGTCGGTTTTTCAAACCTCACAACAAAAACCAAACCCAACAAAAAAACAGGTTAAGATGCGCTGAAAACCGGTGCCTACCACTACAATGTATCATGGGAATCAATTATGAAACATTCTTAGTGATTTTTCAACACTTCAAGGACCGATCATACACTTATTGTAAAATTAGGAAACTTTACTACATATTTTTTTGGGAAAAAAAACTAACATTTTAATGAAGGCATTTAGCTTCTTTTTGCTAGCTATTTTTCAACTTCAATGTGGGTATAAGTTGAGTCTATTTAGAAAGTTCCATAATTTTAAGATGATATATGTAGATTAATATGACATGGAATGATTCATTAGCAGATTCAGATCCTCTAAAAATCTTAAAAACGCTAAAATCCTTTCCACCTTTGCGCTTCCTTGAATCATAAAACTTCTTATAACAATTTTCAAAACCAGACAAAGGGGAATTCTAAAGCCAAATGCTATGCCTTCCCATAAATGTTTAATATGATCAAATTATAAGAAAAAGTAAATGAAGAACAGCACCTGCCAGTCCAAGATACAAGATAGAGCGTTCTGCAGGAGAGAATAAAAAATGTGGGGACTGCTTCTGCTGTTGAAGGAAAACTTGTGTCCTACTTGATCTCCCAATGTCAGCTCAGGGTGGTTGAAGCCTTGAATTTAATTTCGTTGAAATAAAAAAAAAAAAAGATATCATCCGAGAAAGACTTGAGATGAGAGAGGAGATCATTTGGCAATGCTTTTCTTCAACCAAATACATTGCAAATGGCGGACTATATGGCAGACTTGACTCTTTTCCTCTTTTTGGTCCTCTTCCATAATCCTTTCTCCGTCAGTGTTTTTCTTTTCTGTTTCTTCCGTTCTTTCACTTTCTCCTCAAACCCATCATCTGTCATCTTCATGACCGCAACTCGTCTTGCCTTGTAAACCTTCAAGTATAATTGAACAACGATTTTCATTTGCCATATAATCCTAATGCAGGCAATATATATCAATTGAGCTTAAATATTTAGATAATGCTAAATTTACCATTTTAGCATACTTTATTAACATACTTTATGGTGCAATAAATATTATAAATAATTATTTTAATTAAAATATATTAAATCGTTTTAAATAGGTCAATCATAACTCGACCTGTCAGCGTGTACAATAAGAGAGTATGGTTAAAAAATAAATCGAATCTTACTCTAAATCTCTCTAATACCAGCCTGATCTCACAAGTAGGATCGAAAGCTATGTGTAAATAACAATAATAACCCTATCATGCACAAAGCATCTCTTCTAATGATGCTTATTTTCTCCTACAATTAAAGTTAAAGTTGATTCTAGTTTTTTACATCTTCAGCAAAATTGAATATAAAGTTATCATGCAATCCTGCTATGCGCTAACTGCAACATATATTTGCAAAGCAATGACACCAGGAAACTCAATGTATCACATAGCTCTGAGAATCTTACTTTTGTGATATTAGCAAGCACCTCGTTCTCTTTGCATTCAAAGCTCTCCCATTTCTTTCCAAGAACAGCCTCTATTTCATGAACAAGCTCAATATCATTCTGCACCGTAACAATATTTAAAATTAACTTTAAAAATACACTTCTCCTTTTCACATCCATCAATATATTTTCCTATACCACACGAAAAATAAATGAGAAATATCATTAAATGTTCCACGTTCTCAATAAACCATATAGTGGACAAGATGTAAAGGGAAATTATGAAGAACTATACCACCAAAGAGAGATTAAATAAGAGAGATAGACATGTCACATCAGTAATCAACTTTTCTCATAGTGTATTAACGGGGAAAAGTTTTAAAGCATAAATTATATGATGAAATAACATCGCCTTACTGCATAACATAGCTGACAGGATACATGAAATAAATAGAACAGCACAGTTTTTATCAAAATTTCAAGTGAAAGAATTATTTCAAATTGAGAGGCACACAATTGTTTTGGAAAACCTCCCACTTTCCACGAATTACGTTAAAATAATTGAAAAAGTAATAAAATAATGTATGAAAGAAAGAAAAATTATTTACTTGAGTAACAAAGCTGACAGACAAGCCATCTCTGCCAGCTCTTCCTGTTCGCCCCACTCGATGAATATAATCTGTAGGATGCCTGAAATATGAACTCTTAGTTTGACTTCAAAACTTCAAAGTGAAAAATGAAATACTATCAGTAACAAAAAGAAAACCTTGGAATATCATACTTCAAAAATTCTAATGCGAAAAATAAAACAATATAAGTAACAAAAAGAAAACCTTGGAATATCATAATTGATAACAATGTCAACTGTTGGAATATCCAAACCACGACTAGCAACATCAGTGGCAATCAATATAGGGACCTGTCCAGATTTAAATCGATGCAGAGAAGCAAGCCTCAGAGCTTGTGACTTGAATGAATGCAGTGTTGCTACCTCCTGATCAAGTTCCTCTAGTAATAAACCTAATAGGTGACAACTTCTGTTTCCAAATATAAAGGAATACTAATTACAAATCAAACACGCATACAAATCAAGAATACAAAGAGAATTAAGATTTTATTGATAAACAGCTATATATTATAATAGCAAAGAAGAACCACAAATAACATATCGAGAAGATTGTTGCCATCATGTGCTAAAAGCTATAGCTATAATATTATCATAACGAACGCATATTGGTTATTTTTTTATGGTGTAAATCTGTTGAAAACATAGCTTTTTCAATCTCTAGTATTATTTTGATCTTACATTACATAGTTTTCACAAGATCAAGTTGCAAAACAATATACAAATGTTCTGTCCCATCAACATTCTTCTCATTTTTCTTATACATCTTACTGACCTTGTACAATTGCTTATTTACAATCAGTTTTGATGAGTACATTTATGAATAACTACAAATTGTTTATCACGAAGAAGCAATTCTCAGACTTCAATAATAAACCATTCATTCAAAGTTCAGCAATGAACAAGGACGATTAGAAAGAACAGCTTTTGCACAATATTTCGTGCAATTATACAAAAATGGTTGAGTATTTAAAGAGAGGACAAAAGAATCCAAAGCCTAACATATGATTACACGTGGCATCCAATTATTAGTCACTATCTGAAAGAATACTACGGCTGGAAAAAAATGAATACTACAGAGAGAATAAGTAAATATGATGGATCTCGCAATAGAATATCATAAGCTTCATAAGTTCACCAGGAAAAAAAAGGTTATATTGCTATAGTCCAGATCAAAACCATATCCTTTGGGTCTGTATCCATAAAAGGACTGTAATAGTTCATGAAAATAAATACCTGCATGTCGAGACAAAAATGATGCCCGAACGAATTCTCAAATCTTCCATTTTTGAAAGGATGTGCAGCAGATAAACATCCTTCACATTTTTTGGTACAAAAACATACTGCTGCTTAAGAGTGTCAACAGTCTTAAATCCTTCATATGCTTTGAAAGTATAAGCCCCATTTGCCGAAAGGTCAAGCAGTGCTTGCAAGTCACTAGTAATCGTAGCCGAAAATAATAGAGTTTGACGAGTTTTTGGCAAGCATTTAAATATAACTCTAAGCTCCTCTTCAAATCCTACATCCAGGACTCTGTCTGCTTCATCCAAAACTAGAAACTGAACCAGAAAAGATCTAAGAATTTAAGAAATCGTGAAATGAAACAAAACAGAAAAAAAAAATACAACATACAAGCAGTTATTCATGCACTCTTCACTTGCTTTAGCAATATAGAAAAGAATAAATCAACTAAGCATTGTTTCATTCGCTGCATTTAAAAGGATCAAAGTCCTTGTATTTCCCTGGCTATCCAATGAGCAACATTTGAGAGATTTGTATGATCACCTTCCTACATACCAAATATCTTACAGTTTCTAGGTAAAAAAACTACAGCTACAAACTGCAGCACGCCTAAAAAAATTATGATCACGGCACATAACTCATGCATGTGATACAAGGACATAAGAAGTTACAATCCTATTATTGACTCATGAGCCTAAAGACTATACTAAAATCCATCTGGCGCCAGAAAAAAAGAGGGAATACCTTGGTGTTGGCGAACACAGGAGGAATGTCCGGATTCTCCTCAAGCAAGAACTTGACTCTTCCCGGAGTTGCAATCACAATATGTGGCCTCTTGATCAAACTTTGGGCCTGGTTCAATATATCCATTCCCCCAACCACAACACAGCACCGCAAATTTAAGCAGGAACCAAGCGCCCTAAATTGCTCAGCTAATTGGTAGGCCAACTCCCTGGTGGGTGTGATAATTAAGGCAAAAACCCCGTAGGGGTCTTCTGCTAGCCGATGAAGGATTGGCAAAGCAAAAGCAGCGGTCTTACCACTGCCTGTCTGTGCGAGGCCGAGCACATCGCGGCCAGCTAGAATATTAGGTATACAATGAGTTTGAACGGGAGTGGGCATTCTCATACCAAGCTCTTTGCAGGTATCGACAGCCCATTCTGCCAGTCCGATGTCGGCGAAGGTGGTTTGGGTATTAGAATCAGTGGTATTATCAGTTGGCTTTTTGCCTTCAGGGGTGGTTGAATCAGGCTTCAGGAGAGTGGTAGCAGCGGCGACAGTAGGATGCAAAGGAGGAAGAGTTTTGAGAGATCTGGAGAAAAGGGGGAAGTTTTCATCAACGACTATGGCTTCATCCATTCCACTAACAGAGAATCCAGGATTTTGAACAGTTAATGTCTGAGTTTTAAGGAAATTTTCTCTCAATCAAGGAAAACTGGCCAAGCTACGTCACCTACACCAATGTCCAATGATGATTCCAGAGTCAATGGCTGTAAAAATAATATAACAGGGAAGCCTTAATGAAATAGAGCTTGAATCCTTTAAATATGACATGAAAATCTCAAGATGGAAGGTTATCAAGGTATAAAAAATTGTACATAATTTAAATCAACTTATGAAAGTAAAATCAACTTACTTTTTTTTAATATTTTATCAATAGACATAAGCAATGAGGTTTTGTACCTGACCTAACCCGACTAATTTGGGTTATCGGTTAGAAACGGGTACCCTTTTGGTTAGGGGTACCTATGGTAACTGACCCATTTCCGGTTGGGTCGGGTGGGTAACAGGTCAAAAGATTAGAAGCACACAGCTGTTTTTCAAGCAGGCGATACGAAACGAAATCTAAACAACCAATTTTTTTGTAAATTCTCCCTTTTTCCTACAAATTATGTGTAGAAGCACGGATAATACATTCAACTTCCAAATGAATTAGATATTAGACGTATGCTCGAACCACAAAAGCTCAAAATAACAAACCAAAACGCTAACTAATCACGACTACTCAATAAATCAACTTGGACAACAAACTAGCAGCTTCTGGTCATCATCAACCTGACCTTATTCTGGCATCACGTAGTGGGATTGCCGATGTTGAACTAAAAAGAAAACTTAACAAGAAATAGAGAAAGTCCAGATAGAAGACGACGACGAAATAGAGTAAAAACACAGTACCCAGATTCGGCCGACGATAACGCGTAGGAAGAAGACGAAGACGGTCCACCACGATGCTGCGGGCGACGGTTGACGACGATTGACGGGAATTGGCTCGGCCGCGGAGGGATTTGGAGCGGAGTCGTGAGTGAGAGTCTAGGCTAGGGCTTCTTTAGATTTGGGAATTGGTTTTGTGAAATAATCCGGTCGGCTGCGGGTTTTTAAAAAACAACCAACCGACCCGAATTCCCTAAAAATAAAACCCGACCCAACCCTTAGGAAAACTGGACAAGATATTTCACCTCACATGGAATCCTAAATCAAATAGAGCTCCAATCCTTGGAATCTGGAAGGTTCCCGAAGTTGGTTTTGTTTTTATTATATTTATATCATAACAACTCCAGACACGGGACCGTTTGGCAGTAGTTCAGGGGGCACCCCTGGCGGGGGTAATCAAACAAACAAGAGTGTCACTAGGGGTGGATGTGGTCCGATTTGATCTGATTTTTGGAGGAAAAAGAACTGGACCATTAAAATTTGGTTTTTAAAATTTAAGACCATGACCAAAATTATAGAGAAACAAGACCGGACCAAGACCGGACCATAAATTCGGTCTTGGTCCGGTCTGGTCTTGGTTTTTCAAAGAAAAAAGTACATAAACAATTCTATAATTTGTCAAAGAACCAAATCTTGATAAAGTACATAACTAATTCAAGGGGAAAATACATAACTAGATCCAAAGAAAAATGTTGATAATTTGTCAAAGAAATAGATAATCAAATGTTGATAATTTCATAGTAAAAAAAAGTACATACCAAATTTGATCAGTCTCTCGGTAATGGAAATTGCTTTGCACGAAAAATATCTTGATAAAGTATGTTTTATCTTGACATTTCCCTGAATTAATTTATAAACGCGTATAAGTAACCAAAACTATAATAATTTTTGTACACGATAAACTATGAAAGAAGATAAACTAGTCTTGGGCACCTTCTAAAGTCATAGTTTTTATACTTCTCCCGGCATAAGAAAATCAAATCTTAATGTCATGAGAAAAGTTACGAAAGTTTATTAAGTTCTATGAAAACTTGTTGAAATCATTCACCTACATGATTACTCGTCAACTTGAATTGGTTCGTTATCTTCGTCGATCGACGCATAATTTGCAAAATATAAGTTTGAAATTAATGTATAACATATAACAATTACGAAAAATAATATTGGAACAATAAAATCATACCTTTATCAAAATCATCCACCAAATCATCGAAATTATTTGAAAAATTCGTTGTGTTGCAAATCCAACTTTGAGTGCAAATAAGAGCCTCAACTGTTTTTGGAGACAACGAACTACGAAATGGATCAAGAATCCGTCCTCCACTACTAAAAGCTGCCTCTGAAGGAACTGTGGAAATAAAAATAACTAATATATCTTTCGCAAATCGACTTAATATTGATATTTCGATGAATTGACTTTCCACCATGCCAAANAAGATCGAACGTATTTAACTGCTCTACGTACTCTGCTAATACTTTCTTCGTGATCTTTCAAGCCATCACATACAATCAAATTCAATATATGAGCAAAACAACGCATATGCATGTATTCTCCATCCAAAAGCAAGTCATTCCAGTTTCGAACACATTTGATCAAATAAGAAATTGCAACATCATTTGCAGAAACATTGTCAACTGTAACAGTCATCACATTGTCAATTTTCCATTCTAACAAATATCCTTCAATTTCTCTACCAATCGTCTCACCTTTATGATTCGAAATCAAACAGAAATTCAAAATCTTCTTATGCATAATCCAATCACAATCAACATAATGAGCAGTTAAAACTATATAACTTAAATTTTGAATAGAAGTTCATATATCTGTTGTCAAACATACTCGTTGCGAAGTTGATTTAAAGAACTCTTTCAACTTCATTTTCTCTTGTTCGTATAGGTTACAAACATCACGAGCAACGGTTCTTCTAGAAGGTATGCAGAATTTTGGTTGCACATGTTGAAATAATGCTTTAAAACCCGCTTTTTCAACAAAATTAAATGGTAATTCATCTGTAATTACCATCTTTGCAAGCAGTTCTCGACAAGTTGCAACACTAAAACATGAAAGTTGCTGTTTTCTGTTATCCATATTTTGAAAAGATAAAGTCTTTTGTTTGGCGTCTACCTTCGCCAATAATTTAGAACAAATTCGAGTGTGTTTTTTCAAACTCGATGTCCCATTTTTAATTGTATCACATGCATATTCCTTTCCGCAATGATTGCATTTGGCTCTAGGGCTGAAATTCTTATTATCACCATTTTCAATGACAGTAAAATGATTCCATACTTCTCATTTTTTCACTTTTTCTTTACGAACACTGACAATAGAAGAAGTAGAAGGAATCTTTGCATTTTCATTGCTACTTTCGGTTTCCATCCTATGAATTTAACAACTTATTAAACCAAAGATCGACTAATGGTCAAATAAAAAATATTATAGTAAAAAAGAATGCATCACAACACAGACAAATTCAAAGCATTAACAAAACCAAAGCAATAACAATCTAGTAATAAGGAAGAAAAATGAAAGCAACAACACAGACAAGTAATTGTTCCCACATTTAAAATTAATCATTTGAAATTAATTTCAAAAATCAACTAGAAAAGTAATTTTTTATTACTAGAAAAGTGATTGTCTCCCTGCCATCGTCTCTGCCTTAAAAAGTATTTGTCTCTCTGCCATCGTCTCTGCCTTAGCAAGTAATTGTTGATTTTTGTCTGCAGTCAACACAGACAAAAATCAACTAGAAATCATGTAGAGACGACGATGGTAGGGAGTGAGGGAGACACGACCGCACATTTGAAATTAATCATTTGAAATTAAAATACATTGTGCATACCTAAGTTTTACTACTTCAGCGGGTCGACGAGAGCGAGACGGCGAAGGCAGAGACGATGATGGCAGGGAGACACGACCGCACAAAGGTAGAGACGACGACGATGGCAATACTGTAATGGCAAGAACGGCGAACGACAGGAGACACGACCGCACAAAAGAATTTTTTGGTTCGAAGGAGGAGGAGGCTATGGAGCTTTGGAGGAGAGGAGACTGAACTTCGGGAGGAGGAGGTCTGGGCTGCCGGCTGCGTAGTTACTAGTTAGGTTAGTTTTAGGGTTTCAGCCTTCAAGTTATAATTTTCTAATTTTATGGGTCGGTCCGGTTTTCATGGTTTTTTTAAAAAAACCAAAAACCGGACCAACAAATATGGTCCTCTAATTTTTAACCCGGTTTTAAATTTTTTTTGAGAAAAACGGACCAGAACCGGACCAAAGATGTCGGTTCTGGTCCGGTTCTTTGGTCCGGGCCGGTTTTGTCCACCCCTAAGTGTCACCAGTTTGATTTTGGTTTTTTTTGTCCAACACGAAATCAATTTTGATTTTACTCCATATTGAACCAAACCTATTCCACCCCAATAGAAAATCAAGGGCGACACCGGTTTGATTTCGGTTTTTTTTCATCCAACACGAAACAAACATTGATTTTATTCCATATTGAACCAAATTGATTCTACCCTCAATAGTTATCATGTTTTTCGTTAATTTTAATATGTTCTTCAAATTAATTAACAATTTTTAACGACTTGCAAAGTATAAAAGAAATTATACTAATAAATTCACATTTTTATCTAACTTATTTAATTTCAACTAAGAATTTTTCATCAATTTATAATCTTTTTAATATTTTTATCATCATTTGATGATGAAAATGTTCAAATTAAATTGAGAAATAATGCTAAAATTAACAAAAAGAATATGATAACTCGATGTTTACTAAAATTATAATAAAATCAAACTATGAATCGACGATTTTAAAGTTTCAGATAATCACTGTAATTATTCTAATAATTGAGGGGGACGTGGGTATTTATGTTACATTTGATCTAATTCTACTTAATAATTGACTCAAATCATCGAATAAATAGTAAAATTTTAATTTGTTATATTAATCGCACAAATGCATCAAAAAATATGTTTAAAATAGTACAATAATCATAAAAATAATAATTTATTGAATATTTAAAATAGTATTTAAATATTAAAAAAATAGTGAATATATGAAACTGGGATTCAACCACAATTCCCAATCGGACAATCTAGCAAGCTCGTCATAGAGTCTTCCTCTTTCTGACGAAAGCACGAAACAGAGAGAAATGGAATCGCCGTTTAAGGCAGACACGCTCAAAGGAAAGGTGATTCTGATTACAGGAGGTGGATCGGGAATCGGGTTCGAACTATCCTCTCAGTTTGGTAAACATGGAGCTTCGATTTCTATCATGGGTCGTCGCAGCCATGTCCTCAACTCCGCCGTCTCCGCTCTCCGATCTCTCGGAGTTCCAGTATGTTTCTGTAACCGCTTCTTTTTCATTTTCTCTTTGCTTTTCCTTTTTTCCTTCTTCTTTTCGCTTTGAAACTGCCCACCATCTCCTGTGACTATGATTTGCCGGCCGTCTACCATTGTTATATTCTTTTTGAAGTTTAAACTATTGTCTTATGCGTCTTAACAGTTGGCGACGTTTGGGTTTCACCCTTTTGATTGGGAATAGCGTCCATGCGTTCTCCGTCTAAATTAATCTTATAAATATTGGTGCTCTTTTATTTAACGAAATGATATGTCCTGATCTCGCTAAATATAGAATGCACGATGTTTGGTGAAACAATCTGGTTTAGTTTTGTAATATTTTGTGCTTTTTGCAGGCTGTCGGCTTTGAGGGCGATGTTCGCAAGCAGGATGATGCCAGAAGAGTGGTGGAATTGACTTTCAAGCATTTTGGGCGCCTCGACATTCTCGTCAATGCTGCAGCCGGAAATTTTCTCACCGCGGCAGAGGATTTGTCTCCCAATGGATTTCGAACAGGTCTAAGTCACCAGAATTCTCTGTCAAAATGGGGATTTAAAACTGTCAATGAAGGGATCATTGGATAAGATTTAACCATTTTCACTTCATATAATATTCATTCAGCTTGAAATCTTAGAACATGTATCCCGGCATTTCACGACATATTCTGGCTAATTTATGGGAAGTTTTTTTTTGTGAAAATGGTGCAGTAATGGACATTGATTCGGTTGGTACCTTCACAATGTGCCATGAAGCACTCAAGTATCTGAAGAAAGGAGGAGAAGGAAGGGAAGACTCAGGCGGTGGGCTAATACTAAATATAAGCGCCACATTGCATTATACAGCTTCTTGGTATCAGATCCATGTATCTGCAGCAAAGGTTAGCTACTTTTGAGTTTGAGCAGTACTAGGTTAAAAACTTACTGACGTGTCAAACTATTATTCGTACAATGTCCATAATAAATTAGAGAAAAAATCATTTATCGCATAAATCTTCTCTTGATTGCACTAATCATTGTTTGACATTTGGAGATTTTTTTTATAAATGCAACTCGAATATACCTCTTTGAATTTTGAAGAGAGTTTATATATTTTTATGATCACAGGCGGCGGTTGATGCCACAACCCGAAATTTGGCTCTGGAGTGGGGAACTGATTATGACATTAGAGTGAATGGAATTGCACCGGGCCCCATCGGGGAGACACCCGGTTTGAGCAAACTTGCACCTGAGGTGATAAAGAGCAAAGCTAATGATTATTTACCTCTCTTCAAAGTGGGTGAGAAATGGGACATTGCCATGGCTGCCATCTACCTTGCTTCTGATGCAGGTTCTTATTCCATACTATCATTCTTTTAGATCTTATTTGCGTTTTTAATAGAGATTTGTTGGTTTTTCGATTTTGAAGGAAAGTACGTGAATGGAATGACGATGATCGTCGACGGTGGGCTTTGGTTGAGCCGGCCTCGGCATCTGCCCAAGGACGAAGTCAAGAAGATTTCTCGGGTGGTAGAGAAGAGATTGAGACAAGAGACAGTTGGTGTTCCAAAGAGCAAGTTGTAAAAGAGTATTCTTTAAAAACCAGTCAATGGCTGAATAAAAAAAAGCAAAATTCTTGCTTGAGACATTTGTAGACAGCTCTGTAATGGAACCATGATGATTTGATCATTTATATGAAAAAGAATGTAGCATCTACAACAAATCTCCTTAACAATTCTAGTTTGATCATCTTAACAATAGCAGACTGGCGAAGAACATGATGCCACAATCGGATAAAGCCTTAGCTTGCGCCTGAGCTGGGGGCCAAACAACTCTTCAATCCTACTGATATAGCCACCACAATGAAAGCATTTAAGAGTGTTTCTTTTCATCGAAGATGCAACAATTTTGGAGTTTTTTCATGATATGTTTTTGGAGTATTTTTAAGCATTTAATAATAGAAAAGTAAGTATATAAGTTAATCTATTTTCGACTTCTATATTTTGAAACAGAGCCATTGAACCCCCTGCTTTCTCTCCATTTATTTTATTAAAATTGATAAATCACTTATAAAATGATTTACTTGACAATTGCTATACAGCAAATAGTGATTTTTAAAAAAGAAGAGAGCAATAGACCTTATAAACTTTGTTGCAGCCGCGACGATTGTGATTCAACTTCGATGGAGCGGTGCTGGGTATATATCCGGTAGCTTGTACCTCAATCTATCGTTGTGAGGAATTGCCCCCTCCTATTAAATGATCATCTCAAATGATTATCATCACATTCTTGGTGCTTTAAATAACAATGCTATAAGACACAAACCCGTTCTAAGTTTATCTGGAATGGCTTAACAAAATCCTCAAACATAATTGGATTCAGGCCCTTCATTTTCTCTTCAACTTCCTGTCAAGCCAATTGCAAGTTTGTAATATACAAACACAAACAAAAAATGATATGACAAAAAAAAAGATTTAAATAGATGTGAATGGTTAATCTCTAAAGTTCAACTATGTTCTACGAGCCAACTTCGATTTCATTCTGCAAACTCAACCTTGTTTATAAATATTGACTTAAATTAGCAAAGTAGGACTTTATTTGTGTTTATCTCTTTGTTATGCAGTCGACTTTGTCATTCTCATATCTCTCCAATCATACTTCTATTATCTCTCTTTTCAACACAGATTAACCTCACAATCAAAGGTATATCAATGCCTATCTGTTCCCTCTCTACAATAGTATTGCACACAACAAAAGACGAGTTTATGATTCATCAGCTAACTTTTCTTTACTATCTCTCAGCTTATTTATGATTCTTTTGATTCACTTTTTTGGACTTCCATAGTTTGCGAGGAAACTTATAAATGAAAACTTGTATACTAAATTCAGAATAGAAATAGTTTATTGGCCCCCTCTACACATTGTTGTCCTTGTTGTCCTTTATTTAAGAGAACAAAACCAATGACTCTTCTATTCTCTTCTTTTGTATCTTCTTCTTCAATAAACGAATTTCTTATAAAAAAAAATATAACTAAACTAGACATAACATATGCATTAAGCTTGATAAGAAAAATTATACTTGGTCTACTTAAATATCATCAATACATTGTAAAAGAGTCCTAATTTATTCAAAAGATATCCAAGAAAGGACTTCTCTTCTCAAAAAGCGTATGAACTCAGAATCCATTAGATGCGCAACTAAGAGAGAAAGTACAATATTTTGTAAATCTACCAATAAATTATATATATATATATATATATATGTAAAAAATACTTATGATGAAAAGAAAGGTATCAAAATAAATTTAAAAGCAGAATACCAAACACTAACACAAGAAATATTTGAAGTAATTTAGATCAAGAAATTAACTCGGATCAAATCAAGGGTCATGATACTAGTGAGAGGTGATAACAAGTCATCAACCCATATTTTCAGTCATGGAACAAAATATCCACAAATTGATAGAAACTTGAACAAGGAGAAGATAGCGAATGACAAAAACATACATAGATTATGTTTTTCTAAACAGTAATTCGTGATATTTTCTCAAATACTCTCAAAACTGAATTTGGTTCGATTAATGACAAGCTGACAGTGAGAAAAAATTCCAAATCAACTTTAAAGGAGAGCCCAGTAAAGTGAACAAAATTCTCAATCAAATTTATAACAGGTACCCTTCTTATTTAGGGAACAAATCAAATCCTAATTAGAAGGAATAATTTTTCATTTACAGCTTTTATAGTTCTTTGATTTTCTATGGTTTGTAATTTATCCCTAATTAAGGAATAGTTTAGAATTGCTTACATTCAATGGACTCATCATTTTTTTCTACAAATGATAATCTGTTCAGTCACAATCTTAGAAGTGCAATTTTGTAATAGATCAATGAGTTAATTAGTTACTCTATATATTAGAGTATATCCGCTACATGGTATTAATAGTTTCTATAAAAGATTGTGCTAATTGATCAATAATTTCTGCATAAATGCTGCTAATTTCTATAAGAAAAATAATAAAAAAACATAAAGATGTTTGGGTCTTTTGGCATACCAATCCAGTAAGCCTAGACTTTATCAGCAATTCTTCTGTGAGCATGTCTAGTATATGCCTGTTAGCACTCAAACCGTTTATAGCCAATTCTTGTGTCTCTTCAATGTACTGCAAAACCCATTTGTTTAGCACACAAATCATATAAAAAAGGAGCACATAAAAAAAAGATTGTATCAAATCCAGTTTAAAGAAATTTGGTTTCACCCGCGATCAGACTGGTCCAATCTTATGTCTATTCCTCAATTCATTCTCAAGACTTTTCTACATTTGGTTGTCATAGTAGAATGCTAATAATATGCATAAAGATAACAAATAATGATATTATGCTAAAAATATACATGCTTCAATGATCCATACACAAATTAAATTTTGTTTACTTGTATATATCACCTACACACTAAAAAATGACATGATTCCATAATAAATACATTCTTCAAGCATGTTAGTAGCATTACCACCTTTCAGAATTTCAGTAATATTGCAAAAATATACGACAGCAAAGAAAAAACAATTGAACTTACCCTAGTCAACTCTCGAGAAAATAGCTCAGACACTTCGATCGACATATTGGCAGGAATCACATTCGGATCATCCCACTGACACAATTATAGTGCATCAAATGATTGAAGATATTAAATCAACCACAAACGAGTGTTAAAAAAAACCATTTTCATACATATTTACAACATTGGAAAGAAGCAATACCCTATATCTTATCAATTCTCCATCAGGGTCATCTGGTCGGTCCATCAATCCAATCTTCTTGGTCAATGCAATAAGTCCCAGTTTCCGATTTTGAGGACTAATGACCATCTCCCTAGCAATCTGAAAAGAAAAATCAAAGAACGGATATTGAAACCAGCTTAGTCATGTATATACTTCTAAATTTTACAAGGTCTAGAGAATAGTCAAAGTTGTTCACAAATCCATAAATCTTAAAAACAATAATTAAAACATATATCACAGTACAAAGTTCGTCCAAGTTTCCTTCATTTTGAATCTAAGATAAAAAAACGTCATCAAATTTGGTAGAGGGACCATAACTAGCATGAAACTTTTCATCAGCCAATAATCAGCAAATGTTCAGATGTGTGTTACCTTTGTTATTTTCTCTAGGTCATCACTTCCTCCATCAGTAATTTCATCGCCAAATACAATCCGCTCTGCACAACTACCACCATGTGCAACTACCATTTGCATTTTCATATAACCAAAGGTAGTGTATCCTTGGTTAACCATGTCTTCTCGAGGATAGAACACTGATATTGCTGTTTCCTACTCGCAATGAAAAATAAATGAAAAATACCATCAGACAAAGAAAACTAGTTCAATATTTTTGGTATAATCCACCCTATTTTGTTTCATCAAACATACAAGAAAATGTACCTTGCCTCCAGGCAGAAGCTGAGAAAATGCATGCCAGTCATAACAAGGAAACAGATGAGCTAATAATATGTGACCAGCTTCATGGACTGCTAGAAGTTTCCTCTTTTCAAAAGACACCTATTACACAAACCATGGAAAAAAAGGCCAAAATATGATCATACAACATCCATCTCCAGGTCACTCATACTGAAAAAAAAAACACACTTACTCTTTCTTCACACTTCTGTTGCTCTTCCTCAGTGAGAAGCACACCCATACCCTCAAGTAATTGTTTATCTAACACATCAACTATATCTTGCTGGTAAATTTTAGAATGTCCTTTTCTTACCTGCAACGAAAAAAGAAAATACACATCAGAGTTTCAGATTAATTCAAATTTAGCGTCACTAATGTGAAAGATGCCACTATAGGTTAACAACTAAAAATTAAAGAGCCATGTCTATTTGGGGTTTACTATATTTGTTATGAACATATGAAAAAAAATAATTTCCGCATTGAATGAAAAGTTAGGGAAAAAATTCTCATTCGAAATTTAATCAAGAAAACATTCTTTAAGAAAAAAAGTAATCCGGGAGATAAGGAACAAAAATATGATATAGGCAACACAATTTGGAGTATTCTCAAAGCAATCAATCGATTTTATAAATAAACCTCATCCAAGGACAACCTGGTGGAAAAGACATGATTATCACAAATTTGTATTTATTTACAAATAATGTGGTTCAAAGAGTAAGAGTAAGAGTAAGAGTGTTCAAAACCAAACTGAACTATCAAATGAAACCATAACCGACGATTTTGGTCGGTCTTATACCTATAATGATTCATTAACTGTCTTGCATTATGTATCACCAATTTACTTAATGTGGTTTCAAGTCTAATGTAGTAAAATTATCAAACTTAGACAAGACTATTAAAAAAATATTATTTATAATTTATAATTTTTTGGTATTAAATTTTAGTTTTAATTTGATATAATTACATAATATATTTTGTCATTATATTTTCTTGAATGAATTTTTTTGTCATTATACTTTTTGAATGATATTATTTAAATTTGTAAAAAAAATTTTTTAAATTTTAATTTGTTAAACTAATTTTTGTAAGGAAAAAAATATTTGTAAGGAAAGAACAGAATAAGACCACCACATATGGTCGGGTCATATTTTTTTAATGATATGGTTCTGTTCCGTAAATTTTAGGACCAAATTTTGTCTTCTTGATTTTAAAAAACTCGAATCACGAACACCCCTATTTTTTAGTACAAATGACGGAAGTGATAAAAAAGATACCAAGAAAGACAAATAATGTAGTTTAAAAATGTCTCAAAGCAATCAAGCCATCCAAATAAACTAGATCTCATTCAAGTATATCGAGTCCAAAATACACATACTATTATTTATTTCGCTATTGGAATTTTCAATTCAATATTCTATGCATTGCCATTTTTTAAAAGTTCCTCTGCCTTTTTTAGGAGAAGTATTTGTTTTCCTTTGCTAGGAATTATCATTATTTATTACACATTTATTTCTTTTACATAAAAGTGTACCTCAGAAATTGTTGTATGTTTAACCCAGATTAGTTAGTGAATGATGCAGAAAGTATGAAATTAATTTAAGATGCACCAGACAAATCCTCAGTAAAACAACGGATATACTGGTGAATAAGGAATGTTACTACAAAACTACTTCACATTGCATAGCCAGTCATGGGCAATGCAGTAACATTATTCGAGCTATACATAATAAAACATGACACAAGCAAGAAGCTTCATGCTGGTGACACTTAGTTTTTCTTTAACTCTGTTTATTTTCTTTCACTGCCCATGAAATCAAAGCATTTTTTAGATTTTGAGAAATATTTGAAAAACTAAATAATTTTCCGTCATTATAATAATTAATAGTGTACTTTAGAAATGAATAAATTATACTTTCTTAATCATAGTTTACCGATAGACATATTTTGCAGTAAATGAAAAGAAAAATTTTAAGGTTACTGATCATTTTTTTTTACCTTGATTGGACCATCTCATCGAATCCTTTTACATTTGAGAGCAGTAATGGAAAGATATAATCCTTGCTAATACAAATTTAAAAGACTGTTGGATCCTTCAAGAATAAATAAATAATATCCTTCAAGAACAAATAAATAAATCCAACTTACCGACATTATTGCTGCCTCATTAACAAGATTTCGAATATCTGCTCCAGAAAAACCAACTGTTCGGAAAACAAGCTGTAAAATGAAAATTGAGATGTCCGTCAGCTAATACTGTATATGTTCAACCAAAACATGCATGCCTCCAAAAGACAACAAACTAAAAACATCAATTCAAAATGGAAGAAAACCTTTCTGAAATCCACATCCTCTCCAAGTAGCTTTCCTGAGCTATGCACGCCAAAAATTTCCACCCTCTGCTTGGCATCAGGTAAGCCTATGTACAACCGCCGGTCAATACGTCCAGCACGAACAAACTCAAGGTCCAACTCATCTGGCCTATTAGTTGCACAAATGAAGATTACAGCTTGTCTGAGGGAAAATCGATCAACACCTGTTTTCTCCTTGCTATCGATAACCACCACGTAAATAAATTTAATCAAGGACACAAAAGTATTCAGAAATTGAAGCCAAGAGACTGAAAATTATAGTTCAGAAATGCTCTGAAAAAATTCAAGCAATAAATATGAACTATCACATGAGTTTCCTCTATTATACTTACTCGCCATCAAGTTGTGCAATGAGTGCCTCAAAAGTTGCCCTTCTACGAGGATCTTTTCTAGCATGTCTTCCAGCAATAGCATCAATTTCATCCACAAACACAAAAGAAGGAGCCTGTAAATAGGAGTGAAGATTGATTATCTCACACCATCTGAGCATAGGACAATCAGTAAAAGATATTCATGATAATGCAAATAAAAGATAAAAATAAATTAATATGAGAGAGCAATATGTAGAATATTTCTGGAAAAATTCTTTAAATGATATTTCAAGAAAATAACAATAAGAATTTCTAAGGGAGACACATCTGGCTGTGTAATTCTACTAACACCACTGTGGAGCAATATCCTTGGCAAAGACGCGAGGAAGACAAAGAGGAAGTAATTAAGAAAATCCTGATTCAACTGTCCACCAAAAAAACAAGATCCAACAATATGGAGAAAAGAAGGACTAAACCTTATTAGGTATTGAGATAATTAGAATTACCGTCATATCATATAATCTTGTCATACATTCTGATGTGTCGCTGTGTAATTGGATCAATTCAAATGCATTTAATGATAAAAAAAATAATTACTTATTATTTGAATTGATCTAATTACGCGGCGACAAGTCAAGAGGTATTGAAAGAGACTATGACAAGAAAGTAACCTTAAACTAACTCGATATTAAAATACTCAAAGATTCCACTCTTCGAGATGATTTCTTACTTAATTGATTTGAATAATATATTTATGGAGAGATAAAAAAAGAGAAACTCACATTCCTTCTTGCAATAGAAAACATTTCATTTATCCTTGCTGCCCCACTTTTCTCACTGTCAGTGAACTCTGCTCCAGAAGCAAACACAAAAGGCAGTCCACTTTGTTTTGAAAGTGCCCTTGCAAACAGTGTTTTTCCAGTACCAGGAGGTCCAGAGAGAAGAACGCCCTGTCACCAAACCCTCCTCCAATTATTCATATGAATCTTGGGCCAGCAAGAAAAAAGACTTTAGACCTCCAAGGGATAAATAATAGAAACAAAGGAAAAACAAATTTACCCTGACAAATTTGACCCCCCTTTCATAGTACTGCATAGGGTTTCTCATATAAATCATCAGCTCATCCAGAAGATCCCATACATCACCACCCAAAACCACTTCCTTGTACATCGACTTTGTTTCACCAACATCCCCAACTGGCTATATTCAAAGAATGAGAGAAAAAAAATCATAATTAACAGGAAACTCTATAAATAAGATGAAAAGGAAAAAATATTGGCCACTGAATCTGTACCAAAATAAAATTTTCTGCATAAGCCATGTCAAAAAGCTGACTATATTTCTTGTAAAGAAAGCGCTCTGTGGTGATAAATAGAAGCATCACAGACTCCCTTATGAGCCATAGAATTAATAATCCAGGCAGAAATGCAATCAACACTTTGAGAAAATAATGTATATGTCTTTTTTGCAGCAGTTCTACTTCAACTCCAGAGCTTGCTATAATCTCAAACAAGTGAGGATCAAGGGGAATATCAACCTATCCAACCAAAAATATCATCTTTCGATTTTAATCTGATGAGAAAAATGTGAGAGTAGCAAACAATGAAAAAATGAGAGTTGACTCACAATATACTCAAGCGGGAAACCTTCTTTCATGGTAACATATACTCTTTTTAAATCTTCAGTAAATACTACAGCAGCGACCTGTTTTAAGATAATTACCAAGAAATTTCAACATGAGCCAGTGAAATGCATAACCAACAAATTTCAAGTTCTTTAAGAGAGCAACTGTTGAGAAAATTCTGATAACATGTCAAACTGAAGACGGGCTGCAAGACTTAGTTTTGCATTTATACTAATCACGAGGAAAAATGTTTTATGCATATGTCAAGGACTGTTATCTAATATCAGATATTTGAGGTGTTGTGCATGCAGAAACTGTACCAATTTGGATCAAAGTCACACTACCCTTATATGTAGCAGCTACAACAGCAAACTCAACAAAAAGTATAACAAACACAAAATAATACCAATCTACCTCGGAACTATCAAGTTTGTCAAGGAAATACGTATATGGAAGTTTAGGGCGATAACGCCACCATCTTTTTGATATCCATAGCGCCCTAGTCCCCAATGGATTTGCTTTCTTTTCAACCATATCCTTTCGAAGACTGTTTTCAACCTCTTTCATGTCAAATTCAACCACATATTTAGAACTTGCAGACTCAAATTCTTCACCTAGCTTTTCCTTTCTGAGGATCTCATTCCAATCTTTAAGCCTTTGACGCCAAGTTCCTCCATTTTGGGCAACAGCATCTGCCAACCAAGAATTGATATGAGGCTGAAATAAGCCAAAAATCCAAGTGCAATAAAAAAATTCAACAAATAAATTTAATGTCACGCTAACTACCCCATAGCTCAGCTTTTTCCTGGAAGACGTGGGTGGTTTTTAAAATGTTCATGACCTTAAAGTTGGAATAGTATATTTTGAGGAGCTTTGCAGAATATATGAAGGGATATACAACACCTATAAATTTGGATGGTTTCTCACTAACAGACTTTTTCCTGGGCAAATAACATGAAGAGACTACAAAAATCTACACCCAAAACACATTGTCACTCCAAGTTAGGACTGGCTATGGCAGTAACAATGACTCCTCTCACAAGTAGCATAAGGTACAAACTAACCACACGACTCTCCTTTTAATAAAAAACACTTGCCACATGAAGTAAGACAGTGCGATTACCTGCACTACATGACTTAATTGTACAACATTTAATACCTGGAATAACAGATCTGAGAACACATCACCATATGATATTAACCAACAGAAATCAGCATGAAAGCAACCTAAATTGTGCCAGAGAGAGCACAAGAAACGATAGTTATACCAAAAATCTAACATCGAAGTGGCTTAACCAAGGCCTCCTTCCAATTTAGAATCGATAATAGACTCCCATCTAATCCAATGAGGTTTAGTACCATCTCATTTCCTTTCCAAAAGAAATCTCTTACTATTACGTCCAAAATCTTTCAACTTTTTACCAGAAAGTTTAAAAAGAGAAAGATAATAAGTAGAAATACTATAAAGAACTGCATTAATCAAGGTAAGCCTACATAGCCTAGAAAAATAACATATCTTCCATATGTATAATTTTTATCTAACTTTCCATTGAACAACCTGCCAAAAAGAACGAGATCATGGTGCCAACCAAGTGGAAGGCCAAATATGTTAAGGACCATGTTCCTTACGTGCATTTAGTCATATCCATCTACGTTCATCAATATTAATGCCTAATATGTTGTTTTTACTGAGATTCAACTTGAGGCTTGTTAATCATCCAAAACTTTTGCCATATCCATCAAATTGTATCATAGTTTCATCATCAACATAGAACAAAATAGTAACATCAACAAATTGAAAATGATAGATGTTCAGGACACACTTTAAATCTTTAATTTAATTGAGAACTTTAGCAGTCTCCAACATCTTAAGCACATCATTAATAAAAAAAGGAATAATTAGTGAAAATTTGGATATCATTGTCTGGGCCCTCCAGTAACTTCAAATTCATTTCTAGGGATTTTTCTACCATTTATTTAAATAAAGAAAGTGGTTTTATCTCTAGACAAAGTTTTGGGCAACATAAAGTGCTGAGTCATGCAGAAATTTTCATTTTATGAGGTGGCAAACCAGAATAGAGGCAATCTAGGAACAACAAGAGGATATGCGAATATGTTTTCCATTTAACGCCCTTAACGATAAGTCGATTTGAAAGAGAAATAATGATGCAAGAGAAATAGCTGCCAAGAAGCTCTATAGGAAACCTTACAGCGGGCAGATGCTCTAGCTGTGAGAGGCAACTTGGGAACTGCTCTTTGCTAGGAGATATTTAATACATAATTAATGATGCAGAAGCAAAAGAGATCAGAGAATAAGAGTATTTTTTCTGAGGATAAGATCCACTCAACCTCATCGCAGAAGCAAGAAAATAGGATGCAAGACAAACTTTGAATCTCTTTGAGACTTGGCTTACCCACCGTCACTATCCTACTTTCGAGAGTGACTAGTAAAGGTCATACGACACCCACTATTACAATCACAATGAGTCAGTCTAAAAATATGTCGACGGCACCAAGTGTCAACATCATTAGTCCGAGCTCTTTGCCTAGCGAGCAAACTAAGAGTGAGCAAAATTATCCAAAATGAGCATCATTGAGCATAGTAAGAATAAAGAGTGTTTGTAAAAGACTTTTTAGTGATTGACAGCATAATATACAGGGGTCTCTAAATTAGGGTGATAGACCACCATTTACATCTGTTGGATTTCCTAAATAAATTGTAGTTGCAGTTAGAATTACGTACAGTGGCCATTGTGATTGTTCAGTAATTGATGAAGTTAGTAGTTAAAAAGGGGAGGACAAGAGTTAGAAAGTTATTGTGCATTCTACAAGGAGAGATTAGGGAGATTCCAGGGTCATAAACAACTGGGGAGTTTGAGAGCGAGTGTCCTAATTATAGAGAGAAAACACTGTAATTGTTATTGTTGGGTAATTGATGAGATAAAGTTAGTGCTTAAAAGGAAGGGAAAAGAGTAAGAAAATTAAGGAGAAATTAGAGAGATTATAAGGTCTTAAAATACCTGGGTGGTGTGTGAGTGAGTGTTCTAATTATAGAGAGGAAACTTTCTATGAACTTTTTGAATAAAGTGAAGTTCATTTCATAGGGTTCATAATGGACGCAATTTTTAACAGATATGGGTTACCATCTGAAAACAATCTAAAAAACATCAAGAAATTATGTTCAAAACAGAATATGCAGCAAAGATCAATTTATCATGGGAACACAAAATAGCACAGAAGAAATAAAAAATGAGAGAGAAAGATAAAGAAGTTACGAATGCTAATTTAAAAGTTCATATATTGATGCATCAGTGCACGATAATTGTGTAGCTAATACCTGATAACCCCATTTCTTCCTTGATCTTCTTTTTTCCTTGTGAATTTAATTTTACATTATTGTCAATAAAATGTTTAACATTGTCCTCAACATCCTCAAGATCATCAACCCACGCATTTTCTCCAATGTAAGAACTGTCATGAATGAGGGTTCCATCAGGTCCTTCAGTAAACTTTTTTATTTTCAGGCCCTTTGGCATTGTCTTCCTCCACATTCCTTTCTTAAACCTGGAATAATCTAAGACAACCATAGTTAAACAGCAATTTCTCATTGAAAATTTAGCCGATTCCTCGTCAGAGCTATTTAATGGGACAGTGCAACTGATGTACATTACTCTCGTTTAAATATCAGTTTTTCATGGTAAGAAACAAAAGATGCATTGAAAGTGTAAAAAAATGTACACCAATGAAACAACATTAGCTTTATTTGATCCTTTCATTTTGAAACCATATGAACTACGTATTTTTGGTCTGCAAAAAAAAGTGTCTAAGTAGTACAAAGAGGATAACAGTTCTCCCAACTCGTGATCTCGCAATGCATTTCACAAATGGTCATTTGTTAAAGGCTGTGAGGAAATCAAATTCTTTTACATCACTCCTTTATTAAAAATCATATGAAGACAAATGATTGACCATTCATGCAATATTTCTTCTGAAGTTGTGATACATGTTTATACAATATTTGTCAGAATGAAAACCATTGATTTTCCAAAAAAAACAAAAGACATATGAATGACGAAGTATAATCATGAATTGCAATATCTTGCAAAACCTGACTCGCGTACAAATTTCATTATGATCAATTTTAAATTCCCCCTTCAAGGAAAAAATATATTTTCCATAAATTTATCTTTTTTAATATCTAGTGCTCATAATCTCAACTTGGAGCACCCTTGCGAAAAGTAGAGAACTGTTCAAGTAAGATGCTATCCTACTCGAACTAAACAAGATCTCGAACCACAATTTGTAAGATAAACAAGTCAGAGTAGCAGATTTTTAGTCATTTGTTGCACTAGAGGTATGTTTGTTGCGTAATCAGTTATGTTACATATTTTCTAAATAATCTGGAGAAATTAGAATGCACAACTTTTAAATAACTAACATAATATGACTATTACACAGCAGACATACTTCAATAGTAACACCAACAACAAAGTAAGCTTCCTGTGAAGGTTGAGCAGAGCAAGTTTTAAGATAGCAAAGGCTTCAATTTAGATGTCTAGTCAAATGGAAACTTAAAGTCCAACTGATTTTAATTCTGTAGAGTTAATGAATGCCAAATTACCAGTTAAAATTTTACATTTAACTGATAACACATAAAATAATCTTTGAAAGACAACTTTTATCAACTTCTAAAAGATTCAACCAAAGTCTATCCATATTTCATATAGAACTAATATAAGCACCATTCATGCAAGATAGAGAAGTTGGACTGAACATTTTTAAACAATAGGAGTGGTCAAGATTACGTAGATACAATATTACCTTCAAGTTTAAATTTTAACTCCCAGATTTAGTTTAAATGAAGTGAGCACTTCATTAAGTTCTTTTTGAATTTCTGCACTAGTAGTTGCATGTTTAAGTTGTATTTAAGCGTTGGTGGAGCAACAAGAGTAAAGGCAGCTGAGATTTAGTTTCAAGATTGAGTTTCTTAATTACTCACATTGCATAGGGTTCTACCTATTTGGCCCTCTCTCTTTTCATACAACAGTGGCAATCAAAAAGGTACTGCAAAAATGTGAATTAACTATCCACCGACACATACTTTACTAATTGTCCTAGAATAAGTTCAAACAACTTGGCACTGGTGCAAAGATCGACAACATTGGAGACCTTGTGATGGAATTTAAAGCATTAACGCAGTTATGCAATCCAATTTAGAAAAATCAAGGAAGCTAAGCTGGAACAGCTAGGGTAGCAGACAGCATCAAAGCTGTCCAATCATCTCAACATCCTTACTTGGGAGTTGGAGGTAACATGTTAGTCACACAAGTTCATAAGAAGGCTGCCATGAAGTCCACAACAAATTACCTGGTCCAGTATTTTCAAATTACCGAGGATTACTTGCCTTTGTTAAACTCACATCGCAATTTATTAAAGATTATGGAATCATAGTCAAGCCAATTGCATTTATGCTCAAGAGAAATTCACAAGAATCTAAATTGGCTTTGCATATGCTCAAAGAGGCTCTCTCTAGTGCTCCTATTTTATCTCTTTCCAATTTCCCTCAACAATTTTCTATGGAATCCATTACAAGTAAGGAATTGTGCTATTTTGCAGAAACAAGGGGGGCGTTTTATTATTTAAGTAGAAATTTGAGCCCTTTGTCATCGCTAAACTCCCCACATATATTAACCGTAACTTGAAAATGTACTTGAGATGCTTTATAGCAGGTTTTCCCGCCAAATGGCTCCAAAGATTACACTAGTTTCCAAGTGATCTATGAACATTACCTTCCTCGACTTGTACCGTACATACCAAGTTTGAAATGATTGGAAGCAATGAATGAGTTTCAGTTGGGAAAGAAGGCTTTTTTAGAAATTTGAAATTGTTTGGAGCAAGCACAGCAAAATGATTGACCACCATCGAGAAGTTGTATTTTCACCAAATGATATGGTTTTACTAATATTACAACCATATTGTAAAGTTTGTGTGGCAGATAAAAGAAATACAAAAACTCCCTACATGATTTTATGGCCCTATCTGCATCACTCGCCACATTAACGACATTACCTAAAAGTCTCTTGAGCCAAAAAAATCCTCCAAATATTTCATGTTCCTTGTCTTGTCATCCTTGAAGTAGTTGAACTACCTTTACCCCGTTATTCAAGAAGGCACCAAGTGGTGCTATGTACTTGTATGAAAGGCATTCAGCAGAAAGTACTCATTTATTAGCTTGGTTTGTCTCCTCCCAAAGTTTCTTGGGAAGACAGCATATTCAAACAATGATGTTCATCTTACATGGTTGAGGATAACCACTTTTCTGAAGATGACTAAAACTTGGTGTGACACGGTTGACTAGTCATTTGCCATCAGTATCTGAAAGCAGTTCTAGTATTCTTTCAAAATGTATGATCCATATTGGTAAAGATTTTACTGGCCTAAAAATGACAGATACAAAGGGGATCCTAAGTAGCACTAACACAATAAAACATAAACTATAATGCATAAATCAAAACACTAGCTACAGCATCATGCATAAATAAAGGATAACCTTGTGATGTGCGAAAGATTAGCAACTGCACGACTTACTTTCTAACATTACTTGAAGATGGTGTAGGAACCAATGCCTCCATATATGCCTCTGTTAACTCTTTTCTTTCGTGAAACAATAAAGACCCTCGAATGGTCATATAAAATCTTTGACAGGATATTATTGCAACTAACACATACAGAATAAAAGCTCCAATTCGTTTAGGTTCCCAGTTTTTTATATCCTGAAAAAGGAAAACATATACTAGCTTATCAAACAAACGATTTATGGTTCTGATTTCTCTATCATATGTTATGAATAATCTGGCAGGGAAAGTTGTTGTACGCAGCGATGCAGTTAAAGTAAGAATGAACTTTGTACTAAAACTCGAAATTATTATATGTTCTTTTCACCTAAAATTCAAGGAAAAATATTTTTTAACTGAATGAAAATGGTTACCTTCCAGCGCTCCCAGCGGTTCCAACTTACAAAGTCCGGTACTAATTCAGCCGTTAAGCGTTCTATGTTGCCTCTGCCAGTTTCTGCTAGTTCTTGTACTCGGCCTGAAAACTCATCTATCGTTGCATTAGCGTCTCCCATATCTAACCCAGATTCCTTTTTCACCAACTCGCTGAATTTGAACCAGAACCGCTCCGAGCCGTGCTGCAACGACCTCGTCAGGTTCTCCCAAGAAATTCCACCAAAACCATTGGGATTTGTTGAAGCCGAAACTCGAAAACTCGGCCTCCTATGGGAAATACTGGCTCTCCGCGTCATGGGAATCTTAAAGAATATAACCCTTCGAGAAAACTGGGTGGCCGTAGTAGGGGGAGAGACCATGGAGTATCTCCGGGAAGGTACTGACAGGTCCATGTTAAGAGAGCCAAGAAGTTGAGAGGAAGAGCAGCAAAATGGGAATAGTCAGAGATAGAGAGCGAGCATTTGCATTTCTTCGAGAGGGTAGAAGGGTTTGGACGGGGTTTATCTATCAACCCTGCACCGGCGCTGTGTTCCTACTTCGTTGTCCTCGTCGATGACAAATTGCCGGTCGAAGACATGAGACCGAGCCAATACTAGAATGGCATGTAAAACCATGGTCAATCGATTATTTTATTTCCTAAGGTTATCATGGATCGGTCGGTTTAGAACCGAACCAAAACCAGGTGGTTGGATGACTAAGGACCAAAATGGGAAACAAAGTTTTGCAGATAGGTTAGATGATGAGAAAATACAATTTTTATAACTAAGAGCTTGGGTCCTATTTGTGTACATTTTTTGATAATCATTCTTAGGTACCCTTTTAAAATAAGGGTATAAATCAATTCATTTGTTTTTATACCATGAACTTTATAAAATTTTAATGCACCCTTTTGTTTATAATTGTGTTGAGGTTTTGTCAATTTTGTTGAAATTCAAATATTTTTTTTTCTTTTTCGTCCCATTTATTGATTTTACTAGTGTTAATAATTGTTTATTTTCAATTTTGCTCAATTTGGTGGCTCAAAATAAGTTAAAATTTCATTTTTGTTAAAATTGTAAATGAGAAAATAATGGAATAGATCAAATATATGGAAGAGAAAAATATAAAAGAAACATACACTTGAATTTTGATTTGAATAACATAATAGTTAAATGAAAATCGTAATGCTAAGATGTCCAAAATTATGTCATTTCTAAAAAAACATTTAAGCTATTTATTATAAATATTTTCATACTTGAAAAAATAAATTTATATATACCCTTAAAATAATGAGGTGTAAGAGAAAAAAAATAATAGATGAGTAAATTAATTTCTTATAATGATTAATCGCTTCAACACAAAACAAATTGTGATAAATTTAAGAGTAATAATCAAATCATTATACGTGAATAATTAAAATAATCAAACTACGACATTTAAAATCAACAAATCTTACCGTCGAAGATGCTTGTTGGTGGGTGAAGCCATCCATGATATCAAAAACTTGGATGCATCCATTCGCGTGTTGTTGAAGCCCTTTGCGTCCTAAATTTCAATTTTTAACAAATTTGAAAGGTCATAACTTTGTGTTTAGTAATTCAATTTAGACGATTTTATTTTATTGAGAGTATTTTTCGAGATCTTTCCACTAGCGATCTCTTGAAGATAGCTTTAAAGGACCGACTTTCGACCTAAAATGGAGTGATTTATGTTTTCTAATTTTTTTGTGATTTTATAAATATAATTTCTAAGCGATTATTATTATAAATATAAAGAATAATGAATACAATCATTTAAATTAGTGTATTAACGTGGTTAAGGTTAACTTTGTTTACGTTTATGCTTCAAAATTTGGTCATCTAATGAGTTTTGGTCGACCGTTGATTTCCAATCGAACTAAATCTTTGTAGCCATTTCTTACCATTAAAGATAGTCGTTCGAAGTTTTTAGTCGACCATGCTGGCTTTCAGTCGACCTAACATTTTCCAATTGATTTTTTGATCGCTTGATATTTTTATTATTTGACCACATTACAATGTCGGTCCACCTAAACTTGTTTCCGACATACCTAAATTGAAATTTCAGCATTTGTATTTTTCGAAAACAGTTCAAACGAACTCTGTTTTCATCCAAATAAAAAATGCTTAAGCATAAATGTTAGAAATAATAAATATCCTTATTATATTGTATTTCTAATAAAAAAATTAACGATTAAATTTATCATAAAAAATAAAAAAAATTATTGGATACTCAATAAGTTAATAATTTCTTTTTTTTAATGATGACAAATTAATGCATAGTTAACAATAATATTTCTAATACACAAGTGTCTAATAAAAGCATTTATATTTAAATATTAAACTTTCTAGCATAATGTATGCATTTCCTAACTCATCTTTTAAAAAATGTCTTAATGTAATTATTACTCTCCCGTAATTTGTGCATTATTTTCTCATTTGGTATTATCAAAAATAAAATGAGAGAATATCATAAATAATATTCTCATAAAATCTGAATGATATTCTTTCAATTTCATATTATTCATTTCCTAACTCATTTTATTCAAGGTTCAGAAATGATTCTAACCAATTTAAAATGCATCTTACTCCAATAAAGTAAATTCATTTAGATTAGTATGCAAGAAGATATGAAGCAATATTTATCACGAAAGAAAACCAAAATATAATACTTAGGATAATTAAAGTTCATTAAGGACTCTAATCAAAGCAAAGATTTTATATCAACCGTAAGATTATAGTAAAGAAATATCAATTGATGATCAAATGTAACAAATAAATTTTATAAGTGCATCCTACTATACTCGACAATTAATAGTTGAATTCTCATAAATAATTCAAAGATGATTCTTACAAAGTAGACAAGTGACTCTTTTCGCTACTCAATTTTTTTTGGACCTTAAGAGTCAGTTTTAGTTCATTTCAGAACTCACACTTTAATCATACTTGACTTTTTGACATTTAAATTTAACAGACAAATAAAAAATTATGTCCAAAAAAATTACACATGATATGTGTCAGTTGTGATGAAAAAGTTTGATACAACTTCTTTTATTTAGGTTTGTATGTGACACTCGCTTTGTCAAAAGTTACTTTTTGACTTCTTACAAGCATATCCAAGTTTTTACCATCAGAAAATGTAATCACTATATCATTTAACCTATTGTTTTCTTTTTGCAAATCAAGTAAACTATTATCTAAGGAAATTAAAGATTTTGCATGCTTTTGAATCAAATGAGATTTTCTTTCTTCAAGGTTTTAATCTCATTTTCTTATGATAAAACACAAACTAGTATGCTTTTTTAATCAAGTTATTTTTCTTCTTTTTCAAACTTTCATGCATAGTTCTAATGAGATCAAAATTATCAACTAATTTATTAAACATATCAAGCAATTCTCTCAACCACTTGAGGATTCATTCACCTCTAAATTATTTGCCATTTGACAAAGTTCCTCAATTTGCGAAGGAAATATCATCTTCGTTAACATAAAAATTACTAAAGTTTATTTCAATAGATTATTAATATATAAATTCAAGTAAACGCTCAAAGTCAAAAACATTATCACAATTTTGCTCTCTATCAATTCATCTCTACTAGGAGCGAGATATAATATGTTCATTGTTTTTGCATTTGTACTTAGATTTTTAATATCTAAGTCACTCAATTTAAGAGATTTGGGCTTATTAATCCATTTCTATCATCAACCAAATATCATAATCTATAGCTTGCATAAATGTTTTTATCCTTGATTTCTAATAAAAATAATTGTTACCATAAAAAATTAGGATTTCATTAACCGATTGCCCTCTATCATGCGTACTATCCAAATTAAAATCCATTATCAACAAAAATAATATAATCAAATAATTATCCACAATAATAATAAAATATTCAAACAAAATCAGTTCACCCCGCTCCGATATGAATTTTAAGACCGATTAGTGATTTAGGTTGTCTAACTTTACTTGTGATTTTATAAATCTATTTTCCTAAGTAATTATTATGATAAATATAAAGAGTAAGGGATAAAGAAATTTAGACCGCGTGTTAACGCATTTTGCCAACTTTGCCTAGGGTCGCGCTCCAAGACTTCACCTTGAAGATTCTTCACCCACCGGATAAGTTCTACTTGTTTGACTTATGAGTATTAATCAAACCGTAACAATTTATTCTTCTTTTCGAAGAACGTCACAATTTCTTTGATTTGACTTTTCTTTTTAAAATGACATCTCATTTTCTCAATTTTTTGCTTAAATAAAAATGGGCAAATAACCAAGTTACAATTTTACATAATTGTTCAATCAAACTTTTATTGAAAATAACAGGTGAAAATATATCGTGTGAGTAAAAATTGACAATGCTTTCGCGTGATTTTTCTCAAGCTAAAAATCTACCTAGCGAATTTTATTTTGCATTTTTATAAATTTGACATTCTGGTGAAGACCTAAAACTTTGTAAGTGTTTCTCACCTAAAGATAGTCGTTAGGGGGTTTTTGGTCGACCATACCTTCTTTAGTTGACTTGTTCAATTGCTTAACATTTTTATTCTTTAGGCACATTATGCTTTTGCTCTAGATAGATTGACTTTCGATCAACTTAATACAATTCTAACACTTATAATTTTAAAAAAAAAAAACTAAAACAAATTCCATTTCGATTGAAACTGAAAACGTTTAAATTCACGAGTTATAAATAATAAATACTCTTATTAAAGAGTATTTCTAATTCAAAAAATTACCAATTAAATTCATTGTAAAAAATAATAAAAACTCATTAGATACTCAATAAGTCAACAAACTTGTCTCATTTTCTATAACCAAAAACATTTATTTGTTTTGTGCAATATGTTTTGCCAAAGTTTGGCTTCAAATGACTTAATTTTGTAGCACCTTGAAATCTCAACTTTATCTCTAGATCTTTATTTGTTACCTTCCATCATAAAATCATTATTTTTATAAAAATAATTTATAAAAAACTTATTATCTTTAGCAAGAGAATTTTTTTTCTAAAAGTAATGAAACTTTACAACACAAATATTTTCTCTTAACATATAAATATTGCACTTAAAATTTTATTATAACTTTTAAAGTCACCGGTGAAACGTTAATTTTTCAACATAGTTTCATCAATAATTTTTCAAAGTAAAATGTAAAGCTAATAGTTCATAGACTACTTTGATCTTCTTTTCATATTGACTTATTGATTTAGTAAAAAAACCAAAAAGGGGATTAATAGGCATCTATTTCTTTTGAGGTAATAAGACAGTGCATAGATATCTACTTATAAATCAGTCTATTTCAAATAAGTAATGTTAAATTTATTTTTTTAATGTATATTTTTATTGTACATATTAACATGTTGAGATGTAATTGAGTTAGTTAAAATATATTTAATATACTATAATTAAATAATTATATATATATATATAATAAAAAAAATTAATAATTTACATGTTCGATATTTTGAAAGAACAAAAAAATGGTTCGATGATGTGAAAAAAAGAGAGGAGCATCTTTAGCCTCTCCTCCGTGATAACGTTAGCCATTGTCATTCCCGTCCACATCCTTGCTCCGTCTCTCTTCGCGTCCAGATAAAGCCCACTTTCATTTCCCTCCAGACGCTGCCACTGAACTTAAGACATCCATTTTCTTGTTTCTCTCGAGCTCTTGCCGGCGTCAATGGCTTCCGCAACTTCGACCGCAACCCTCTCTTTTCTCCCAACCGCCACTTCATCGTCGACCTCCACGACTCGCTCTTCCCTTCACCAAGTCTCACCCTCGTCGTCTTCCTCGTCCATTCGCCTCCGCACCTCTTCCATTCAGCGCCTCGGTTTCACCGCCGTCGACCCACTTTTCTCTCTCCGTGTCGCTTCCAAAGTTCGATTTTTTAGGGGTAAAGCTTCGAGGGCAGTGGCATCCATGGCCAAGAAGAGCGTCGGTGATTTGACTGCTGCTGACTTGAAAGGCAAGAGGGTGTTTGTGAGGGCGGACTTGAATGTTCCATTAGATGACGCCCAAAATATTACCGACGATACTAGGATCAGAGCTGCCATTCCCACCATCAAGCATCTCATTCAAAATGGAGCTAAAGTTCTTCTTTCCAGCCATTTGGTAAACCCCTCGTTCTCTACTAAGAAAAATTCAATTTTCGATAATGTAATATACTGCAGGTTGATTATGAACGAAATCTTAAATAACTGGACTGAATCGGTATCTACAGTTGCACAATTGCCAAAATAGAGCTTGTGAATTTTTTATGTCGTCGAACAGCTGCCAGCCTTAGTGATTCCCTGAATATTGCTCCTCTTTGTTGAATGCTAACTGGCAATGAAATGGTACTCAATTGTTTCCAGAAATTGATCAGTTTTGCAAAGTGATCTGAATTTCTTCAGTGCTACTCGACTGTTTTTGTGTTCCAAATGCTTGATAGGAAATGGGTCCAAGGGAGCTATCAATATACCTATGAGCTTTAATAAAATGGTTAAAAATTGATGTATTCTTCTTTGGTGAGATGTATCAATCCTCTGTATTGTTTCATTTTCCAGGGAAGACCCAAAGGTATAACTCCAAAATACAGTTTGGCACCTCTTGTACCTAGGCTCTCTGAACTGCTCGGCATTCAGGTATGATAAATTTTTCTTCAGCAGAAATTTAGTTGCATATTTTATTAGATACTAAATATTGGTTGTGAATTTGGAATAACAAACTGACATGTACAGGTTGTGATCGCCACCGACTGTATTGGTGAAGAGGTTGAAAAGGCGGTGACTGCGCTTCCTGAAGGTGGTGTTCTTCTGCTCGAAAATGTCCGATTTTACAAGGAAGAAGAGAAGAATGACCCCGAATTTGCCAAAAAGCTTGCATCCATTGCAGATCTCTATGTAAACGACGCATTTGGTACTGCTCATAGAGCTCATGCTTCGACTGAAGGTGTCACAAAATTCCTTAAGCCATCTGTTGCTGGTTTTCTCCTACAAAAGGTATGATTTTCTGATCTCGCTCCGTAGATTCAAGATTTTCCTAATTTTTCTATGTTTTCTGAGAGTTCATCATCCTGAAATTTTCAATGAATGACCGATTGGGATATGCAATTTGTTCTAGGAACTTGATTACCTTGTTGGAGCAGTATCCAACCCAAAAAGGCCATTTGCAGCCATTGTTGGTGGTTCTAAGGTCTCATCGAAGATCGGTGTGATTGAGTCGCTTCTGGAGAAGTGCGACATCCTACTTCTTGGAGGGGGAATGATCTTTACATTTTATAAGGCACAGGGTCTCTCCGTGGGCTCATCTTTGGTAGAGGAGGATAAGCTAGACCTTGCCTCATCCCTCCTTGCAAAGGCTAAGGCCAAAGGAGTGTCTCTTCTCTTGCCAACTGATGTCGTCATTGCTGACAAGTTTGCTCCTGATGCAAACAGCAAGGTCTGTAAGAATATGCCATCTTTCTAATTTGCATCAAAAGCTAGTTAATCTTAAATTTACTGAATCAGCTTGATCGTAAAGATCGCCAATAAAAGGAGAAATATAATGATTTGTGATTGCAGATTGTCCCAGCAAGTGCAATCCCTGATGGGTGGATGGGATTGGATATTGGACCGGATTCCATCAAAACATTCAACGACGCATTGGAAACAACAAAAACCGTAATCTGGAACGGACCGATGGGTGTGTTTGAGTTCGACAAGTTTGCAGTTGGAACAGAGGTAAGTTGAAATCAGGCCTATCTATCTGTTACAGTGATGGCGGGGTGTGTTAGATGTTTGTGATTTAGATGAGAGGTGGTGTGAAAATTGATGGCAGGCTGTAGCTAAGAAACTAGCTGAGCTGAGTGGCAAGGGAGTGACGACTATCATAGGAGGTGGAGATTCAGTGGCAGCAGTGGAGAAGGTTGGAGTTGCAGGCGTGATGAGCCACATCTCGACGGGTGGTGGGGCTAGCTTGGAATTGTTGGAAGGCAAAGAGCTTCCTGGCGTCCTTGCACTCGATGAAGCAACCCCTGTGGCTGTGTGAGGCTAATTTAGTTTCATTTTTTTCCCATTTATCCATACCCTATTTATATTTCTTTTGCTTCCATTGGAATATGCAAACGAGGTGTGATGGGTGTAAATGTGAAACATCCGGCCTGGCCATGATGTGCCTAATGAATTGTTGTTTCTGTCTGAGCTCCAATAGAAGTTGCCTATTGAAGTGCTGATGAAATAGCAAAGAACATAGTATATGAGATTGGTCTCAAACATTTATGTTGTGAGTTAAGAATCATATTTCATTGAATAAATCCGACAAATGGAGCTCTGTATATTCAAGTTACTTGTTTCCATGGTGTAATCTAATTGTCGAAACAGCCTTCTCTTGCTCATCACGTCCTATTGTTATCCAATTACTGTAAACCCAACCATAGAGGAGCACTATAACACTATCTCAACTGTAAAAGGCGATCTCTGTGAACTCGTAAAATTCCAAATCCATTTATGCAGGTTTCAAATAATTGTGTTTAAGTTATGGGAATTGGGATGAGACGTAACACTCATTTGACTATATATAAGCTAATCCAAAAAAAAAAAACACCTGGAGTTGTAAATGTCCTCTCTATTCCAATAAAGTTGTGTAATAACAACATTGAGAGAAAAACAAAACACCAATCGCTGCTGTACTAAATAGTTTACATTGTCCTCCTCGAAACGAGCTGCTTAGGAGGAGCAAGCGATCTGATTTCAGGGGCAGCAGAAGGAAAAAGTGTGTTGAGCTTGTGCATGAGGATGTCTGTAGACGAAGGAATATCATTCAGAAGAAACTGCTGAACAATCGGCTTCTTGAACCACTCCACCGACTCTCCGGGAGCCCTGAGAACCACCTTACTGACCTCAAATGGAGATTCCACAGAGCTTAACATCTGTGCAATCACAATCTTCAAAGTAGGACCAGTGACCAACTTAATCCGTCTGGGAATGACACCATAATACAGCATGCGCTTTCTGAACCTATGGAGGGTGTGTACAACTGCAACCAGTGCAGCACCCACTGACAAGTTTCTCACGTCAAGGGACCAGGCAATATGCTGATCAAACACTATAGCCTTTGGGAAAAGCTTGTTTTCATAAACAACCTTCCAAAGGCATCGAGCTCTGTTTATCTGTCCCATATGAATCAGGTAGTTTAGAAGAACATTTACAAAGTACCTAGCAGCCCCCTCTTCGAGTTCATAGTCTATACCCTGAAAGAAATCCTCAAAAAAGATAAAACCGGTTGTTTTCTCTGCTCTGGCCCTGTGAACAGCCCGCACATAAATGAGTGAGCCTTGTGCTTGGTGACACTTAGGATTGACATCAAATGTTTCTCGCTTTGTTCTTCTTGGCATCTTACGAGATGGGCTAGAATGGACGTGGGAGTATGAGATCTACTTTTGCAGCAGAATGCACGTATGTTTCGAGAAGAAGCAATGCTGACTCATGCAAGGTATTCTTCATGCACGACTCGAAAAGTTGTCTGATGATAAAATTGTTTGTTCTAATACCGGATGAACCCATAAAGCGGAGCCATCTCAGAGCAAGATCAACAGAACCATCCTTGATGTACTCCATTAACACATCGCTTGCACTAACATCTACAGAAAATCCCATGGCCTTCATTTCGAGTAATATTTTGGCGGCAACATCTACGAGCTTTTTATTGGCCAGGAGAGTCAATAAGGCAGTGTACTTACTTAAGCCATGATGTGCAATGGCCGAGCACCATCGCACAACGACCGACCACCATCTCGGACCCCCCGACGCACCATCCTGACCGCCAAGTTTTATCTAACTTAGTTGCTATTTTTGCAGGCAACATTGACCTTGAGAAGCCCTCGGAGAAAGATAGAGGGCAGCTGAAGTACTTGTTCGAGTGGGAGCTCGAGTACCATGGCACGCGCGCACGCTGGACACCAACAGCTCGGCATGCGCGTATCCCCACTATCGAGACAGCGCACCCAGCGCGCCCCCCCAACATCGAGACAGCTCGCCCAGCCCGCGCACCAACCATCGAGACATCGCGCCTAGCGCGTGCGCCCACCATCCAGACAACACGCCCAATGCGCGACCCCGACATCGAGACAGCGCGCCCAGCACGCGCGCCCACTATCGAGACAACGCGCCAATCACGCACGCCCACCACCGAGACAGCGCGCCCAGCACACGCGGCCACTATTGAGACAACACCGACACCGGTGTTCAGCCTTGCGCGAGCATGCTCTGCGCGCACACTTACTTCGGCAACAACATCGCGCGCGCACACAACTTAGCAACACGCCAACAGCGCCGCGCGCGCACAAGACTTAGCTTCACAACAGCAGCGTTGCCCGCGCGCGCGCAACTTAGCCACACGACAGCAGCGTCGTCCGCGCGCGCACAACTTAGCCACACGATAGCAGCGTCGCCCGCGCGCGCACAACTTAACAGCACGCCAGCAGCGTCACCCGCGCGCGCTCAACTTAACTTCTCGTCAGCAACCGCGCACACCCTAGCAACATTGCGCGCGCACACTTCAGTACTTAGCAGGCCCACAATCGCAACCAAGGACACAACACCCAGCAGGCCCACGATCACAACCGAGGACACAGCGCCCAGCAGGCCCATGATCGCAACTGAGGACACATCGTCTTGCCGGCCCAAGATCGCAACCGAGGGCACAGCGCCCAGCCGGCACACGATCACAACCGAGGACACTTACGAGGCTGCCCAGCCCGCCCGATAGGCCCATCGGCCATTTCTCTAGTTTGTCCGAGTTTTTCTAAGTCTTAGAATAAGAGAAGGGTCAGCCGCCTTCTTTGTAGGGAACCACCCCCATGGGCCCTCGACTTTCCTTAAAGGGACCCTTCCGGCACTCTATATAAGTGCCCCTCCCCCTTAGTGTTTTCTTAGTGAAGTTTATCAAATAAGAGAGCCTTGTGCCTTACTTGATAGCCATCCTCCGACCCTTCTTCTCCGGTGAGTCACATCCGAGCGCCCCCTCGAGGTCTACCGAGCTTAGTCACTCCGCCGCTCGAGTGTCTAAGTTGCCTCGCCGCCCACCGCCGTCAACCTTTCGAGCCATGCCTGCCTCCTTCCCGAGCAGTATTTTCCCTTCTCTCTTTTCCATCTCGTTTGCGCACACTTGTTGGCCGAGACAGCACTTGTCCGGACACACGAGTGCGTCTTGCTCGTGAAACTCCGTCTATCTTCTTGATAGCGCGGCCTTGACCTTCGAGCATACATCTTTCCACGCTAAGTGGACCAACACTTGATCCGCGTCGTGCTAACCTTCCGGTTGCACATCAAGCCAGGTTTCAAACCAGCATTGATTATAGAGTTATAGAGCTTCATGGCACAATCAACTTCTCCAGAGGCAGCATGCATCTCCAATAAACAAGAATAAGTTGATGGAGTGGGAAGAAATCCAGCTTTCTCCATTTCTGTAAAGATAGAAATTGCATTGTCAAGCTTCCCTAATTTTACATGTGACTCTACGACCATTGTGTATAATCCGAAATTGGGTATGAATCCTGCTTTCCGCATTGTTAAGTCTCGAAAAAACTTAATAATCACGTGATTTTAGTGGTCAAATTGCTACGAATCAGTAATGATTTAATTCAAATATTCATATTTTTAAGGATAATGCTGCAGCGATGCCACAACATTCTTATAGCTTCAGTGACGCTGTTTTTACGTGATTGTGTCTGATATTTTGTATATTTTTATTATCAAGGGATTTTTGTTTTCATGCAATTGCAGAATATTAATGTGGATATAAGCTCGAAGAATCACGAAAAAGAATGAAGAATCAATTCAAATTAAAATTTGGAAACAAGAATGTCTTTGAAGATTTAGAAATCTTTCCTAATCTCAACCTCTTTCCAAAACGACCCAGATTTTCTTCCAAATCGTAACAGCTTCCCAAATCTGCTCGAGCTGGACGCATTCTGCATAAAGAAACGAGAATACCACGGATTGGGTGTTTTAGAATTGGAGAACATGATTCACGATCAAGTTTCGGGCGCAAATTCGAAGAAGAGGTTCACGGCGGCGATCACGGCAACGAGGGAACGAGACTGTGCGAGCAACGACTTTTGACGGCGAGGACCAAAATTATCTCCCTTTGCTTTTCGTTTTTACTTCCTTGAATTATATGAACTCTTGATAGTTATTGTAGAACTATTTTGTTTGAATTAAAATTAGGATTTTTCATACATTGATTTGCTTAATGAAATTACATGCTATCTTTTAGAACTCATGTTAACAAGTGCTTATATATCTTTGTTTTGCTTTGATTATCTCTCGAGCAATCACGACAATACGTCCTTGCGTGTTTGCTAAGTGTTAAACCTGAAAATTACTGCTCTGCATTGATATTAATTAGGGCAACACAACAATACATCATTGCATGTTGTTAAGACATGTATTAAAATCATTAGGTGGTTAGATCGAGTGACACAGTTTAGCTATGAGTATTTTCATCATGTTCATTCCAACCTAGTACGGTCAAATCAACTTGTTCTTAAACCTAACCATAGAGGCAATGTCAGCCCCAGTTTATTAAGTGTTCAGACCGGAACTAAATTGATGTTGTGACTAATGCTGCAGCACCCGCCAAGGGCAGTTCAAGTAAATCAATTTACGGTAAGTCCTAGTCGAGATTCTTACGAATTATCAATTCGACCACCAACTTTACTTTTCTGCTTAATTTAGGATATTAGTTAGACACTTAAATTAATTGTTTAATTTAGGAGTAGAAAATAGATACAAAAACCAAACCTTTAATGTTATTCTTTATTCTTTGTAATACTTTGTAATTTATTCTTTAAATTAGAGATTTGACTTGTCTTCGTGAGATCGATATTTTATTATTACGTTGCGATACGTGTACTTGCGTTTTATCGATTACATTTTCAAGCAACAAGTTTTTGGCGCCGTTGCCGGGGACAACGAAATTTTTTTATTTTTATAATTCTTTATCAATTATTTGTGAATATAACTTACTCTAACTTTAAAAATTTTAAAAATTCAAAAAGAAATAATTCATACGGTTCTTTTTAATTTTTCAGGTGCTTATGCAAAACGACGAGGAACGAGAGCTCATTCCTTACAACCCCGAACCTGAAAGAACGTTTCGAGAGAGAAGACGCCAAAATTTAAATCAAAGCGGAGAGGTGAAGGAAGAACCAATGGCTCAAAACGCATTTCAAAGAGCAAACTAAGGTCAAGCACAAGAGAGGCCTATTCGGGATTATGCAATTCCAGATTTGGAGCGGTTAAATCCTGAAATTTTTCAACCGGAAAATAATGACGTGAGATGCGAGTTGAAGCCGATTATGTTCCAAATGTTGCAAACCATTGGTACGTTTAATGGTTCCACAACCGAAGAACTGAATGCATTCATTCAGGAGTTCACATCTTTATGCGATTCGTTCGGAGATTCAGCAGTCAATCGAGAGGCTCTTCGATTAAAACTATTCCCGTATGCACTCCGAGACAAGGAAAAAACATGGTTAAATTCTTTACCGCCGAATTCTATAACTTCTTGGGAAGATTTAGCCAAGAAGTTTCCCGCTAAAATATTTTCCACCAGTCAAGAACGCAAAGCTGCGAGGAGAAATCATGATATTCAGACAGCATGACACTGAATCCCTGTATGAAGCCTCAGAGAGGTTCAAATAATTATTACGACAATGTCTGAATCATGGTGTTGAAGAATGAGTTTAGCTGAAAACTTTTTACAATGGATTATACGGACAGACTCGATCTCTTTTAGATGCAGCAGCAAACGAAGCCATTTTATCCAAATCATGCGGAAGCTTTTGCGTTGCTAGAAAATATGCCTACGAAAAATTATCAGTGGCCAACAGAGAGAGCTGCAGCACCAAAGAGAACATCGACGAATAATCAACTTGAGATTTTAGATCTTGATCCAGTGATGGCCCTAGCTGCTCAAATGACTACACTCGATAACACTCTCAAGAATCTGAACATGCAGCAAGCCAACCCACAACCTGGCAAAAGTATTTCATGCTCTTACTGTTCGGGAGAACATGTTTACGATCATTGTTCGTCAAATCCCGAAGTAGTCAATTACGTGGGGACCAATCAGAGTAATTTTACGCAATGATGGAAATCAAGTCATCAGTGGAGCCAACAAAAGCAACCACAAATGCAAAATCAGTATTTCAAACCTGCACAGCAAGGGTTTAACCAAGGATTTCCTACTCAACAAAACCGCCAACAGCAACGTGAGCAATCTAAACCATTTGACCAGAAAGTTAATGAATTTATGGAATGATCCGAGCTGATGATGCAAAATATGAATGCGATCTTACAGAATCAGGTCGCATCTCATATGAATCTGGAGAATCAAGTGGGTTAGCTCGTGCTAGCATTAAATGATAGACCATCAGGAATGTTGCCAAGTGACACCGAAACGCCAACACGAGAAGGAAAAGAACAGTGTAAATCCATCACTTTGCGCAACGACATAGAAGTGGAAACTGTGAAAGATCATGAAATAAATCCAAGGGAACAAGTTATGGAGAAAAATACAGAGGCTGATAGGGAGGAAGTCGCAGAACGAAGTAATACAATTGAAACTACGATTAATGCTGCAGCACCAAAGCAGCATCAGAAAAAAATACGTCAATTGAAAGACTTCCACCACCTTTTCCTCAAAGACTGCAGAAACAAACACAAGACAAACAATTTGGGAAATTCATGGAAGTATTAAAGCAACTACACATCAATATTCTATTGGTTGAAGCTTTGGAACAAATGCCAAACTATGCAAAATTTATGAAGGATCTTGTATCAAAGAAGCGACGAATAGAGGAATACGAAACTGTGGTGCTTACACAAGAATGCAGCTACATTATTCAAAATAAGATCTCGCCAAAGTTACGTGATCCTGGTAAATTTACGATCTCATGCACAATAGGAGATCAATACGTTGGCGAAGCTATGTGTGACCTGGGAGCTAGCATTAATTTGATGTCGATGTCAATTTTCAAGAAATTAGATGTTAAAAAAGCAAAGCCAACTTCAGTGACACTTCACTTTGCTGACAGATCCATTGGATATCCCGAAGGAATAATTGAAAACATGTTAGTAAAGGTGGACAAATTCATTTTCCTAGCCAATTTTATCATTTTGGATTACAAATTTTATCATTATTCTGTCCCGATCCTCTTAGGAAGGCCTTTCTTGGCTACACGCAGAACTCTCATTGATGTGGAAAAAGGAGAATTAACAATGAGAGTCAACAACAAAGAAGTCACGCTTAATGTCCTGAATGCACTAAAGTACCCTGTCGAAGCTGAAGATTGTTTTTTCATTTCGTAAAATGAATGCTTCTTATTAGAAAAAAAAGAACCCCGAGCTGCAGAAAAGAATTTCAAGTTCGACTCCAACGATCCTCGAACTTGGAAGAAATCTAGGGGACAAGACGCCGAGCCCCTCAACAGGGATGAGAAGGAATATCGAGTCATGAAATCCTCGATAGAAGAATCACTGAAACTGGAGCTAAAGCAACTGCTGCAGCATCTCAAGTACGCTTATCTGGGAACAAGTAATTCTTTACATGTCATCATTTCAAATAAACTGAGCAATGAACAGAAGGCCGAATTACTCGAGATATTAAAGAAACACAGACATGCCATTGCATGGACGGTTGCTGATATAAAGGGAATCATTCCGAACATTTGTATGCATAAAATTCTGCTAGAACAAGATTACCGGCCATCAGTAGAGGGGCAACGGCGATTAAATCCAGTTATGAAGGAGGTGGTTAAAAAAGAAATCATAAAACTGTTGGACGCATGTATCATTTACCCAATTTCAAACAGCTCTTGGGTAAGTCTAGTCCAATGTGTTCCAAAGAAGGGAGGAACTATTGTAGTAGCAAATAAAAATAATGAGCTCATCCCAACCCGTGTGATCACCGGTTGGCAAGTATGCGTGGACTACAAAAAGTTAAGCACGATGACAAGGAAGAACCATTTTCCATTGCCATTCATCGACCAAATGCTCGACAGATTAGTGGGGAAGGAATTCTATTGCTCCTAGATGGATACTCAGGCTATAATCAGATTGCCATCTCACAAGAAGATCAGGAGAAAACTACATTTACATGCCCTTATGGCACGTTTGCTTACCGGTGCATGTCATTCGGACTCTGCAATGCTCCAGCAACGTTCCAGCTTTGCATGATGTTCATCTTTTCAGACATGGCTGAAGATTTCTTGGAAATCTTTATGAATGACTTCTCTATTGTGGGAAACTCTTTTCATGATTGCTTAAAGAATTTGGAACTGGTTTTGAAGCGCTGTACCGAGACAGACCTCGTTTTAAATTTGGAAAAGTGCCATTTTATGGTAACTTAGGGAATAGTTCTCGGGCACCGAGTATCCAAAGCAGGAATGGAGGTCAACAAAGCAAATATTGAAGTAATCGAGAAGTTGTCTCCTCCAACCTCAGTGAAGGGAGTAAGAAGCTTTTTAGGACACACTGGCTTCTACCGCCGTTTCATCAAGGATTTTTCAAAGGTATCCAAACCACTATGCTCATTACTGAAAAATGACAAAGTGTTTTGTTTTGATGAAGCATGCCAGCAAGCTTTTAGAAAGTTAAAGCACCAGCTCACATCAGCATCTATCATTGTTGCTCCGGATTTGACAAAACCTTTCAAAATCATGTGCGATGCTAGTGATTACGCGATGGGAGCAGTGCTCGGTCAAAAACACAACTAAATCTTACATTCGATCTACTACGCGAGAAAGACATCACCCGAGGCACAACGGAATTGCACGACAACTGAAAAAGAGGTATTGTTAGTAGAATTTACCTTCAAAAAATTTAGACAATATTTAGTTGATGTGAAGGTAATAGTGCACACTGACCACTATGCGATCAAATATTTAATGTCTAAAAAGGATGCCAAGTCACGCTTAATTAGGTGGATTCTACTACTACAAGAATTCGACCTAGAAGTTATCGACAGAAACGAAACACAGAATTAGGTAGTCGATCATCTATCACGGCTAGAGCAAGAGGAGTAGCACAGAGATAACTTGGCAATTACAGAAACTTTTCCAGACGAACAAATTTTCATAACTGAGGCACTTCCTTGGTATGCTGACATTGTGAATTATTTAGCAAGCATGATCATCCCTTTTGATTACACCTACCAACAGAGGAAGAAGATTCTTAAGGAGGTTCGGTGCTATTATTGGGATGACCCTTATTTATTTAAGCAATGTGCGGATCAGATAGTGAGAAGATGCATTCCAGAACAAGAAACAGCATCAGTGCTGCAGCACTGCCATGCAGCACCTTACAGAGGACATTTTGGAGGAACCCGAATAACTGCTAATGTCCTCCAGTCAGGTCTGGATTGGCCAACTCTATTTAAAGATGCAAATGAATTTGTAAAATCTTATGACAGATGCCAAAGGATGGGAAACATCTCGCGAAAGCATGAGATACCATTGACAAATATCATAGAAGTCGAACTGTTAGACGTGTGGGGTATAGATTTCATGGGTCTTTTCCCTTCATCCTATGAGAATCAGTACATCCTACTCGTTGTTGACTATGTATCTAAATGGGTCGAACCTATTGCTCTTCCCTCTAATGATGCAACGGTTGTCACTCGTTTCTTACATCGGAATATTTTTACGAGATTCGGCACACCGAGAGCAATCATTAGTGATGGAGGAAGTCACTTTTGCAACCGAAAATTTAAGCAATTACTGGAGAAATATGGAGTCAAACACAAGATTACCACACCATATCACCCACAAGCAAATGGGAAAACTGAGGTATCCAATCGGGAAATCAAGAGAATACTGGAAAAAGTTGTTAATTCCGGAAGGAGAGATTGAGCTGAGAAATTATCAGACGCTTTATGGGCATATCAGACGGCCTTCAAAACTCCAATAGGAACAACGCCACTCTGACTAGTAGGGGTGGGCATCGGATCGGATCGGATCAATCCAATCATATTGCTGTAATTCTGAAATGTTATCGGGTTATCGGATCTGATCCGATAACCGCCTTTAAAGGAAAACACCGGAATCCGAATCCGATCCGAATCCGATAGATCCAATCGGATTGGATCGGATCGGATCCGATAAATTGACAAAAAAAAACTTCCCCCGATAATCCATCCAATGTAGTGCAAGAGCAAGTCTTCGTTAGTAAAAGTTGATTGTGAGTTCTGGAAACTGAAATTCGACAAAAGTATGCAGTGATTGAACAAGAAATCTGACAGATTAAAAAAAAACATGCATTCAGATTAAAAAAAAGAAAGAAATTTATACCTCGACGGAGCAGCAGAGCGAGGGGGTTAGAGTCGTCGGCGTTCGGAGTTCGTTCAGGGTCGGAGACTCGGAGGCCTACGCTGAGCTGAGCGTTCATCGGCGTTGGGCGATGGAGTTAGGGTCGGAGACTCTGAATCGATCGGATGAAGATCGATCAAAGACATTCAGAGAATCGGGGTTATTAAAAATATCCCAATCCGATTGTCGGATTCGGATATTAACGGATTTCAATCCGATAAGATCTGAATCCGACAACAATCCGAAAATCGAATTGATTTTTTCATAACCTTACCGATTACCTTATCCGATTCGATCCGATCTGATCGGATTGGATCGGATCGTCAGGTTGGGTCGGATTCGCCCACCCCTACTGACTAGTGTTTGGCAAACCTTGTCATTTACCAGTCGAGCTATTACACAAAGCGTATTGGTCAGTTGCGAAATTAAATATGGAAGCAAAAGCCGGAGGGGAGGAAAGACTTTTACAGCTCGATGAATTGGAAGAATTCAGGCTCGATTCTTATGAAAATGCAAAAAACTATAAAGCAAAAGTCAAGTGATGGCACGACACAAACATCCAAGAACGATTCTTCAACATTGGGCAAAAGGTGTTGCTATATGATTCGAGGTTGAAAATTTTCCCGGGAAAATTAAAATCAAGATGGACGAGACCATACTTGATCACTGCTGCAAATTCTAATAGTTTTTGAACTTCGTAATGAGGAAGCCGGGAAGAGTTTCAAAGTTAACGCCCAATGGATTAAGTCGTATCTTGGAACGAATCTACATGAAGATGATTGTAGGTAGAATAGTTTGATGTTGTGGTCGATGTCACAACATTGATAGCAGGAATGACAAGATTGAATCGGGAGAAGCAAAAAGAGATAAAGGAGCAAAACTCGGTCCAATCAGAATTGAGTAGGCAGGACCCTAGGCGGAAAAGATTAAAATTACCGCTTGCGATTTTCAAAGAAGGCGGTTAGCAGAGATTTGAAATTTAACTTTCACCACCTCTTTTCATCCTTAAATCGCAGGTGGAGCCACAACATTCGGAAAAACACCAGAGCGTCACCCAGACATCTCAGAGAGAAAATCGCCGATGGATCCTGCATCAATACTCTATCTACCATGGAAGGACACAGTGAAGGTAGATATATACTCTTTAGTGGCAGAATCATGGCATCATCACTGTTACCACCTCCCAGGAGGCCAGAAAAATTGGCAACCAAACGGCTAACAACCTTGCAATCACCAGCACAAGGAAAATTTACACCCCAGACTAAAGATAATCGACAGTTTTCTAAGCTGATTCCAGAGGTACATCCTACTGTGTTCCCTTCTCCAATTTTACAGGGAACACTGCCAATTTTGCGAGACCCACCACCGTCGATTAAGAGGAGGCAGACGCAACCTAAGACGAAAGGCAAAGTCACCAGAACCTTTGCCAAAATTGCCAGCTGCCCGGGCGTAAAGCAGTCCCCAACAAAGGACGAACCAGTTATCATTTTGTCATCCAATTCGGAAATAGAATCCGATACTCCAGTGCAGCTAATTAGAAAAAGGAAATGGGGCGACAGGTCTAATATTACACTGCCAGCACAAGAAGCATCCTGTCAATCCAATACTCCAATATCATTTATCCTGAAGAAAAGATCAACCAAAGAGTTTGTATCTCCATCGCCGCCGACCAGAAAAGCTACTCCAACTCCGGAGTCCACTCCACCTCCGCCGCGAACTAGAGAAGTTATTACGACACCAGAGCCTAAATCATCCAGCCCACCAAGCCGATCAACGCGCTCCAGAAATGCCGGCAAAATTCAGGTACCCTTCATAAGAGAAACCAGGAGCACCTCGAAAGCTATCCCACCAAAATCAGTGTCAGCCATCCCGACAGAACCAAAGACCAAAGCCACAGCATCAAGCTCAGTCCCAAAACAGACCCCACACAGATCTTTGCGCACTAAGAGCTCTGCAATTAGGCGGCCAGCAAAGCCAGCCTTCATTTCAGAAGAAGTTCGCCTCGACTTCGAGCTGCATTTTAAGAAAAGGACCTTCGCAGAAGAGAAATGATTCATACTAGATGCTAGCGCAATGAAAGAATATCTGACGTACATCACCAAAATCATCAGAAGCCGAAACTGGGTAGTTTTATGTGCCCAACCGGAAGAACTAGTTCCCTCTCTGGTAAGGGAATTTTACGCTAACTTTTCAGGTGATTTGCCGGAATCAATTATGGTTCGACATAAGATGGTACCATTTTCACTGGAGAGCATCAATCATATATACAAGCTACAATCAGATACCGATGAGTTCTTCGCCCACTCAGAGAATACACCGCCGAAATTTCTTGCCGACGTACTCAGCACAGTGGCTCTGCCGGGAACGACTTGGAAATTCATTTAGTTTAGCCATTCTAGCTTGGAAATTCATTCAAACTTTTGTGCATACTCTAATTTTGCTCCACAAACCATAATGAAGTTGGATTTTTCGACTGGTTATATATGACTTCAGTCCCTTTTGTGATTTCAATGAATTTCAAAATTTTTTCATGTTTTTTTATGCGTTATCATCACCTGATAAAAGTTCTTGTCTTGATTGATCAATTATGTAGTCTCCCTTGATATCAATTCCAACCCACCATAAGAAGGAAAATGCAGGCTAAAATCATGAAGTTTTACTACTTTAAGAAACAAAAGTCTAGATGAGTATTTGATTTATTTATTGTGTCATATTACACCTCCTTATTGTCTCTCTCTTCATAAGATAAGTATTTGGTCCTGTGGCGTCTTTTTGCCATTTAAAAGAGTCCAGCAAGATTCTGAAAGAAACTAATGGCAGTTTAGCAAGACTTGGAGTAGTCTCCTAGAATTTACGGTCATCATATGTTTTTGTTACGTTATTCTTAATGAATAAGGATAATAAAAGCATATCAGTTTTTTATGATATATTGTAATTGAATTTGAAAAGAGCAAATAGTCACCAAATTTAATGTGTGACTTTTAGATTTCAATGGGTCAGATGTCCAGTTTCTATTGGTTCAAGTTTGAGGTCATTCTGAGTGTTTTGGAGAAAGTTATGGTCGTTTTAGTATCGAAATGTCAAAAAATTATTATAAGACTTTTTGGAAATAAATAGTAGAAGAGTTACTATTTGATTTAATTTTATTTTTAATATTATTTATGTCACTTTGTATTATAAATACTGACTTAAGGAAATGAAAAAAACACAAAAGTTTACAAGTTATTCTCTCTTCAAAATTTTGTTTTTTCTCCTCACAAGAAACTTGGTTTTTCAAATTCTGATTTCTCTAAAATTGGTATCAGAGCTATCTCGAACTACGACAATTAGAGTCTTAAAATACGTGTTTTACTCGATGAACAAGATGAGTGAGAAGTAGTCAAAAACAGCTACGATGAGCAAGAAAATATTGGTTCCTCCACAATAAACCAATTGAAAACATTGAATGAAATACAAATTAAAGATAAAGATGCTCTCTATCTCTTATTCCAAGCGGTAGATGAGTCGAGTTTTGAGAAGCCTGCAAGTGTATCAACTTCAAAAAAAGCTTGAGATACTTTGCAAAAAGTGTTTGAAGGTGCTTATCGAGTCAACAAGTGTGTCTTCAAACTCTAAGAGGTGAGTTGGAGGCTATGAAGATGAAAAACTCGAAAAATATATATATCTTCCTTAGTCGTGTGCAAACAATAGCGAATCAACTCCAATTAAATAGAGAGACTCTCATGGATTCAAGAGTTGTAGAGAAAATTTTTCGATCATTGACAAATGATTTTGAAAATGTCATATGTGCAATTGAGGAGTCAAAGAATTTGAAAGAAATGTCAGTCGATGAACTCGCGGGCTCTCTTGAAGCACATGAACAACGAAAGAAGAAAAAGAAAGAGGAGGTTTTAGAGGAGGCCTTACAAAAAAAGATGATCGTCAAGGAAGATGATGGTTATATGTGCAACACAATCAAGGAAGATGACGTGGTCATGTAGGTCGCGGTTCGATCGCGGTAGAGGTCGTGGTTGTAGAAATAACTATGAAGAGAGAGAACAAATGAGCCAACAAAATTGACATAGAAGAGCCCACGCTCATGGAAGAAGGTCGATCAAATCGTCCAAATATCGAATGTTATTATTGCGGCAAACAATACACAAAGGATTCATATTCCAAGAAAGAAGTGGAAGAAAATGTGAATCTAATCGCGAAAGACGAGAACAAAGATGATGTGTTATGATCGGATTCAGGAATTTTACTCTGAGATCGAGTAACCATCCATCGTCCAGCTATGAGAGAGATGTAGGATCGAGATTAACCTAAGTGGGGGGTGAATTAGGTTAATCCAAATTTTTCGATGTTTAACTCAATTCGTGGAATATATTCAATTTCGAATTATATCTCTAATGCGGAATAAACAAAAGACAAGAGATTAAGGATAGAGAGTTTGACACCAGGTTTGTTAACGCGGTTCAGACGAACCTTTGCCTACGTCCGCGCTCCAAGGGCTCTCCTTGAAGATTCCTCAGTCTCGAACCTTCGAGCTCACTATGATTGACTTACGGGTGTCAATCAAACCTTTACAACAATGACTCTTCTTTATAAGAGGCGTCACCCCTTTTTTCACGGTTCTTTCAATTACAAGAGATTTGCTGAATTGCGGTTATGAAAACCGACTCTCTCAATCACAAGTGAAATTAACAAGTGAGGGTATAAGGATTGAGAGAATGAGATTGCTCAGAAGAAATTTCGGCTTGATCTTTTTCGTAGCTTCAAAAAAAAGATCGTTTTCTGTCCAAAATCAGCTTCATATTTATAGCATCGTTGTAGTTCGGTCGACATATCTTCTGTACCGGTCAACACAAGAGCTAGCCGTTAGACACATCGAACTAGCCGTTGAAGTCTTTATTTTTCATAACGTTGCCTGTTCGGTCGACATAACTACTGTAGCGGTCGACATAAGTTGTTCTCGGTAGCTAGGTTCGGTCGACACAAGTTCATCTATGTATTCTCGAACCACTTTGACGCTTGACTTCTCGTGCTGATCATCGGTCGACACAAGTATACTTTGGTCGACATAAAGTTCCCTCTGGAATATCTTCTGTCGACACAACTTGCTTCGGTCGACACATTCTTCGTTATGGAGCATGTTCGGTCGACATATCTTATGTTCGGTCGACATAACATTGGCTCTGGAATATATTCTGTCGACACAACTTGCTTCGGTCGACACAATCTTTCCTCTGGAATATGTTCGGTCGACATATCTTATGTTCGGTCGACACAAGTTAGCCGTTTCTGAATTCTAAACTTGCTGCAACACTAAGCACATCATTTTAAAACATACCATACCCTTTGTCAAGGGTATATCTCAATTGAAACTTAGTCTATAACATTCATAACATATTCATATAATTATTCTTTTGAGTTTAACTTATAACTTACCCAAATTGTTCATTTATCATAAAAAACAAAGCGGTTGGTTTAATTAACCTTTAAACCCAACAAGAGATAATAGAGAGAAGAAGAGAAAAAAAGAACGACTAAAAATACTTGATTGATAGCTTCCCGAAACCCTAAGGGTTAAGGCCATTTAAATAGACTTCATTGACCTAATTAAATAAAAAAAGCTCAAACTATAGTCTCAGCTAATTAAATATAAAAAGACCAAACTGACCCTTTAACTTAACTAAAATAACAATTAATGAAATAACTAGAAAAGTAGGAAATAACAATAGATAACTAGACCCGATGAGAATAATGTTTCTCGACAAAGACATCCTGAGGATTTAGGTCCGTAACATCACTCCCCTCCACGAAAAACAGCTTGTCCTCAAGTTGTTCCTTCTCGGGCTTGACGTCTGACTGTGCATCGTCTTCGCAATATATAAGGAACAAGTTTTTACACGAATGCCCTTCCGAAAAGGGCTCGACACAGTTGTAACAAAGGCCCCTAGATCGTCGATCAGCCATCTCCGCACGCGACAATCGGAAAAACATGTGGCACTGTCGGCGGTGGCCCCATCGACCGGATCGTAGACGTGACTGGGGTTGGTGGAACTGGTGATACAGTAGAAGATGTCGGTATGCACGAGAAATGCCGCAAAGCGGAGTGAGTAGGGCCTGATGTGGCTGTGTCTCATCACTCAAATGCTCATGCTAAGGCCATGGCTCTCTCCAATGTTGAGGGATTTTGTAGCTCCACCTCCATTCGAAGAGAGTCGTGTAAGCCTGCAGTAAAATGATGTATAACATGTTCCAGGGTAACAGAGAGTGCTTTGGTAAATAAGTTTTGGTACTTCTTCTAATACTGAGCCACTGTTCTCATCTGTTTCAGATCTATCAAGGCTCCCAAAGAATTTGTGCCGCTAGCTATGCCAAAATGCTCCAAGCAAGATGGTCCCATGAAAGCTCGGTTATCCAATCACGGAATCTCTTATACTAGTCATCGGCCTTGTCCTGTAAATGATAAGCGGCTAGTCCGACCCAATCGTGGGGTGGAATGCTCTGGCTATGAAAGTAATGTTCACACATGTTTAACCACCAGTGAGGATCCCTCAACCCATCATATGATGGGAATTCCAGACAAGTGCGTACAACCGGTCTGACACCCTCTCCTGGAAACGTGACATAAGGTCTTGTAACGTCGTTGGTCTGTTATCAGGTGGTCGGATCAAGGAATCGGGTTAGCTGTAAGACTCGGACTGAAGTGATGTTGTGAAATATAGCTTGGACTCGTTTGATTTCGATGAGACAAATAGATTCCGTTTAACCCGGAAGTGAACCCTCCAAAACCCAGCAGAGCTTCCTTGGACTATTGCCAAGCCATGGAAGGCTCGGCCAAGAAGCATGGGCCACGCCCACTCGCAGCCCACGCAGTGGCACTGTACGGCGTACGACGAGGCGGGCTGTGCGTGACCGGAGCGAGCAAGAAAGACGTCGGGTAGGGTGCGCCTTTGCCGGAGGGGTACACGGCCAGCGCCTGCGGCACGAACATATGCGCTGGTGCCACGGGCAGCCTGGGAGGCGCGGTCGACGGCCGCTCAGTCAACGCCAGCGCGGGAGGTGCGCTTGCAGTAGCGGTTAGTCTCCTAAACGTGCCATTAGGGTTTCATGATTGTTTGGGTTTGCTCTAACATCTGAATCATGCGCTGCATTAACAGAATTAACAGTGAAGAATTCGCTCACACTGACTGAAACGGCCGTAGAAGTTGATTCGTGTTTGGATGAGAGATTTGGCTCTGATACCAAATTGTTATGATCGGATTCATGAATTTTACTCTGAGATCGAGTAACCTTCTCTCATTAACCCATGTTTAACCACCAGTGGGGATCCCTCGACCCATCATATGATGGGAATTCAAGACGAGTGCGTACAATCGGTGTGACACTCTCTCTTGGAAACGTGAAATAAGGTCTTGTAACGTCGTTGGTCTATTATCGGGTGGTCGGATCGAGGAATCGAGTTAGCTGCAAGACTCGGACTGAAGTGATGTTGTGAAATATAGCTTGGACTCATTTGATTTCGATGAGACAAATAGATTTCGTTTAACCCGGAAGTGAACCCTCCAAAACCCGGCATAGCTTCCTTGGACTATTGCCAAGCCATGGACGGCTCGGCCGAGAAGCATGGGCCACCAGCGTGGGCTGCGAGGGCGCGCCGTTGTCGGGTTGCAGCAGTTGCGATGCCGCGGCATTGTACGGTGTACGTGCGTGACTGGCACGAGCAAGAAAGACGTCGGGTAGGGTGCGCCTTGGTCGGAGGGGTACACGGCCGGCGCGTGCGGCACGAACAGATGCGCTGGTGCAGCGGGCAGCCTGGGAGGCGCGGTCGGCGGCGGCGCAGTCAGCGGTTGGCGGTAGGGGTGAGTCTCCCAAACTTGCCATTAGGGTTTCATGATTTTTTGGGTTTGCTCTAACATCTTAATCATGTGCTGCATTAACAGAACTAACAGTGAAGAATTCGCTCACACGACTGAAACGGACGGAGAAGTTGATTCGCGTTTGGATGAGAGATTTTGCTCTGATACCAAATTGTTATGATCAGATTCAGGAATTTTACTCTGAGATCGAGTAACCTTCTCTCGTCCAACCATGAGAGAGTTAATAGAGAGAGGAAGAGAAAAAAAGGAACGACTAAAAATACTTGATTGATAGCTTCCCGAAACCCTAAGGGTTAAGGCCTTTTAAATAGACTTCATTGACCTAATCTTTAACCAAATTAAATATAAAAGACCAAACTACATCTCATATAATTAAATATAAAAAGACCAAATTGACCTTTTAACTTAACTAAAATAACTAAAAAAGTAGGAAATAACAATAGATAACTAGACCGATGATAATAATGTTTCCCGACAAAGACATCTTGAGGATTTAGGTCTATAACATGATGGTGTTCTCATGATAGTGATATGGTGTGGTACCTCGATACCAGTGTTATGCAAGAGATAAGAGAAGCAAATGTGTCTTTTGGAGATGCATCGAAGGTCCAAAGCAAATGCCGAGGAAAAATATATTTTTTTTCCCAAAAGATAGAAAATAAGGTACTATAGAGGATGTTTACTATGTACCGGAATTGAAGAACAATATTCTTAGCATGAGGCAATTATTGGAAAAATGGTGTTCAAATTTCATGAAAGATCGGATGTTGCATTTGAATGATAAACATGATCGATTACTCGTGCATGTGGAGATGACGAAAAATCAGATGTTCAAACTCAACTTGAAATATATTCAAGAGATAGCAACGAATGAAATTATGAATGAGCTATCTCACATAGATTTCACTAAAAAGTTTTGTGACAGTTGTGTACTTGGCAAGCAAACAACAATATATTTTGAAAAGAAAGTCAAATATTGTACAAGGGGACCTCTCAATTTAAAAAAATCAGAGGCATTTGAGATGTTAAAAAAGTTCAAGGCAATGGTAGAGAACACGATCAGAAAAATTTGAGTTTAAAGGAGGAATTTGGTGAGTATTTAAACTCAATGAATAAAGTAATAAAAACACGTCAGTTTTTTGTGATAGATTACAACTGACTTTTGTAATAGCAAACAGTCACCAAATTTAACGTGTGACCTATGGATTTCTATGCGCCGGATGCCTATTTCTATTGGTTCAAGTTTCAAGTCATTTCGAACGTTGTGGAGAAAGTTATTTTCGTTTTAGTAACGAAAAATAAAAAATTATTAGAGGAGTTTTAGAAATAAATACTATAAGAGTTATTATTTGATTTAATTTCGTTTATAATGTTATTTACGTCATTTTGTATTATAAATAGTGGCTGAATGAAATAAAAAGAACACAATAGTCAACAAGTTATTCTTTTTAAGAAACTTAATTTTCCAAATTTCGATTTCTCTCATTGCATGCTTTAATTAGTACAATTTTGCCATCTGGGTTGATGTTTTATTCCAGCTCACTCCATTTGGAGGTGTTAAACAATCAGGGCTTGGTCGGGAAGGTTCGAAATGTGGCATTGATGAGCATTTGGAGGTAAGTACTAAAGTACCCTTGCATGTCATCGGCTAATCTTATCTGCTGCCTCAATTTATCTTACTTAGTTGAGTAGTTTAGTAGTGTTGGAATTTAGAATTCCCAAGTAAGTGCGGGAGTAGATTAGATCAAAATGAAGTTTTTTTAGTATGTTTTGGCATCAAAGTTAGAATTTGCTGATGGAATACTTGCAGATGGAGTATGTTTGCTTTGGGGATATGAAGGGAGGATCCACACTGCCTATACATGTACATTTCAAACATAAACAGAGACTTTTATGATCTATTTCCATTGGAATTCAGACAAAAATTCTGATGTGTTCAAATATTGTTTTGATTTGTTCGTCTACAAAGTCTAAAATTCACTAATCTCTCGTATTATTTTTTCTATGAAACGTGCCAGGATTATCTATCTATGAGCTAACAATATGAGGATTATCAAATTCAGAAATGGATTAGAATCAGAAAAAAATGGTTTTTACACGTGCGTTATGTTCGTAGAATTTTTACATATCAAACAACGACTAACAAGTGCGCATTGATAGGAAGAAATAGTTTATTATTTTGCCAAAAAAAGAAACAAGGTTCGAAAAAGATGCTGTAATTGACCGTTAATTGATGCCTTACCTGATGTGATAATCACCAGCTCTGATCTTTGATGGATGTATCCAAACAAAACCAAAAGAGACGATCCCTCCAACCCTGTTGAGGTATTCCAATTGTTTTCCCAGCAAGCTCGCTTTCCATGGGATATATTCTATTTTTCACCCAAGGAATAATTCTCTGCACTCTGGAGCTGAAAAGATGCTTGAAATTCAAGCAAACAAATTCTTCACTCTTAAGATAACCTACTTTTCTGCCCATCACGTACTGTAATGCAAAAACAATTACAGTAAAAGGGATGGTTTGTCCGCTTTATCTTTTCGCCATGGCTCGTGGCTCATAGATTTACAGTCTAACTGGTCAAGATCACGCCAACGGGACGTGGTGGTGGTTTAATGGCGGCTTTGAGATCAGATTCTTCCTTTTATCGTCAAAGCAGACGACATATATTCTTTGATTTGGATGAGATATGTGATGGATTTCCCAGATTTGGACTCTATTTTCAATGTACTGCTTTGCATGGTTATCGAGCTTTTGTTCGTGTCTTTTGATCTGAGCTCCAACCATAGTTTTTCTCCCCACCCCTTGTGAGAGAAAGCTCCCCATATATTACCAAAATAGATGAAAATTAAGTTTATCCAAGATGGCTATATATTGGTAATATTTGAAAGAAATTGGAATTTGGAAAATCAAGTTTATAGAAAGGAGAAAGAACAAAATACGAAAGAAATAATAACTTGTAGACTATTGTCTTCTTTTTTCATTTCATTCCGTCATTATTTATAATACAAAGTAACATAAATAACATTAAAAATAAAATTAAATCAAATAGTAAGTCAAATAATTTTTTTGACATTTTGTTACTAAAACGATCATAACTTCTTCTACAGTATTCTTAATTATCTGAAACTTAAACAAATAGAAACTAGACATGCGGGGCATAGACATCCATAGGTCACACAATAAGTTTGGTGATCATTTGCTCTTTCAAAAGTCAGTTGCAATCTACCATAAAAAACTGACATATTTTTATTATTTTTATTCATTGAGTTTAATACTCAATAAATTCCTCCCTTAAACTCAAACATTTCTGATCGTCTTCTCCACCATCGCCTTGAACTTTTTTAACATCTTAAATGCCTCGGATTTTTCCAATTTGAGAGGTCTCCATGCACGATATTAGACTTTCTTTTGAAAATGTATCATTGCTTGCTTGGGTAGCTCATGGACGATTTTCTTCATTGCTAATTCTTTTAGTCGACCGTAATATAGATGTCCCCCTAAGTGTCATAAGCTTGTTTTGTCCTCCATGTTACGCGACTAGATTCGCGTTTTCTACCTCCTTCTCGGAGTAGCAATCATTTGTATAATGTCTATATTTGCCGCAATTATAACATTAGAGATTTTGACAATTTGATTGACCACTTCTTCCGTGAGCGCTGCCTTGTCCATGCTAAGTTTGTTAGCTCATTTGTCCTCTTTCTTCATTGTTATTTCCATGATCACGACCTCTTTCGCGATCGAAACTGTGACCTCCACGACCACGTTATCTTCCTTGATTGTGTTGCACATACAACGTCACTATATATAATATAAAAGTAACATAAATAACATTAAAAATAAAATTAAATAAAATAATAATTCTTACCTTCTTTATTTCTAAAATTTTTATAATAATTTTTAACTTTGCATTACTAAAACGACCATAACTTTTTCTACAATACTCGTAATGACGTGAAACTTAAATTATCGAAAACTAGACATCCAGGACATAGAAATCTATAAGTTACACGTCAAATTTAATGACATTTGTCATCTCAAAAGTCAGTTAAAATCTGTATAAAAAAATAATATATTTTTATTATGATTTACTTCTTTGAAATGTAAAATAACAGTAAAGATTCCTCTCCAAACACATTTTATTTTACACTTTTACGGTATTTCTAGTGACACTCATCTTCACGAGCAAAACCATAGGCGACGACAGATATCGATGTATCCGGATCCAAGCACTCTCTCTGTCAGACAGTGAAACACAGGGTAAAGGACTGGCTACGTAGACATGAAAGAGAACGCCGGTCGTCGAGAGAGAGAAAAAGTAGAGCATAAAGGGAGAGTTGCGAATAAGAATAAGTGCTCTTTCACAAGTTGTTTTGAACAAGGGTTTCATTCTTCATCTTCAGTTTTTGCTATCCAACCACTAAATCTTCTTGTTTGGCGCACAAATCTTTGCTATTTGCGACGCATTTGTTCTTGAATCCCATCCCAATCCAAGGAATGTTCCAGCCGGTCAAGAAGGGCTCTCCAATGAACTCCCATGAGAGACCCATCTGTCTTCAAGGGGACTCTGGCTTGGTCCTCACCACCGACCCCAAGCCCCGTCTCCGGTGGACTTCCGAGCTCCACGACCGCTTCGTTGATGCTGTCACTCAGCTCGGCGGCCCCGACAGTACTACTTCTTTCTATACTTGTACAATCTCTTCTCATCTCTCCTCCACTTTACTTATCGCTTCTCATTCTGACGCTTTGTTTCTGTTCTTTGCCCTTGTTTTCAGAGGCCACTCCGAAGACGATCATGAGGGTCATGGGCGTAAAGGGTCTTACTCTTTACCACCTCAAGAGCCACCTTCAGGTTTTATCGATTATTTGCACCAGTCCCATTCTTTTATAGTCTCATTTGAAAAAATAATATGATCTCGATGTATTTTCTTGTTTATATTTCAATAATTGTCTGCCTCTTCCACCTTGTTTAGAAATACAGGCTTGGAAAGCAAGCGCATAAGGAGTTCAACGATCACTCAATCAAGGATGGAATGAGAGGTGATGATTCAGAAAATACATACACCTTTTTTGCGTACAACTTTTTGAATTCTTCGTTAGCAAAAAGTAGATTATAACAGATTTGATTTTCTTGAAAAACATTTGCTTGGATGTTGTTTTAGCTTCAGCTTTAGATCTTCAACGAAACATTTCATCTTCTTCCAGCATGATGGAACGCATGAATGAGTACGCTGCTTCTTCTATTTAGAAAAGCTGAAATATTAAGATCTTATCCATGAGAATACACCAATCTCTTTTGTTCCTTATCAGTTTGACTAAATCTTTTTTTTTTATGAAATATGTAGCAGTAACTCACACGCAGTTGATGGAATTAGAACGCAAATGGAGGCTCAGAGAAGATTACAGGAGCAGCTAGAGGTAAAGTGAACATAATATTTCCATTCTAAAAGATAAACAATCTTAGCATTAAAATGAAAGCACGGCAGGTTCAAAAACACCTTCAGCTGAGGATCGAAGCGCAAGGAAAGTACATGGAAAGCATACTGGAGAAGGCTTGCCAAACCCTGGCCGGGGAAAATAGCAAGAGAAATGCAGCAGCTGTGCCGTTCAAGACAGCCAGAAATAACAATGCTAGTCCAAGTCCAGATCATTCTATTCCCCCTTTTAAGTTTGCATGCGATGGCGGTGGCGACCAAAGTGAGCATTTTCGCCTGAACATGGAGAAATGTAACAACGAGAGTGGTTTCATGTCGAGCAGTGGAAACTACCTTTGGTCGGAGAAGAAGAAGCCTGGCTCGTATGGAAAGAGTCCATTCATTTGGTGTGACGATATCCGACAGCAAGATAACACTTTCAATTCGGATAACACCATTCGTTGAAATTAGAGCGAAGAGTCCGGATTCCATGGCAACAACTTTAGGTTTCTTTTTTTTGCAGCATGCAATACTACCAAAACCTTCAAACATCATCGTCATATGTTGTAATCTTACCTTCGAGACCAGGTCAAGAAACATGGACACTCATCTGCTGGTTATTATATCTAGAAAACTTACATTAATGCGTACATTTTTTGTTGTTTGCGATATAGAAATGATGACGTTTCCAAGCACATATTATAATCTTGATCTATCTTCTTACATGAAATGATGACGTTTCTCGATGGTGAGGCCATTTAAGCATTTGGCTGCAGCGAAAATTCAAGAAGAACAACCGGAACCTGACCTTTAGAGAGAGGATACCGAGAGTGGCATGCAATGGATGATTTCGAAACCAACTCTAAGCTCCAAGCGACAAAATGGTCAACTTTAATGTAGGGGATAATCAAGAAAAATACAACCCTAGCAGAACGGGTCAACTCTCGGGCGACAATTTTGAACTTGAAATTCAACATTCCAACTACCAAATGTTTGAAAGCTCACGTCAAGAGAAAGAGTTTCAACCAAAACAAAAATCATGAACACTATGGTAGAGGGGTCGTCAGAGGTTTGCTAGAAAATGGAACATGCCCCTTTTATCTTGGACCAAATTTCGACCCATGCTTGAGGCAGAGCCAAACAAGTGTTCACAGCCGCCCCTCGTGTGTCTACTCCTAATCAACAATATACTGAGCCAGGGCTGACCCTTGCGAAGTCTAAGTTTATGGCTATTAATGATTTCCTTTTGGCTGTGTATGTACCCCAAGATTTTGAATGGATTATTCAGGATTTTGATTTTCTTTCGGGCTCAAGCTCCTATCACTCTCAGTTTTTTATGACATATTTTGATTGATTTTTGAAAGGTAAATGGTCATTAAATTCAACATGCGACCTATGGATTTACATATCTTAGATGTTTAATTTCTAATGGTTTAAGTTTCAAATCATCCTGAGTATTGTGGACTAAATTATGGTCTTTTTACTAACGAAATGTCAGAATTTATTATGAAAGTTTTAAAAATAAAGAGTTTAAGAATTATTAGTTTATTTAATTTTATTTTTAGTGTTATTCACTTTTGTATTATATATAGTGGCTGAACGAAATAAAAATGATTACAAGAGTTCACAAATTGTTCTCTCTTCTATATTTTGTTCTTTTTTCTCTCTAGAAATTTTTTAAAATTTTGATTTCTTTGTGGTACTAATGTTTTAGGAAAAGTCTAGCTTAGGACAAGCTGGTTTGGCCAGCTTTGGGTCTTCTTTGGAAAACAAATATTCCGGGATGTGGAATTGATCAAGGACTAAAATTTCAAGGCGTTTTTATGGAAAGGTCCAGAAATGTCCTACAAATTTCAGGCAAAATGGATGTCTAAAATGGAATGATGCCCGCACGGGCTTAGCTCAGTTGGTTTCGGGATGATAGATTTAAAATCAAGAGCCACGGTTCGAAGTCTGCGCTGTCACAGTGTGAGAGTCGTTACCTCCAATGTGGAGTAGCTCCTTGTGACAACAGGTATGAGTCTCTCATCTCTGTGCTGCTGAGTCACTGTGATTTAACTCTCTCACAAATGTCGGGTCGGGGTGTAGGGGCCCTGGGGGCGAGAGAATCGACTTTTGGAATCAAGAACTTGAACATGAAGTGTGTGGATAAGTGAACATTCCACTTTTTCAAATGTCAATGCCGGGAACTATATATTCGATTCTCCTCATTTAGCTCTAAAAGCTTGCATCGCGTATACTGCTATACAAACCTAATTGTTGGTATCGAAAGAATGTCTCAATTAGGTGTCTTTGAAAGTGTAAGATTTAGAAAATTTTGGTTTTTAAATTTTACAAACAATCGTTTTTGAGCCACAAAGTATAGAAATTTTACAAATTTCTGTACAGGTATTCTGTTGTTTAAATCTTCAAAAATAGATGTCAAAACGATGAGAAATTATCGGTTTTCAAAGTAGTTTGCACAAGTCTTGCTTGAGTTACTCGATATCCATTATAAAATAAAATTCAATTTTCACTACTCCCCAACGATGTGGGAAACTACAATGTCAAATGCATGTATCTGTCTATTGTAGTATCTACGTTATTGACTGTAATTTGTGGACATAGTAACAATTTTTATTCATCGATATTGGTAGCTAATTATGCGCGTAAAAAAACTTTGTATATCCTCGTTAATTATAGGACAAATGTTTTCAAAGTAGTTAATGGAATAATTATAATGGATATCCATGTGAATTTATGTTATATTTGTGTTATTTATCAAGATAAAATATCAAATTTTACTTCTTAATTTATCCATAGACATTAAGAAATGATTAATAATGAATTAGCTATATTATAAAGTTTGATCAGTCTTAGTGAGTTCATATTTTAGCCCGCATGCAAATTTTATCAAAACATGATTTATGTTTAAGTCTCATTTAAGTACTGTGTAGTTTGATTTTGCAGTCATTCATTCTCTGAATTATTATGATATCAAATTTGATATTTGTAACTTACGGAGTGACACTTATAATACACACAAGTAGAAATTTGGAATGTATGGATGTCAATTACTTTGTGCAAAAAGATAGACTAATTAATGCATTAACTAGAACTCTAAATGATATTACTCTTCATGAACGTTGGCATTTAATTTCCAAGGTTGAATTCTGCTGCAATTGAACCATTCCATTTCTTCGCCATCCCTGCACAGGTGTTGGAAATGCAAAGCATCAACCCAAGTACACTTTGATCACTGTTTATCCCTTGATGAAGATACAAAGTTTCAGGGTCTCATTCATGATAACATAGTACATTTAATCCATCCATGGAAGTTTCTGCTGGCCAATATGCATAATTTTTACACTACCTTTAATCGATAAACCCCTTATTCGAGTACTACATTCATACTCAGTTTTTATCCAAAAATAGATAAAGTAGACGACTGGTTTGTGTCCGAAAAATAAGCATTGTTCATATATTGGTATTCCTTCAAAAGTTCAAGTTCTGAGAGAGCGAGGGAGGGTGTCAGTGAAACAATGGCAAAATTCCCCATTGGTGGAGAAACCCCTCACCTGTGGTGACCTCAAGGACTAACAATACCACTACTGCAAGCATAGCTGCTCTTCCATTCCAGGTTTCAGCACTTTTAGTCCATCCCCATTCCCATAATGTGACAGGTGGCGGTAGCTCCCTCCTCTGGGAATCATACGTGGCCAATAGCTCCTCTACACTACCAAGTGGAACTAACGACTGACATTTGATCAAAGATTTTGTGTTAGAAAGCATGTCAAAGTAAGCCTTTCAGTAAAGCTGTTTTAAAGCAATTGACAGTTCTCAGAAACACCAGTTATCTCCACAAAATCAACAGTGGCAGAGCCTTCAGTCCATTAGTTAATCATTATTTTCATTTTACTAAAGTTAATTCATTAGTTATCAACCATGACCATGTTAGTCATGTATCTTGACACAGATGTCATCAATTAAACTGGAATGTTGATGCAAAATTTGAGAAAATACAAACAATTTGTTCAAATTACATAATCTTGTTTTTGATAACACCTTAGGATTGTGTTTCAACTATTTTGGAGTTTATTTTAAAATTACTAGAATAATATAAGAAGGGTAATTTAGGTATATTAATTAGGATTTTTCTGATGCACTTAAGCTTGTATTTGACATCTTTTTAAATATATTTGCTCAATGGAAAACCTCTCTTGTGAGAGCTTCTCATTTCCAGGCAAGTGCATAGCCGTAGGAACGGCTTCTCGTCGGACTGTGGAGTCGAGCACGTTTCGCGCTCCACAAATTGTTGTTTAAAAGTTTAGGAAATGATAATTATTTTGAATTTTCATTAAATAAATAGTCCATCTCCAACATATTTAGACATTTTTCAACTTACATATTACAGCGGAAAGTATTTTCTTTGAAATAAATATTTTCCTCAGCTAGTCTAGTAATCAAATTACGGCTGCTTACTATCCAAAACAAAAACCAATAGAACATTCTTGGATGACTATGATTACACAAATACATACCTGTCGAGCTTCAAGATTAGAGACTGCCATAGCTCCAACATATGGAAGACTTTCAATCACAGCATCTGCTAAATCTGAGATAAAGGTGGGTTCACATCCTAATGCAGGCACACGTCCCCAATTCTCTATTCCCGATTTTAATGCCAATTCTTTGTATTCAACATCTATTTCCTCCAGGGTCTCAATATGCTCACTGACAAAGCTGTAACCACGCTGGAAGTTCATCAGCAACTAATTCTTTCATGCCGGAGGAGGCAGGATCAGAATATAAAAGTTGAATAAATGAATTACCTAATTGGTACAGCCAGAAGACTATTGACTCCTTTTTGCCCAAGCTCAATTATAGTCTCATCTGTATAGGGTTTTAACCATTCCACAGGTCCAACTCTGCTCTGTTGAAACATTCTATAATTAAGTCATAATAGTAACATACTACACAACATTTGAGAACAGAGTTATCAGTCAGTTTACAGGAAATATAAAAGTCCTTGAATGAATTTTCTTTGTTATTGAAACAGGTTTCATGCACCAAAGAAAAACACTCTGGCTGAAGCTAAGATCGAGATATAGTTTACTCATTCAGTATCATATACATGTCAAAGTCAGGAATGCCAAATTTAATACAATCATTTCTTCTTCTCTTGCTTAGTAACACAAAACAATCTGGGTAAGAAACTCAAATTATATGTGGATCTTTTGTCCAAATTATAGGTAAATATTAGTTGAGTTAAACTAAGATCCTGTATGATCGTATAATGTTTTCCTCCTAGAAGAACAAAACTGTTCTTCAGCTATGTCGAGAAACATAAAAATCTTAATTGGGCTAATTTACATAAATAAAGATTTTATTGAAAATGAAAGGATTGAAACTTAAGATACTAAATAAATTTTTGCTCTTAATCAATCATGATTTGTGTCTGTGCTAAGTCCATAAACTTTACATACAGAGATGATTCCACCCGCAATCAGTTCTGATCCTATCATTTGAAAACATTAACGTCCAATTCTGACTATACCAAGAATTTTGCATTCATTTACTCTATTAAGCTTGTGATCTCAACAAAGGAAAAGAGGTACCTAAATTTTTATTTTATAATGAAATGGAAAGAGCAAGTCCAATGCAGCTTAAGATTTAGAAACCAAAAGGTAAAAATAGGTTGCTTCAGTTTCAATCTCATACTTATTCGGATCAAAACTGCAATAAAGGCTAATGTCCTTTGATTCATGTCTCTTTAATTCAGTAGGACAGATAAAATGATATTTGATCTCCTTAATTTTGGTGAGGTCATTCCTCCCAAATTGCAGATATTGAATCCATAGGGAGGGACAGAGACTGGAATCCTTCTTTTGTTAGATCATTTAAAAATGAGGAGATTGACAAATTTTGCTTGTTGCTCCAAATAATTCACATGTGCCCTCCAAATAGAGGCATTTAGACTTGTTTGTTTGGAATCCTAGCAACGATGGCACTTTGGGACCCCCTAAGGGGTGATTTTATTAGTGGGTCGATGGAGACTTGAATGCGTGCTTTGATGACTAAGTGTAACACACTTGGTTAGTGTCACCACATAATCAAATGTAATTATGGGCTATTGATGAGTGGTAATTTTTCTAATGCAAGGCGTCGTGCATGTTTAATTGTACTTGCTCGACAGACTTGATTTGTGTAAGCTCAACAAACTCGGATCAAAGAGTTCGACATGCTCGACAAGTTAAAAACATTTAGATTCAACTTGCTTGAGCCAGCTTGAATGTCATCTCTAAGATGCACTGACCACTCAATATTTAATTGTGAATGATCTCATGAAAACTCTTCGAGCCAACGTACTAGGAACTTGGCTAGCTCATGGGCGCGTCATGGCTCCTCGAGCCATATCAAATTTTTCTTAGAGACCTTTTTATAAAGTGCGTCTCCGTAGATTGCTCTCTTTAAAAATAGGTTTGAAAATCTAAAGCTTCTTCATGAGACCCTAGCTTCCCCTTCTCCTACGTTTGCGTGGAGGGTGCCCTTTCTATTGAAGAATAATTTGTAGAAGAGTTTCTTTTCCCAGAACATGTGATTGGGGTTTAAAGTAAGGGAGGAACTAAATCAGCATCTTCAACGCTAAAATGAATATCAGAATAAGCTAAGGAAATAGAGATGAAAACCTTTAAAAATTCAGATTGTGGGAGATCAAAATAACCTAAAAGCGAAAAATCATTGGTTGTTAATGGCTTCCACTTCACAAATAATGAGCACATAGATCCTTAAAAAGGTATAAGCCGAGATTAGAAACTGCAGGCCAAACTCAAACTTGTGGTGTTGAATGGTTGGAACATTTGTTCCACTAGCTAAATAAACCTGTGGTGTTGGTCATTTGGAATATTTGTTCAACTAGCTAAAATGAATATGGCTTTAATGTTGTTATCTTTAGCGGTTAATCAACAATGAAAAGTGGACAATTTTGAGGCGATGAATGTTTTTTTTTTTGGAATGGAAAATTCAGGGAAGATAGATATACAGTTATAGAAAAAGTAAGCAGACTAGAGAAGGCACCTCAAGGCCAAACCCAACCAGCTAAAGTTTAGTGAGAAAAACTCACAAAATCAAAGAGGCAGACGACTATGAATAATGTGTGAAGGGTTTCATACTTTTTTATTAAGCGTTAGAAGTCACTTCATTATTTGTATATGTTGGTGATATTATGGTGAATGAAATGAACCCAATATATTGTAATTTTTATTATTTTTCTACTCCAAGATACATTAGTAAGATTGAAGCCAGAGTTCCTCTGCGAACACGTTTTGTATTTCTGTTACACTTCAACTATTTTCAAGTCAAGTATATAAATTTCGATATTTCTCCCATGTTTGCTTAATTTTTTTTATTAGCACCACTCATTTCTAAGCGCTGTCATATAGCATACCTATATTCAACAGGTAGAACCTAGTCTTTATTAAAAACATGCGCTGTCATATAGCATACCTATATTCAACAGGTAGAACCTAGTCTTTATTAAAAACATGCTTCATAATGGTGGTTCATTAATATAAGATATTGAGATATTCTACGTCGATACAAGCTCCAAGAAAAGGAAATCTGGTATCGCTGAACAGATATTACTATTAAATTATACAAAAGCATAATAAGGAAGCACGGAAGTACCTGATATGCTAGAGTGTATGAATTAGAAATTTTTCTTCTCTCTAATTCTTCCATTATAAGTTCAACGCATTCCTCCATCTCTGCTTTGTAGGGATCCCCAGCCTCCTCCACATATGCCAGTGGAACCCCATGTGCACTAAAAAATATCATAACCTATGATGCACATTTTGTATTACAACACTGGATTTACAGGAAAGGTGAAATAATATTCAAAGTACATAAACATAAGAAAATTCATTAACCAACTTCCGGGTTTTGTAACTGGAGATCCTTCAGCCATTTAGCCCATACGTCAAATGTACATAGTCTAAAGTTGGCAAGGAAGCTATCATAAACAATATTTCAATCATGGAAAGACAGAATTACCTTTTCTGGGCAGGAAAATGTTTCTAGCTCCTTTTCAATCAAATTTCCCATGGCTTTAATGTAACCTTCCCGCTGGTACCAGGAAGGAATAACCGTGTGCTGCATATTAACTAAATATTCATCCTCCCTGCAGAACAATGAAGTATTTCTTCAGATAAATGTTACAGCAAATTTTTAGATCAACATAATCGAATCAAGTGTTAAGTATTTACCGGAACAAATTCTCCAATAGCCGAAGGCTTGAACCACTTGTAGATATTGAAAATTGAGGATAAAGAGGAAGAACAACAAGCTTTGTGATTCCATCTCTTTTTATCTACAATGTGGCAGTAGAAGAATATCAATAGCCAGAATAGAAATACCATGGCCCATGATCAAATTTCAAATAAATTGTACAACCAAATAGTTAGAATCAATATTATGGACTTCAAATGAATGGATAAACAAACTAAATGATCATCAATGAATCTCCAGGGCTGACTAACAATACAAAGCAAAATTCCACCTGGTACTTTTTTTTCTGTTTTGACTGCCATTAGAGCACAAGAACAATATCAAGAAATGAAACTCAATCCAGTGACTTTGATGACAAGAATTGGAAGTAATCAATCTCAACTTTATTTTACAAGGTTTATATTTACATTGTAGGAAGAAGTTTAATCTTTTAAAGGCTTTTTGTAAAGATTCTAGGAGTAAGATCATACTTTGGCCGACCCAGTTGTAGATATTTTCTTTTAAATTCGATCTAATTTTCCCAAAATGGGCATGCGCCTCAGCGGTTTGATCCATGTGGAAACTAGCTTCATCTTTTTAGGATACCATGGCACCGCATTGCAATCCTAGAATAGGTTTCTATGGTACTTTCTGAGAATTAGAATTGATATTTTACTAAGATAGATTTGGTTTTATATTGAATAAAGAATTAGTTTTTTAAGTATTAACTTCTTTAAAGAATTAATATTTATAATTATTAGTCATCTTAAAATAGATTTTCTTATGTATTTTATAATTTTCTATATAAATTTTTTAACATATGAATGAAATTATGTGAAGCATCATTCCCTTTCTCTCTATTTTAATGTGGTATCAGAGTCGTTGCCATATGGACTATTATTTTACAAAATATTTGTTTTCTTAATAAGCAAATTATTGGAGACGAACAACGCAAGCAAACTGTATGAGAGGAACAACGCAAAGGGCATGTGTTCACAAATTCACAGTCCACACCCTTTGTGCCCAACTTGAGGCACTCGCATTCAGCATATCTACCACTTTCATCTTGAAGCCCTTATTTTAGTCTTCTACTTATATTAGTTCTTCAAGGGATGGTCGCCAAAATTTATTCACCTCCACCTACAACTATTTTCTCGATGTTCATTCATGATTCACCAATATCAACACAGATCTTTGCTAGAATTTAGCTCGAGGTCTGGTTCACAACTTGCCTCGTTGTTATAGTTTCTTCATCTTGATTGGACAATTTCACAAAACCTAGTAGCCTAGCCTTTTTGTTTGTCTTGGTGTGTAAATCGTTGAAGGGTAAAGCAACAACAAATAAAAAACTAGATTTTTTTGTTTGACCTAGTGAGTAAACAGTTAAAGGAGAGCGGCCAAAAGAGGCTTCTCGTTTCATAGAGATTTCTTTATTGTTGTATCATTTGGAGGAAAGAGATTAGATTTCTCTTTTTATTGGGCTGAGCATGTTGTATGAATTTTTAATTGACCAGACTTTCTTTAGAAGTTTGACTCTCACATGAAGTTTTCAATCAACAAGACTGCACTTTTTAGTCCTCATTCTTTCTTTTTTATTAGCCCAAGTGCAAAAACTAATGAAAGATATCTTGAAGAATGTGTTTCTTTGTTGATGAGTTGATTTGAAGGAAAGATGAGATTTTCCACTTGTTTTGAAGATAGTAATTTTCTGTATAGTATTTTCTTCTTGTTGTAGTTTTGGGTACTATGTACATTTTTAATTATGCCCCAATGAGCAGAATTGAACATTGCATTGTTTTATACTTCCATTAAATGAGCAGAACTGCAAAAGTAATAGCTGTGAAAGAAGAGCTGCAATAAAAGCCTAGTCATCAAAGTTCTTTTTCTCGATATTTTTTGATTGATGGGTTGTTTAAAATTAGCTCTTGGGTGTAAGATTGCTTGAAATTAGGTATTGAGGGCTTATTTTAAAAACCCAATTTTGTGGTGAATTATATTTATAACAAGTTGAGCAGTAATGAAGTTTATGCTTCAACTCAAGGAGTGGTAAGAACTAGAATTGATATTTTGTGATTCAGGTTGACTTAACATTAATTAAAAATTAGTTTATTAAAGTACTAGCTTTCTTAAGAATAAAGTAATATAGGTATTACTTTCCTTTAAATATATTTCCTTATTTATGTAACAATTTTGTATATATATGTTTTACCATATGAGTGAAATAATATGAATTAGTATCCTCTAATTTTTTTATTTCAAAAAGTACCACTGCTAGATCTTAGCAAACTGTCACTGGCATTAAGAAAATTGAATTAGATTTACTTAATATGTATTAGGTAATATTGTGTATAAATTAAACATGTATTGTGTTGAACAATAACACTGTGGATCAATCTTCCGTACATTGTACAAGCGAGAAGATTCTTCAACTCAAATTTATATATTGGAATGGGAACACTTTGGTTTTCCTCAGGCCCTCCTTCTGTATATCAAGTATGGGGGATGGGAAAAATTGGCCACGTATAGTAAACAGCAAGATGGATTCTACGCAGGGTGTTTGACAGGATAGGAACATAGAATTTCTCTTATACAAATGATATAATACTTTTATGGGTAGATATATATGAAAAATTGTGTTAAATCTTTTTTTATGCAGAGGTTTCTGTTAAACGTCACTCCTTTCTCAAGTTCTTCAATGGAGAACTCTTTATATTTGTACTCATGTTTCTTTTTCATATACTTCTAAGAAAAAGTTTCAAGATACAAAATGGATTAGAGAACTATACTATTAAACATCAGCTGCAAATTCTACCATAATAGCAAAGGAAAATAGCAATCGGAGCGAATAAATGAACAGATATCATACTCAAATGGATCAAACCTGTTGAATAGCTTCTTCCGTGAATGGATGCCAGTATCTCATACCAACATAAACGTTGGCAGGAACATTCTTCTCCCATAAGGCTTTCCCCAACTCTTTTGCCTAAAAATAATGATCAAAACGACAAGAAGAGTAAAACATCCAAACACCAAGAAACTTCAAGGATATTAAATCAGAATGTATGGTCAGATCAAAATAGTAAGTCTACATCGTTAATATTTTAATGATACATTTTTTCTTGGACAGTTTTTTGCACGAAGATTTTATTATAAACAAAGTCAAGGCTTCCACTTTTAAAAGAACAACAGGTAAACAAGCATCAAAGAAAAAAGTTACAAAGTTATAAATTACAAAGAAAAGAATGTACATGTATCTAGGTCCAAAGGTCCAAGTCGGGAATGATTGGGGACATTTCAACCTTTATCTTCATAAACCCTAATTCACTTATGCACATTTTGAATGCCTCCATAAAACTTCAGCTATTTTCTACATTATTTTGTTATATGTGAAGTGACATTCCAACATTGAAATCATGACTTATCATTTATGCATAAAAGATTATGCTCCTTTAATCAAATGGCATACATGACATTAGAATGATTCAAATTAATGTCCATTATATCATACCTGTGCATCAGTTATTTTTCGAAGGGGAGAACCCCCACCAATTGAGGCATAGCCTTCCTTACTCTTGGGTGCTCTGAGAATAGATATAAATTGTGCCAGTGGCTTTTGGAGGAACCTGAATAACCTTGGCAATCTTATGATGTCCTATCCAAAAATAAAAGGTGATTAATAGTTAACCACTTTCATGGGCAAAGTACAAATATTAAATATGGAAATTTAACTAATTCTGTGGTTAATTGAAAAGTTCATGCCCAGTCTCTCCTCAAAAACTAAGGTCAACACAAAAGAGTCAATTTGAATTCAATCACAATCCCTGAACTCAAGAAAATCAGCTCAACAAAAATCTAAACTATATACAACATAGACCTATCTTGTTAGGTCTGTCCAATATGTATCACCACATTAAAGAACTTGGCCTTTGACTATGCTAGCCATTCTAGGCCTTTTGGAAGAGAGGGACTGTAATTTTCATGAAACAGCAAAGTATCTAACCAGATTGTGTTTTATTTACAGCCGTTAAGCATAACTATCATAATTAAAGTATAATTTTTGGTCAATTTTGGTGAGTTAATAAATGTGATAATTAGAATTTGTGTTATCAAAAGATACAACTTGGAGAATAATTTAAGTTGTTGATAATAACAAATGGAGAGAATAAAAGGATTAAAATAATTATTTAACCACGTGAAACATTTGGTTGGAAGTTGACGGGGTGGCAACTGCAACCTAAAAGTGAGCTTCATAATCAGGAGCTTTCCAATTTCATGAATGAAACGTGTGGTGAATATGTGTGCCTTTAAGTCATTTCTTGAGTGATCTTTAACAGTTTGTGGTAATGCCTAACAATTTTAAACAAAAAAGGCCACTGTCACCGGTGGCATGTATTTTTGTTTTAAAAGCAACTCATAAATTTTCCAAAAGAGTATAGTTCATAAACTGAACTTATCTAGTAAAGAAAGTTGGAAGATCATATGAAAGACTGAATCCACCGGTTATTGAATTTATCAATACGAAAAAATGACTATACACAATTTCTACATTTTAGGAAAACAAAAGAGAAACTTGAAAGAGTATGTTAATCGATCAAGGGCATTAAAAGATTGTATATATTACCGGATCAGCAAAAAGGTTAAAAAGAAAAGGCTGCACATCATCAAGAGACTCAGGACCTCCAAGGTTCAGCAACAAAACACCAATCTTATCATTTCCAAATATCGGTAGCGGAGACATATCTTGAGTTTTTGTAGTTGCCAATGCTCCCACTGACACCAAATACTTAGCAAAAGACTGCTTAGAAAATAGAGGTTTTGACTCGAACACTGAGAAATGCCTAGAAAATAAACCATTTTTTGTGTTATTGAGATTACTGCAAGCCTCAATGTTGATCCCAGAGAAAGGGGACACCCTCTGAGAGGTAGAGATCGTTCGTGGCACTGCCCTGCACCTGCAAAGCTTACAGAAGCCTATTTAAACACATTTGCCACATCAACTATATCTTACCATGAAACATTTTTTCACAATGTCCACGCACCATAATTTTATGGAGCTTAAAGAAAAGTAAGGACAAAATAGTCTTTCTTGAAATTTATAATCAATTGTTTCCATATGATTAAGGAACTTAATAAAAGATCTGCACATGTATGCACAATGGAACAATATAAGTACATGAACTGATCAACCCAGAAAAAGAAAAGTCAGTAGAAGAAGACTCCAACTACCAGAAATTGCATGGACGTTGTACAAACCTCTGAATAGAAATTCTCTGATTCAAACCAAAGAATCAAACGTGTACATGCTATTTTCAAAGATAGCCATCAAGATCAATCAAGTCCACTTTTGATCATATGTTGAATATTACCAAGTTCCTAAAGCGATATGAATTCCTAGGTTTAAAACATGATTACTACTTGATCCCCGAAACGTTTCAAGGTACAATTAGAAATGTTGTAGCTAATGGGGATTCACATTCAAGAGATAAAGATGTGTGCCTCTTCGTACAGAAATGGAAACGCATAAGAGTCGACAAACACCAGAGGAAAAATTTGACAGGTAACCAACATATACCAGGGTTCATTCAACTACGAAAAATTAAACATATAAACCCAATTAGTAGGAATGCCTACAGTGGAAATTTGCAATTCCGAGAAGCAGAGGTGAGGAACGGGCCACGAAATGTAGAAGATGAAGAGGAAGAAGGCGGGGCTTGAATTGCAGCATCCATAAGTTGATGGGTGCAGAAATAGTTCTTTCCCAGCTTGTATCGGGAGAGTATATTCCAAATCCAACAGGTAAAAAACTCAATCAGTAATCTAGGATAGCCAGGAAAAGCACAGTCCAAGAGAGAAAAGAAAAGTTACCCCGAGCCCTGACACAGAGGATAGCGAAACTATGGTGCGCAAAGGAAGTAGAGAAAGAAAAGTGTGTAGATAGTGGTGTTTGGTTTGGGTTCTATATCTCTGCTCTGCTGCACCGTAGCTTAAAATGGCGCATTTGGTCTTTCGTTTGGGCAAGCTCGCGAGTGAGTGGAGCGGGAGACTTGAGAGGGACTGGCGAGACCGGAGGTGGACTTCGACTTTATCATCTTAGTTTGATTAAGAAAAAACATTTAAAAATCGAACCGAACAAGGAAATATCATGATGGTCAATTCGGTCTGCGTTGATACTTAGTCTCAATTCAAAATCAGATCAAAATTATAAATCAGACAGTAACTGCAATTTTAATTATTTTTTATTGTAATTTTTAAAAAAAATGTAATTTATGAGTTAATATCAATTTTTAAGAGTAAAAAAATCGTACAACAATGAAAGTGTATAAAAAAAATTCTAAAATCGAATAAAACTTGACACGAACCTTAATAAAATTCTATATAAATATTAAAATTGATTATAAATCTGACAAATTACTAAAAATTGACCTAAATATAATATAAATATATATTTTATTGTTATATTTTAATTTTTTTTTAAAATATAAAATAAAACTAGTTTAAAGTTAGAATGTAATCAGAATCATTGATTTCTGCCCATATAGGATAGAATGTAGTTTGATTTGATCTAGCTTGCACCGCAGACCCGTAACCACAATTTCATAGATTGATAATTGGAACTAAATTAATGAATTCTTGGAATTGAAAGGCATGCCTATGAAATATAGTTTAGTTTTGATTTGTTTATATTTTGGTTACATATTTTTTATTATACTCGGGTTTAATTTTCAAGGATTGAATTGAGTTTAAAGCTAGTTTTTAACTATATATGGAGTTGTATTCAATTTTTTCTGCATGTTTTACTTAATTTTAAGTCATTTTTTCTATTTAGAGTTATATTCCAATCGTCAATTTTGGACCCACAAAATTAACGTTGTATCCACAACTGCAAGTTTTAACTAACCAAAACCAAAATCATGATAGTAAGAAAACAAACCTAGACCGATTTCGAGGCCATCTTATATTATTTTATTTTTAGCAATCCTTAGTATTTTATTTTATTCATTTGAATAAAATTCAAATAGCCATCGAATTAAATGTGGTTTTTGTTTTTTTTTTTTACAATTGTTTTTTAGTAACGGTGACACGGTATATCTTTGGTTCAGTATGAAGTAAGATTGGTTTGGTTCACTTATGAATTGGTTTACATCTGATTTTGTTCAGCTATTTTTTTTCTGACCGTTTGGGTCAAATAGAGCCGGCAAACGAGCGAGCTGACTCGACAGCTCGCTCGGCCAGCTCGGTTAGGTGTCGAACCAAGCCAAGCTCGGACCGGAACAGTGACGAGCCTGGCTCGCTCGAGCATGTAGGTCGAGCCCGAGCCGAGCTCGACGGATGAGGCTCGCGAGCCGAACGAGCCAAGCTCGAATCGCCGATCGTCGCGCCTCGCCGTCCGTCGGCTCGACTCGTCGGTCGTTCGCGTCGTCTCCTCGCCGCATCTCGTCGCCAAGTCGGTCGTTCGCGTCGCCGTCCGTTGCTGCTGAATCTCGTCATTGTCGTCCGTTGCCTCGCCGTCGGTTGTCGCCTGGCTCTCACCTCGTCGCAGATTGTCGCCGTCAGAACAGCGGCGACGGAGCGAGGGAGAGAGAGAGAGAGAGAGAGAGAGATTCAGAAGAGCCGAGCTAAAGAGGGGAGGGGACCCCTCGCCCTTGGGCCCTCAGTCAGAACAATATAATGAATATTGTTGGTTTGTTTTGATATTTTTCGACTAAGTCAAATACCTTTGGTCGACACATGTAGGTTGGGGTCGACACAAATCGAAAGGATCTGTCTCTAGAAAATCAGAGGTCGACACAAATCGCTATGTTGTAACCCTTGTAAACTGCCAGTGTCGACCCTAGAAAATACCTTGGGTCGACACATGTAGGTTGGGGTTGACACAAATCGAAATGATCTGTCTCTGTAAAATCAGAGGTCGAAACAAATCGCTATGTTGTAACCCTTGTAAACTACATGTGTCGACCCTAGAAAATACCTTGTGTCGACCATTGTAAACTGTCTGTGTCGACCTCAGATTTTTCAGAGACGGATCATTTCGTTTTGTGTCGACCCCAACCTACATGTGTCGACCCAAGGTATTTGACTTAGTCTTTAAAAAGTTTAGTTAACCTAATTCACCATTCGTTCGTCTATTTTTCATGAAACGGGGAGTCAGGGACTTCTAACCCCGATTCGGGTTACAACATAGCGATTAATGTGACGTGAGGCTAAGCTAGTAAACTTATACTTTCTCATTTTTTAAACTTTCGGTTAGAACATAATATATCGAATTTTAGACAATTTATAATGATTTTTTTTAGGCTCATTTGCGGTTCGATTAGGCTCGGGAGTTGGGCTCGCTCGGCTCGAGGCTCGATAGCTCGCTCGAGCCAAAAATTTTGGAAAAAGGCTCGACAGACTCGGCTCGAACAAGCTTGACAGACTTGGCTCGAATAACTCGGCAGGCTCGACGAGCTGGCCGAGACCAGGATCGGCTCGCTTGAGCCGACTCGTTTGCCGACTCTAGGGTCAAATAGGATCCGGTAGAATTTTAACTTCTTTCTTAGGTTAGATTGTTTGTTTATACGTTATTTTGGTTTTGGTTTGTGTTTTTATTTCATTCTTTGGTTGTTTTGGTTTTTGAGCCTTGTCCTTAAGTTGAGATTGACTTATGGAAAGATGAGGATGGACTTATTCTAATTCATTTTTCAAGAAAATATAATCAAATTAATATTTTGATCTTAAAAGTTAAAATAAAATAATTTTAAAATAATAAAATATAATAATACCAAAATAATTTAAATTATACAAAATACATAATAATTAATATAATAACATGTAATACCTAATTAAAATAGTCATCGAGAACAAAAAATACTAATTTTAATATTAAAAAATTTCAAAATACACGTTTATCAAAATTATTTAGTACATAATTACTTATTAATTTTAGATAAATGTGAACATATTCTGGTTCGATTATTGAAAAAAATAAAACATAACCAACATATTTTGGTTCTAAGATTTTAGAATTGAAAATAGGACTGTATATGATCAAGACCGACTAATACTCTAATACCAGACAAAAAAAAAATGGTACAGGTCAATCTATCAATTTGTGTCATTTTTATCCACTCTACTCAAAGAAGAGATTTGTGGCTCAAAATTTAGCTTGTTTGATAGAGTAATTCTTGATTTAATATTTTGTCATATTTATTTGTGATACATCCTGATGTGTCGTTGCGTGATTGAAATAATTCAAATAATTTTTTATCATGTCTCAACGTGTCTTTGTATAATTGATTTAATTCAAATAATAAATAATTTTACATACTATATTTATTAAATGTATTTAAATTAATTTAACCATGATAATATATATTAAAGTATGATAAAGAGTGTACGATGAAAGCATACTCCAAACGATATGGGTGGGTTGACAAGAAATTCTTTAAAAAAGATGTGAAATTTGCTGAACTAGGTCTCAAACCCAAGCCACTATTGCCCAATATTGTAACTCCTTCAGCCCTTGATGCCCATTCCTTAGATTAACGACTCGAGGAGAACGCGCAGAACGTCGGGGAGAGATGTCTTTGCTGTGGGAGAAGAGCGGAGCTTGGAGGTGGATTGTGAGGAAGACGAGGGACTCCAGGCCTTTCTTCTTCGGTTTCGCTACCCTCTGCGGCGTCATTCCGGGCATGATCGGTTATTGCGTGATGCAGGCCACCAACTCTCAAAATGATCAACTCGAAGCCCAGCTCCGCAAGAATGCTCGACCTGAATCCCTCGTAAGCGCTTCTTCCTCGTACCTCCATTTCTCTCACTTTCATTACCATTTTCCTTTATCATCATTTTCTATCATCATTTTCTTTCACCGAATTTTGGTTTATTTGATGTGTTTTCCTTAATAACTCTGTTCGCCGGATCGACCTTATTTTGCTGACTGTGGCAAAGCTTTATTTACCCATTATGAAATCAAATCAAGTTTGCTTTATCCTTTCTGAAAGCAAATCTCTGTAGTTTTCTTTTACTGGATTGTTTGGCATCTGAATTTGAAATTGATTGGCGTCATTTAAGTGTCTCGTGTTCTCTGTCATTGCTTCTTGAGGATAGTTAGAAAGACCCATCCAACCAGAATGATACTGCCGTGTTTTTATGATTTCTACTGATAATAGTGGTATAACTTTTCATATAACTTGGAGGGTTATGATTCATTATTTACTTTGGTATTGATATCCTTAAAAAGTAGCTGGGCGCCAAGCAAAGAGCCATCTGAAGGTTAGAATCCCCCTCTTTGAAAAGATAAATAACAGTGGATTATATTTGCCTCCAAAGGCCAATGAAGGAAGCTGAAATCGAAATATAAAGACCCAAGCATGACCAAATTAGACAATGTGTATAAAGTTATAATATTTATTCTGAACTCTCTTGGCAGAAAAACTTCAAGTTCATCTAGCAGACCAAATGTATCTTTAACTGAAACATTGTCCTGATAATGTTTATTAGTATAAAAAATAATAATGTCATTGGATTAATTTTCTTAATTCAAGAGTTCAATGATGCACTTTCCATCTGATTGAATATTCTTATGGGTTCATGCGCCACCAATAATTTGCCATTGCGGGTTTAATTTGCCAATGTGTTTTATGTAGGTTCATCAGAGATATTACATATCTACTAGGTTGATTATGTAACTGACTTAATTATTGAATTTGGCTGTCAGATGATGGCCAAAGTTAATCAAGAAAGACTGGCAGAATATTTGGGAGAGCTGCGGAGGAAAGAGGACACAAATGATCGATATGTGGCAGCTCTAAGAGGAGAGACGCTGACAAGGAAGCCATATGTAAGAATTCAACCAATGGAAAATCAAACTAATAAGGAACAGCATGTAAAAAAAGAATAGAAGTAGTTAAGGGGATGAGGGCATGCAGTGTTGTTGTTTGAGAGCAATAATTGGCCTTCATAGATTTCTCTAGCTTGTGAGTTGTGCACATTCAATAATGATGATCATACTTTGAGTTTGTGCAGGTGAAAATACTCTGTTCCAAATTTATTTCTTGAGGATTATGTGACTTAGTTGTATATCTTATCACTGATTGGTATTTGTTGAGCAATATTTGGAATACCCTGCATTTCTAGTCTCTGTCAACTCGATAAATACAAATAATTACCGAAAGAGCGGGGGGATCTAGTGGTCTAAAAATTGGTGAGGTTAAAACTCTCATTCTCAGTGACATTACTAACCAGAAAGTTGGAGTTTATCTTAGCGATCTCCGTGTTGATTGAATGATATTCGAAGCTTTCCCGAAAGCGTCAAAAGTTACAGATATCGAAGCTTGTCGGATTAGGGGATAAAAATACAACCTTTAGGGTAGTCAATAGACTACTATGTTGGATGTCAAATGGCCTACTGAATTGAAGCTAAAACTTCTTCTGACATTCATTATTTTGTGGGTTACCTTCTTATTTTGCAGATCTTTACTTTAAGGTTTCAAATGATAATTAATTTAATTAAAGTAATTTTTTTATTAAAATATAAATATATATTTATGCGTGAGCATTAATATAAACGGAATGAATTCGTATTGTGTCTTCTCTTCTTGTAGGATTGAAGTTGTGGGTTATTGCCTTTGTCACGTTTCATGTGGTGGAATACCAAAGCTTCAAGTTTTTAATCGATTTTCACCCTTTGAGATATTGTTGTGTACATAGACAAATGGATCAGGCATACTCGCTCTATTTATTGTGTCATTCCTATTTGAGTTTTTTAGTCGCGTCGTAATTTTAAATCTCATTTTTTATAAACTAAAGTTCAAACTCTTGTTGGCTTTGGATTAAACTATTTTTTATCAATATTTGATCAATTTTTATTCCTTATTCCTGCAAAGAACCACATCATACACCTTGTTATTTGTGAAGATTTTTCGATTGACATAAATTGGATTTCAGTCGACACTTTTAATGGATTGACATTTTTATCATTTGGTCTCGAAGTAGTTTTGATGTACCTAAACTGATTTTAAATGACATTTTCAAAATTTGTTCTAAAGTAATTTTAGTCGATCTAAATTGATTTTTGGTCTATCTAAACTGGATTTCTAGCATCATGTTTTCTGAAAACAACAAAATGAGCTTTGTTTTTGACCAAAATGGAACCACTTTAGACGATATTTGTTTGAAATATTCAATATCTTTTTTATAGGATATTTCTAGTTTATAGCAATAATTAAAATATCGTAAAAAATAACAAAATTTATTAAAACTCAAAAAGCAACCCCCCACACTATTAAGATAAGGCTCATTGAATCCACAATTTGCACCAACGAGCTGCTATGCAGTGCGAACCTTTATGCAACCATCGACCTTTACCACAAGCATTCAATAAGTCATTCAATAGCATCCGTTAGGGTGTTTCCTAGGCATCTCATAAATCCAACTCGAGCCATTCACTCTGACGTGTGCGCACAAAGTGACTTGCAACACCCCTTTAATTTTCGGACATTCCGGCCACTACGCCACACATAGCAGCCATACGTTAAGCATCCTCATGCACTTGGGCACCTAGCGTGCGCGTTGTGTAATTCAAGATCCGTTGTGTAGTTCATTCTTTATAGTATAAAAATTAAATTTGAGTCTGAATTTTAGAAAAAATAATTTAAATTGACTCTGAATTTTTAAAAAGTATTTTTTGAATTTCTCGGACGTTCGAAAAAAGATTAATACGTTTGTATTGGACGCTGTGACTCTCATTCGGACATTCAATATAGATGCAATGACGCTCGTTCAAACGTATGATATATAATGACTCTTTTTTTAAATGTTAGAAAGAGAAGGAGTACATTCTATTCGTGGCTGTCCAAAAGCTTAAAAAAGTTTTTTAAAAACTTGCAATTTACGATTCCTTATTTTTTTTTGTGGGAGTATGTGCTTCGTAAGTCATTGACTGGTACCGGCCTTGTTCTCCGACGCGTGACCCTGCATCATCCAACGTTGCCGGCCCATACCATCCTCTCGATCGCCGGGCGTTCCGTCGGTGATCATGTCTCAGCCACCGGCGCCACCTTCGTTCTCCCCTCAACATCCTTCTCTTCATCCTCAGACATCTGTTGATGGCGGAGGTGGTGTTCAAGTCCGGTGCGCCGGTTGTCGAAAGATCTTGACGGTAGCTCCTGGTGTTAAGGATTTTTTCTGTTCTTCTTGTCAACTGCTTCAGATGTTACCTCCAGAGCTCTTGGGTAGGACCCAATTAAGAATCCCTCCTCATCCTTCCTCACTACCACCACCACCACCACCGCCATCGTCTTCACTGTTGTTACCATCTTCTTCTCTTCCCCCTCGGCATGTGCCAGCTCATGGCATCGATCCTACTAAAATCCAACTCCCTTGTGCTAATTGCAAAGCCATTCTCAATGTACCTCATGGTCTGCTTAGATTCGCTTGTCCTCAATGTGGGGTTGACCTGGCTGTCGATATTTTCAAAGCCAAGCAGTTCTTTCCAGAGGAACTCAATGAGGTTTTTAATTTGATTGCTATTTCAGTCATGTTATTCCAAGATTGCTCTCTTTTTTCTTTGTTTACTTATTTGCGGAAATTTCAACTTCTGTTTAGGTATTTGAAAATCTTAAGGTTCTCAAATTTAAGGGCATGCTCATTACAAAATGCTTGTTTGAGGAGTTATTGTCGACATTATATACAATTATTACTGTCTGCATTGATTGTGCTGGGTTAGAGTATTTCTTTTTGATAACCCTCTATTATTCAATAGGCCATTTAAGTATAATTTTTTGATCATTGTTGCCTGATAAGTTGAACGAATATGTGCTTTTGTTCCTGTAGAATCAATATATGCTCTTTCTTTCTGATCATAGAGTTGCATAATCTTTTGTTGAAAATTTAAACAGTTTACCAGGCTGATATTGGTGTTTTATACATTTTTCATAAAGAAAAAAGATGCTGTAGGAAGGATTTTAGCATTCTAGCATTTCAGTATTCGTGGGCAATTCACAAACAACACAAGAATTCCCTCATTTTCAAAATTGAGATTCTCATTATGAAATCCAATTATACATATTCTTTAAAATTGTTACGTGATTTACATGTTATATCCTTAGGTAGCCGTTGAAGTGGAGCGTGAAGAAGATGAAGGGTGTATGATGGGGGAAACTTTTACAGATTATGTGAGTGTATTTTCCTAAAGATGATGACCTATTTGGACATAATTTTATTTCTAGATGCATCTGGAACTCTTATTCAATGATATGCAAGAAATAATATTTCAGAAGGTGTGACTAGTGGTACATTTTGCAACGGCCTCAAAAACTATCCATAGGGTCACCCCATCCGGATCTTGTTGTTGAGACATCCTCTCTATCTGCTGTGCAGCCCCCAGACCCCACTTATACTCTTAAAGTACAAGATGACCTTGAAAGATCAAAGGCTTTGTCATGTCTTCAAATTGAAACTCTGGTGTATACTAGTCAGGTTACTCTCTTTTAATCCATATGATATATAAGTGTTTCTATCACTCACTGGTTTGTCTAAATTACAACTTCAGAGACACCTTTACCACCTTCCTGATGGTACAAGGGCAGGATTCTTTATAGGAGATGGAGCTGGAGTAGGTAAAGGTCGGACAATTGCTGGGTTAATATGGGAGAATTGGCATCATGGAAGGAGGAAAGCATTGTGAGTGTCATGTTGCTTTTTAACATTTGTCTTTTTTGAATAATAGTATTCATTTATTCATAACAAGGCTATACATGTTGGCTGTGCTTCAATTGTATTTGTGACATGTTTTTGAAATGCTTTTATCTTGTTTCTAATTATCTCGTGCAGGTGGATCTCTATTGGTTCTGACTTAAAGTTTGATGCTAGAAGAGACTTAGATGACATAGGTGCGACAAATGTTCAAGGTAGATCTATGAAATAGCTGTCTTATTGGTGAAAATTTCTAATAGTTTTTTTAATTTATATTTGATTTTGGAATTAAAATAAATCATACGAAATCATATTCTTTATTTTTCGTTTGTTTTATATAACAGCTGACAATCTTTAATGCTAGTTGTCTTAAACTGGATTTCTTTCTATTGCTACCTTATATCTTTTTTCTCATCAATTCGTGTGGTGTCTCATCATGAAAATAAGTTTCTATTACTTGTCGCAGATACAATCACCTTCTTGCTTTATGTCAAAATATTTTTTGCCTCCAGTTGGTTTCTGTCAACAATCTTAAAATATAATAAAAGAAAATTGTGGTAGAGAAATTTTCTCATTTCGGGTACAATTCATAATTATTCTTCCTTCAATTATGTCGTTATATTTAAACTAATGTCCCATTTTAGATAATATCCAAATCCTACGATTTGTGTGATACATATAACTATATAATGGTTAAATCTTCATCCTTTAATTACTAATGTAATTTTGATAAATATTATTCAGAAAATAAGATTCAATTTTGTATACATGGTACAGACCATAGTTTCTTGAACTCTCTCCGTCAAGCTGGCAAATATATTTATTTTCTGTTTTAAACCAATATTCTGATATTCTATCAAAGAATTCCTTAGGTTTAATGTGTATTTTTCTAACGAAAAGGATTTGCTACTCCAAATTTCAGTTATTTTATCTAGATTCAGAATTAAAAATATCCATTTTTAGCTTTGGGAGTAGTCTGGGATTTAATAGTTTGAAATTACGGTTCTTTGTATTTTTATAAATTAGCTTTAAAATTTGCATACTGCTAGTATTAAGGCTAAGCTGGTTGATTTTGTTTAGTCATGATAGACGATTGAGTTATCTGAGGAAAAGTTTTTCTTTTTGCATAGTTTCCTCAGTTGCTTTCTGATGATTTATATTAGAATGCGATGATCATTGCTTTGAGGATTGAAAAAACTCAGTTTGTCACACAAATCTCTTGATGTGATCGCTGCATTGTAAGATCTGATAAGGCTTCAATGTAGGTATCAAATTTCAGATATGTAATAGTAGAGGCTTGTTTATGTCAATTCTTCGGGTGCTGTAAATTTCTTGCCAAACTTACTTATCTGTATTTTGTTGGCAGTTCATGCTTTGAACAAGCTACCTTATTCTAAGCTTGATTCAAATCTTCTAAAGATCAGAGAAGGGGTTGTATTTTTGACATATAGCAGCCTCATAGCATCTTCAGAGAAAGGCCGGTCACGGATGCAGCAGCTTGTACAATGGTGTGCTTCAGGATTTGATGGCCTCATCATATTTGATGAGGTACTTTGTTTCATTTAGATCATTAACGTATTGTACCTTATGTTTGCTTGGTTTGTGAAGTGGCCTTTTGGCCATGTCACGTATGTTTGAAATCAATTTCGGACATGATGGAAAAATAGAGTAGCGTGGGGTGAGGAAGTTAGAACGTTCTTTCAGAAGATAAAATTCAAAATTTAGAATCTTGGGCTACAATTTATAGTTTTAGCTTTAGATGAAGAATAGATGAAATTTAATTTAAATCGATATATATTTTGATATTGAAACTTGTATTTTAGTTTTCGATTACATATGATGAAATCTGATTCGAACATGATGGAAAAACAGAGTGGTGTTGGGTGAGGAAGTCAGAAACGATTTGAAGAAGATAAGAATCTAGACATATATGGCTACAAATTATGGTTAGAGAATTGACATCGAGATATAGTTACTCTCTAGTTTTCAGATCTTTTTGCGTACTCATGCCAGTATGCAAATTTTTTGTTTCAGTTTTTTGAGTAATAAAGTTGTATACAGAGGTAAGTTGATAAATAACTGTTATGTTTTTAAAGTTGGACCATCAAAATTTGTAACTCTAGGATATTTTGGAAACTGGTGTAGTAAGGTTGAGCTAAAGGATATTTCTTTTTCCGAAGGAAGTATTTTTAAGACCTTCAAGAAAGATACATGTACACTGAGCTAGTTATACCTCGATTTACCATGAGCATAATTCATGATAGAATGATAGTTATGGTGATAGTGAGGGTCATCTTAAGAGATTGGTAGTCATATTTATGGATTTTTCTCACACAAGACTTGTTATATATTGTTGTTATTGTGATAAGTAGATCTAAAAATTCTCTTTGTGAGTTCATATATATGCCAGTAGGTAATCGATTAGGATAGCTTGAAGGCACTCAAAGGAAGTAGTACCATGTAGCGATAAATTATATCCAAACCAATTTATCACCAATTCATCCACTGATGTGTGACACATTTAATTAGGATTATTTAGGTTAATATTAATTATAATCTTAGGGGGGTAGTTTTGTAATAAATATCAGAGTTGTTTATCTATAAATAGTGGGTGTTTGGGTTATGTGGATATATCTTGAATATTATCTATGAAAATAGTGTTTTCCACTCTCAGAGAGTGTTGTCTCTTCAAGCAGTAACTCGTGGTTCTGGTCGATAACCGCTACCATGGTGTTCCATTGCATTTTCTGTCATCTTATTTTACCTATGATGGAAACATTTGATTCGCACAATGGTATCAGAGCTATTCCGATCCCCTACCGCATTTGATGGATTTGATCTTGGAGCGACTTAAAGAAGCAATCAAACAATGTTCAAAAGATTGAGCAGAACAGAAATCTCATCCAATGAAGCTTCAACAAACAGTGATACAAGATGATGAACCATTAAACAAGGAGGAATCACCACATGCAAAGAACCTTTCAGCAGACGACAACAAAACAGTAACAGAAATGGTGATTTTTCCTTATGATACTCTTCGCAGGCAGCAGTACAAACAAAGCACAACAAATGAGGGCACAACAAACAGAAGGTGAAACAAAGCAGATTTTAATGTTATCCAACCATACAGAGAATCCCAATGTGGAAAGCTCAGCAAACAGAGGCTATTGAGACGATTCCATTGAGGCAGAGGCCACTGTGAGTGGCAGCCACCTTGGAAAAATACACCAGCCACAGCAACGCCAACCATTTCAAGGCAGAACTTGGATTTGGATCCACGGCTGCCGCCCATTTCACGACGGGTGTCGAGGGAAAATAGCTTGGGCGGAGCTGTGTTTTTGCTGGCGTTAGTCACCGAAGATGAAGGATGAAAGTAGCTTCACTGAATGAACAACAAACCTTATGCGAGGCTCTAGCATGGCGGATTCCAACTCACCCTACACTTCTGCCATTAGCTGCCGAATATTCCGAAGACACTCCTTCTAATGGGTCATCGACTAAGGATCTTCTGAGCAGAACTGCCATGACAGGTTCTGACACTCCACCAAAAATGCTACATGGGTGCCAAAAAGCGACAAAGGGTTGGCAACAAGGAACAAATCTTCAGCTGAGAGATCTCGTGTTGGGTCGATAGAGTGATAAACGAGGAAGGTGTATGAATATTTTTTTGTCGGAAGGCATTCCACCCTCTAAAGTTGTAAGTTGGGCTGCCAAAAGAAGAAGAAAATGAGGTGTCTAGTGGGGGTGGACGTGGTTAGATATGATCTATACGTTTTTGAAGAAAATAAGATCGAATTAATATATTTTGGTCATAATATTCTAGGACCAAGACCAAGACCGATGACCAAAAATTCATTAAAATAAATAAAATAATTTAAAATTAATAAAATTTAATAATATTCAAATTAATCTACATTATATAAAATACATGAAAATTAATATAAGAAAATGTAATACTAAATTTTAAAAAATAAATTAAAATAGTTACAAGATTATAAAAATAAAAATTGTAAGATAAAAAAGTTTCAAAATACACATATATCAAAATTATTCACTGCATCATCAACCATCAATTTTAACTAGATATGAACATGCTCTAGTCTTTAAAAAAAAAGACAATTTTAGGATCCTTGTTAGAAGGTTTATCCCTAGAACGAGTAGCTATCTATTTTCCTATCATAGGAAAACAAACGAAAAAAAAGAAAGTAATACTAAATAAACTTAATTGATTGATTCCTAAATCTTGAAGGGTTCATGCCAATAAATAAGCTACAAACTAACTTAATTTGAAATAGAAAACTACTTTACTATCTTACAATTAAGAAATAAAAATTAAAGAAATAACTATTAAAGAAATAATTATTAAACTACTTTATTATCGAGCAATCATGAGGACAAAGTCGAAGTTCAAGTGTGGAGTTTTGTTGCACATTTAATTTTGGTTATTTAGATCGATATTAATTATAATCTTAGAGGTAGTTTAGTAATTAGTATTAAAGTTGTTTATCTATAAATAGTGGATATTAGGGTTATGTTGATCTATCATGAATAATATCTAGGATTAAAGTTACATAAAACTCAAAGTTTCAAAGAAATAGGAGAAAAAAATCTCGAGTTAAAAATGACAGACGTCTGATGTTGAGTCGAGTCGTCTAGATCAACCGTTTGATGTGAGGTCGAGGAGACGACTCAATATTTTTTGATTTTAACGTTTTAAATTGTTTTTTAACTAGACAAATGTTATGCAAATGATTTGAAGTTCTTATATATTTACAATATTGTAGAATTTTCTATTGACATATGAATTTTAATTTAATGTTTTTATTTTTTGTTTTAAAAAAATTATAGTTAATTGTACAATTTTTGAAAAATTTACTAAACTTTAAAAAATATTGTGTTATAATACTATAAATATATTATATAAATTTCAAATAATTTATATAACATTTGCCTAGAAAGACTATAAAAGTTTGTATTGGACGTTTCGTCTGTATTGAACGTCCAATACAGACGACTCAATCCTATATCGGACGTTCGATCTGGACGGCTCTAACCCTACATCAGATGCTAATTAGGGTTCAAAGTGCTTTTTTTAAAGCTCGAGGTTTTTTTCCACCTATTTCGGATAAACTTAGGATTTTATGTAACTTTTATCCTATTATTTATGAAAATGGTTACTTACTCTCTCTAGACAGTGTAGACCGTTTGACCAATAGCTTGTGGTTCTTGTGAACAACCGCTAATCGTGGTGTTCTGTTCCAGTTTATATGTTCATCCTATTTTATCTACAATGAAAGCATTTGCTTCGCATCACGATGCAATCATTGCTTGTGGTTAGAAAGACTATCATAGATAGATTACTCTGATAGAAAGAGTGGTGTGGGGAATTTGGTTGGAATTGTAATGTAAAATTATTGCTTTATCTAATTGATGCTATTTTTTGGATTTTTATAAAACAATATGAACTAGGTCATTGTTGATAAGAAAGGGATTCATGAAGGTGAAATATCGAAACCTGTAGGATTTAGTAGTGCACATTCGATTGGGAAAGACATGAAAGGATGTTAAGATGCTTGTAACTATATGTCCACTCTAAATATGATATACTTATATTGTGCCATGTTGCAGTGTTTGAGTTACATGTGTTAAAAAATAAGGCAATGCAACTAGGGATAATTGCTCAAAATTTTTCCGAAGTGCCAAGTCTTAGTAAAATTAATCTTTCTTTTCCATTCTTCCCAACAAAAGAACATTTTGGAGCTTAAAAATGAAGTCACATTATGCCACAAGTGTGATACCCAAGATCGGTTAAAATTTGGGAAAAGCCGAATCCAATTTCTCTTCGTAACTGACATTGGCCTATAATCTGATCATTAGCTTCCTCTTGACTTAGAAAAATGTTATAAAAATGGTTTTGGACTCTATGTGAGGTTTCAATACTAAAATTATGAAGTTTAAATTCACATTTTACATCCCGTTGGTTCTTGAATGAATCACTGCCATCACTTAGTTGAGGTTTCATATATTGGGAAAAGTGGTCATGGGTTTCATTATTTTCTTTACCCTTTATTGCTAAAGATTTAATGACTTCATTGCAGTGCCACAAAGCCAAAAACTTGGTACCTGAAAGTGGTAATCAACCAACCCGAACAGGTGAAGCTGTTGTTGAGATTCAGGTTTGCATCTTAAGCATATTTTCTCCCATTGTTATTTGTTACTACTTAAGCATGTTACCCTACCTACGATGTGTCTGTTTCATTAGATACTTGCACATTCACGTATTGTATTACAGCAATAAATACATTCTAGATTTTCACATCTTGGTATAAAATCATGTGAATGTGATTTCTGAAAGCCGGTTCTCAGACCGGTATCTTGTTACTTTTGTATATTACTTTAATGGTGCAGGCTCGACTTCCTGAAGCTCGTGTTGTTTACTGCTCAGCTACTGGTGCAACTGAGCCACGCAATATGGGTTATATGGTACGACTTGGTCTTTGGGGCGCCAAAACATCCTTCATTGATTTTCGAGATTTTCTAGGTGCAGTTTCTGTTTCTTGCCTTGTTATTGTCATATTTTTGTCAAAATTGTAAAACATACTGCATTTTTTAGATCATTATGAATTTGGAGATATATGAAATCCAAATCAAACTCCATTATAGCTTCTCCTTGGATTGCGCAACCACTTGAATCGTGATAGAAATAGCTACAACTTGTAAAAATGACAAATAAATTGATTAATACAGGCACACAAACATGTTCAAACACAAAGTACTATACTTCACCAGATATTCAAGGGTGTGTAATCTCTCCCTTATTAAAATTCAAGGTTTTGCTTTCTCCTTTTTTCTTCATCCTCTCCCCATCTAGAAAATAACTTCAATTTTGAATAGAAACTACTATTTAAAATAATAAAACATTATATATTTTTCATTCCTAACAAGTAGTAGTGAAGTCCTAATCATGTTCAATAATATTGGTTACCGGTTTTCACTATGAAACCTCACGTGTTCATCACTTTGTATACCTCATACATCCCTTTGGCCACATCCCTAAAATTCTGTTACGCATTTGACCGTGCAATCACTCGTCTTTTTCTCTTTTATCCTATTATATACAATAGCTGTCTTGTGTGGCCAATTTATGCTAGGAGAAGGGAGAAAGAGCTTTAGGACATCAATGAGAATTGAAGTCTAAAACATGAGATATTTTATAATTAATCGACGTGTCTAATGAAGTTCATGACATCTCCTTGAATGGAGTGTCAAAATCTAATTTAAGGAAATAATTGATAAAAATAATAACTGATGTTAAGTTTTTTTGAATTCTGCCAGATTGTCGGGTTTCAGATTCTCAACTAAATAATTAACTTAAGGGATTAATCATTAATTTAATGATAGAACTCAATTTAATGTTTTCATAGGTTTGAATGGCATCAATTGTGTTATTTGAAAATTTTTGTAATTTAATTTCAGAACTGCAAAAGACTCTTATGAGAAAAACTTTTGTTCTTTAAAGCCTGAAAATATGGGTTCAAAAGAAACTTCTTACCAAGCCACTCAAAGTTGAAGTTATAATTTTTTTATTAGTTATGACTAGCATCTTTATTTTTATGTCACATACAATCTCATCTTTGTAACATTTTCTGATTATATACCTAGAAATCTTCTACCACATGTTTTTGCTCTTGCTCTTGAACAAGGACCTTAATACCTTCAATTTTATGCGTGAAATGTTTCCTTACCTTGGCTAAATAGATCAACATTCCTTCCAAAAAGAAAAAGGAAATATTTTGGATTATGCTGGATAGCTCTAGCCTGCAAGCTTCTAGGAGTCTAGGAAATGACATTTTATGATTTCAAATGCATTCTAGAAACTTATAAAGAAGCTGTAGAGAGTAGCTAGTTCCTCATGTTTTTCCACATTGTGCACAAAATGTTTTCAGGAGGAAAGATATGGTAGAATCCATTTCAAAATTAGATAAGTAGTTATTTGAAAAGTTAGCAGAGAAATTTAGAAAAGAAGAATGAGTGACATTTATAAATATAATAATAAAGGAAGAGTGATATGTATAGACTTTGTTGGAACAGAAATAAGCAGGTGGGACTTACAACTCACTGAATTCTAAAGTTTAATTGTATTTACCTTTTTGTGAATTTTCATTGAAGAAATATTGTTTCTAAATAATATCTTGAAATCTAGATAAGTATAGTGTTGTTCATGTTTAATACTTTGAAGATTTGAAAAATACATTTATTTCCAACTGAAATGATTTTTTTATTTGCTATTTCTTAGACTGCTTTTTTTTCTCTCACTCCTTGTAATCTTTCATTTTCAATACGAAGTTTCTTAAAAAAAGAAATTGCATATTTTGAATATTTTCGTATCGACATTTGGCATCTTTTTGTACACTTTGTGGCGTGCGATTGCTGAAATGTTTAGTGTTTTGTCTTTACATTTTAAAAAACAAAAGAAGTCGGTAAGAGTAAAGTGCATCCGTGTCTCGGGGCTGATGTTGACAAAATGTCTTTCCCATGGCTAGGAAATAGTTGCTTCTCCTGCTCAATCAATATCTGAAGCCTTTTTCTCTAATGTGGCATATTTTTGAGTAAGCTAATTTATAGTTCGATTTGTAGGGGCTCTTGATAAAGGTGGTGTAGGAGCTCTAGAACTTGTTGCCATGGATATGAAAGCAAGGTTATCATGCTTTGAAGAAATTTTAATGTGTGTACATATTTATTGTCTGATGCTTACCCTTTATATTCCAGGGGTATGTATGTATGCCGCACGCTAAGCTACAAAGGAGCTGAATTTGAAGTTGTAGAAGGACATTTAGAAGCTGAGATGAAGGTATCAATATGTTGAGCATCAAATGAGCCCATTTAGGTAGAATAATAAACAATCGATTGAAATATAGAATAGAACAGCACGGTTTGGCATCAACCATTTTGGACAACCACAATATATTTCTTAAAAGGAAGACTCTCAACTAGAGAGAGGTTTGCATTCAAAATCATATATAATGTGTTCAAATAAAACATGACTGTCTCTATTGAGAGAAAAATAATCCAATCTGAATACCTAAATGACACTATTAATTATATAACTAACAATACTAATTCTCTTCTAATATATTCTCAACAATACTTCCCCCTTGAAGATTGACCTGCTGGAGTTGTTGATCTTCTTTAAATCTCACGCAAAGTTTTTCTAATCCTACCCCCTAAGAGATCTGATTTTAACTCATCAGATTAGGCTTCTTTGTCTTCATAGTACAATTTAGTGTACCTAGACCAACTACGTCTTCTAGAGAAAACCCCCAAATTGAAAGCCAATTTTCTTATCTAATTCTTTTTGGAATACTAGTGGAGAATATGCCATTTCCTTGACCAACTTCCAAGCTCGGAAAATCATCTCGATCAAATTCTAAATGTTAGCTCAACTTAAAAATTTCATGGGCTTCTCCTAGATGTGAGCAGTGGTCCGGTGAAACATCTCTTCTTTCTTCAATATGTATATGTGTAGCCCAACAATTTCAAAATGGGTCATCCTCTTTGTCTATAACCAATTGCCAGCCCTCATGAAGTTCATGAAGAATCATGGCATGGATCGAGTTCACTAGCCTTCTTTTTCTTGCTACTTCCATGCTTACCTTAAAGTTGAGGGAAAACATAATCTCATGGCCAAAGTAGATTTGTCGCGGGCTGTCAAACACATGTCGTTAATAGGTGACATTGCAGAATCATAAGCGGAGCGCTCAGACCAATTGCTTAAAGATGCGTCGAAACTTGCCACACTACAAGGGTGACTATGTTATTGGTCTGTTGTAGCATAAATTCGTCTGAATTTACTTGGTAAGGCTGTCCGTTCCATGTTTCGGATGTTTCATCCATTCTTCTTCTCTTCCTTGCAATGCCGTTCTAGAGTTTAAAATATAAATAAGACTCTTTTCTGTGAAGTTGATCTAATACTCAATCTGGATTTTGTGAAACTTAAGAAAAAAATCAAGAAAAAATAGGAAAGAACGCTAGCTCTGTGAGAAACTCTCCCCTTGCGAGAATCTACCCATATTTAATGAATAATTCTTAGAGCTTATCCCCATTCTCTCACATACTCTCAACACTAAATTTCATTCTTGTGCATATTCTCAACACTAAGTTGATCATGTCAACTTTTCTGTTATTGCAGAGTAAGTTTGTATCTTTATGTATTTTAGAAGTTGTCTGTGTCACGACTTGAGGGATATTCTTTTTCACTAATTAGGTTATCTTTTGAGAGATTTTTGTACTTGTTCTCTTGTATATTCTATCTTGTGGGGTAAAATATTTCTTATGAAAAGTAAGTGTATCTTGAGTTGGTACTACAAAAAATGAGGGCTCCCATCTATAGAAGAGGGATATAAGTTTTGAGAATTGCTGGTTTAACCAATGATTGAAAAGTCGTTCGAGTCACAAAATGAAAGAATGGGTCAACCCAAAACACATTTATCATTTTAAAGTTGGATTGAAATTACCTCCTTGTGATAGTTGTTGTCATTATTTGGAAATATTATAATTTACATTGATGATGAACATCAACAAATTAACTTATCTGAAAAATGAATGTATTTTTGAACTTATTATAATTAAATAGTTATGATAGTTGATGGTATAATTGTTATCCCTTTTCAAATTGCTGCCGATTTGTCAAGTAACATCAATTTGCTTACAAGAAACTGATGACGTTTATATTTCAAGGCTTAGTTATTTGCTTGTCAGTGGAAATGTGAATACACATTTGAATGGCAATCTGGTATTATTAGCATGGTAAATTAGTTTGACAACAGTTTGAATGACTTAAGTATTATAAGCATGAAATACAATGGATGTAGATTAGGGAAAACCAAGCTCATATAGTAGTTCACGAAGCCAGATAATCTTAGAATATACTACACATTTTCATGATATTTTGCAACACATTTATTCATGCTAACATAATAATCATTTGAGCATAATAAGATATCATGTCATACTTCATACATCACAAAATTCTATAGCACGTTAACAGCCAATATCATCAATTATGTTAAAATATATGTCAACCCTAGGATCTTGTGATGTAGGTTAAAAGAGCTAAACATACACATTACTTACATGAAGTCAATTACATGATTTCTGATCATTTGATCAAAATGTTCTTGGAGTTAGATGTAAAACATGTATATCCCTTCCTATACTTATCCAATTCGAGTAATTTTAAACCAATGGTTCCCAAAAAGCGTTTTAACTTACACATAAACCTAAGATGAATATGCAATTGCATTAGCTCTGAACATAATGTAGCAATTCAATGCTTAATGAATCATAATTTTCAAGTATAATTCATTATTTTGCATCACCTTTTTAATCTCATATCTAATGTATACATATAAAATTATTTTGATGCGAAGCTTGAGTTAACTCAAGATGACTAATGGCCAAACTATTTCAATAGATTCGGAAAATAAAATACCCCAAAAGAAACTGTCCAAATTTTAAAAAATTTTAAACAAACACGAGATTATTTCCTTAAATATGTACAAATTGACAATTTTTTCAAGATACAATCAAATATGAAAATATTGCATATTATTATTCTTGCAGCCAAAATCAATCAAAATAAAAACCCAGTTTTCTGGACCATATACATCATCGTATTATAACATCATATAGTACTCCAAATATTCATATATTGTATAACCTTTTGCCACATAACCACAATTTAACCCAAAGTATAGCTCCATTTTATCTTCAATGAGGCTTGCGAATTTGGTGGTTCTTGTAGCTTCAAATGAGAGCTATCTTCAGCCAAAATAATTTTGTTCATGTGATAAAGAAAAGGAACGTATAAAGGGTGAGGTGTCAATACATTGGTGTTACGTAAGCTAAAATGCTTTGTGTCTTAAGCCATCAATTTTCTCTCTCCTAATGTTCAAAGGATAAAGTTTATTTGACTTATCAACCAATTTTCTTTCAAGTTTATCCAACTTTTTTGCTGGACTCTTTAGCTTGTGGAGCTTCCACATTTGCTTGGTTCATGAGCTGATGCACCATGTATGTATTTTCATAAAAAGCCTCACTCACTTATGTATTTTCACAAAACATCTCACTCTTTTGAGAGCTCACTCTCAATTCTACATTCCTTCATTTGTTGATCTTGTTTAACCCTTAGTAGTTAATTAACTTTTCTACACTCAAATCTAAGATGCCAAGGACACAATTATTATGCTACACAATCAATGAGCACAAAACCATTTATACATGATAAATCATATGGTAAAATGTGCGGGTATTACATATTCCAACGTCAGTTAAAGATTAAAGGCTCAATCATGTTTCTGTCTCTCACGAAATTAAAGATTTTCTAACAAAACGTACCAGCCCACAACAGATCATCGAGTATATGCACAACGTGCCCAATCGATATCTCCGTAAGCAACAAGATGAACTGAAAAATTAGGTGATTAAAATAAACAACGACTTGATGTTATTTTAAGATATCTAATATATTGAAATTGAAGAATCATAATTTTTCTAATTAATCCATGTGGAATTAGTTTTTATCCTAACTATATAATATTGGCAGCTAAGGATGAGAAGTTAAATATTCTCCTGGAATGTGGTCAAGTAACAACAACATGAATCTTTTGAAGATGTCACGTTGTATAGTTGTACTTTTTTGAAAAACATTATTTTTTATAGGAAAAATTTCAAATACATTTTCAGTTATGTGCTCATTTGCAATAGGATTGAGATAGCTGTATTTTAAAATTTTTATTTTGTTGTTTCTTTTTTGGGAGAATTCATTATACTTGTTTCCATGAACATTCTAAGCTATATTAATGAAAATACCTTTACATCAAATTGTTCATTGCAAGTTTCTCATTTTTGGGGTGCTTCTGCAAGATAATTTTTGTTGTATGTACTTTTATTCTGTTAGTTTTTCACATAGATTGTAATTGATGCATGATTCTGTAGGAAATGTACAAGAAGGCAGCTGAATTTTGGGTGGAGTTGCGTATGGAGTTACTATCTGCAAGTGCTTTTCTTACTAATGACAGACCTACTTCAAGTCAACTATGGCGGTTATATTGGGCAAGCCATCAAGTACATTATCTTTTCAATGTTTTTAAGCTTTTCCAATTTACCTTTTTTGAGTTTTAAACATTGTAAGGTCATTTTTTCTCTTTTGTTTCTTGACATTTATTTTTTTCTTGGGACATTGAAGCGTTTCTTTAGGCACATGTGCATATCTGCCAAAGTTCCTGCTACTGTTAGATTAACTAAGCAAGCCTTGATAGATGGTAAATGTGTTGTTATTGGTCTTCAAAGCACTGGAGAGGCAAGGACTGAGGAAGCTGTAACAAAATATGTGAGTCATAGTTTTTATTATTTATATTCACTGATATCTATGTACATTTCTCTGTAAAATGATGTATCCGATTCTAAATTAAGCTTAATAATTTTCATATTATAAACACGCTAACACATAAACAATTATTCTCTTTTAAACAAATTTGAACTTTTGATACGAAGGTATGGGCTTGTTTAGTCTTCTGCTTGTTGGATATTTTACACAGGGTTTTGAGCTTGATGATTTTGTTTCTGGACCTCGGGAACTGTTGCTGAAATTTGTGGATGAATATTATCCTTTGCCTGAAAAGCCTGAAGTTCCTTCTGGTATAAGTTTTGCCATGTTCGTGTCTTATATTGTTATGTATAATGTTTGCAACTCATAAACTTGTAGTATTTTCTTCTTTATTTTGTTGTAGTAGAAGAAAGTGTGAAGGAGCTTCAGAGGAAGAGACACTCTGCTACTCCTGGAGTTTCAATCAAAGGGAGAGCAAGAAAGGTCGCAAAATGGAAGCCTATTTGTGAAGGTGAAAGTGATGAAGAATCAGAAAGTGAGTTATTTGAATTTTGGCAGATGTGTATTTACCAATGAATCAGTTTTTTTTATTGTTTGTTTGATAACGTAAGAAGAAATTTCTATTTAAACATTCTACTCTAATATGATTTTTATTTAGCCTTTTGACTTTAAAAAATTGTTCTCTAATATTTATTATTACTTGACATTGTAGTTTCAAAAGGGAGCTTCTTCCTTTTACCTGGTATCTTCCCTAAAATAGATCAAGGCTCTGCTCCCTCCCTTAAAAGAAATGCAACCTTGAAAGATTAAAAGGAATGAAAAATTAACTTCTAAGAATTTCAAATTAAACTCGATCAGCAGGATGAGGCACCCTACCACAAGTTGCGAGACCATATTTGCTTTAGATCAAACTAAAGGGAATCTCCAGAGCCATTTCCCCGACAAAACATTGTTCATGATCTGAAAGCTTTTAATCCTAAATCCCTCTTGCAATTTGGCATTGGTAACAAGCCTCCCTTCAAATTAGATGAGGACTTGGCTCATTTCCTTTTAAAAAAATATATAGCCATTTTGCTGGTATCTTAACAATCTTTGTTGGGAGTTTGAAGGAAACATAAATCAAAGTAATTCTCACACCTTTGCCTTTTCTCCAACCCTTTAGAATTTTGCTAACTTGTCGTAAAACATACTTCCAAAAACGGTTATGGGGGGTTACCATTTGGAGTAGGAAAGTGGCCACGAGCCTTTTATGCTATTACTCATCTTGGCTGATCTGTTAACACTGCTTTCACCAGTGTTTGTCTTACTAAGCAAATTGTAAGAGAGGAATGACACAGAGAGCGTGTATCGCCTCACTCGTGCCCTACACCCAAACTCATGGTGCTTACCCTTAGTGTCCATCTTCAATGTTCTTCCTGAATCCTTTATTTCGAACTTTCGATATAGTTATTTACGTTTGGTCACCGTAGTTTAGTCTCCTCTGTCATCATCTGATTTGCCGCTGTTTATCTGGGTTGCGACACATCATTGTGTCTCATTTGTTGTTGTTTGTCACACTTCAGATCGTCGTTGTTACATGCATCTCTTTTTTTTGGCAATTTTATTTACTCCTGTTTGGCGATTCTTTCCGGTAGCTGTCCAATTTCTTCCGGTAATTTCACTACTCAAATCCTCCACCTCCTTGCAAATTCTTTCCTATTTTTGTTTGCCCTTGCAAACAATCAGTTGAAGGATATCTTGAGTTGATTTTGAGGAAATGGACTAATTTAAAAGACAATAAATTCCAATTTTGGGATCTTCTTATTGTGATATTGGTTACTATTTATGTTCTTAATTCTATTGTAATAAACAGAAACTCAAAACACTTTATTATTTTCTGCTTTCGATCTTCATTATGCTACAATGAGAAGAGCTGCAAATGAAGAGCTTCCAAAGAAGGATGCAAGAAATCCCTAACCATTAGAGTTCTCTTTCTGAAGATTTTTTGGTCGACGTGTTATGCTAATGGAGTTGTTTGAAACTTAATCGTACGATCGGTTATCTTTATAATAAGTTGAGCATTGTTAAAGTTTATGCTCTATCTTGAGGGTAGTGTTAAAAATTAAGATTAATATTTTTTCTAATTAAAGTTAATTTTATTTTATATTAAATAAAAATTAATTTCTTTAAGTATTAGATTTCTTAAGAATGAATTGATATAGATCAATTCCATAGTTATTACTTTTCTTATTTAAATTTTAATTTTGTATGTAAATATTTTATCATGTGAATTGAAATGTCATATTTCTAGTGGGGATTAAGGGTCATAGACCCAAGACCAAGCACTAATATTGCCAATGTCTATATTTATGAGCCTACCCACTAGACGTTGATTTGGATCCATAGGAGTTGTAATTGGTATACAACCTAACATTCTTGTATCTTTAAAAAGATCTAAGATGTACTTACGTTGAGATACTAAAATGCCTATGTTGTTATTCAGTAACTTCCATCCTTAGAAATTACTCTGGCTCCTAGATCCATTTCAAATTAGGTGGCAAGTCCTTGTTTTGGTAGTTTTTTATTCTCTATCATTTCTTGTCACAATAATACAGTCGACATTAGCAATAAGAATAGTAATCTTCTCACGTTTGGTCTTGTATAACATGGTGCGATCCGAATGACTTTGTATAGCCTTCGTGCTGGACAACTTTTCTAGGTGGCTATTTTAATTAGCATATTTCCCCATTCGCATTTATTTTTCTTCTAGATTTCCATTTAAGAATGCATTATTGACATCAAGTTGTTGAACAGGTCGTTCTAAATTAGGTGCAAGAGATAATAAAATCTAAACAATGTTGATTTTGGCCACAGGCGCAAACATTTTCTAGCATTCAATCCCAAATTTCTGACTAAATTCTTTTGCTACTAAGAGTGCTTTGTGTCAATAAAGCAAACCATCAATGTTATACTTCATTGAAGAATACCAACATTTTTCATATCGGTAATAATATACTTATCCTGCACATTTAGTTGGTCATGTGTTACAAGGTTATAAATTAGATGTTGAGCACATGAACAAATCTTATTTCTCGTAGCACTAACTTTGTAGACTCTTCGGGTCCGCTAGGATAATGTTGTCTGCTTTGTCCTGAAACTTGCACGATTTTTTAGAGTTATATCCAAAATGCACTGTGCTAGTTAGGCAAAGAAAACTTATTTTAAAAACCATCATAGCTTCCACGTTTGAGTGATGTGAAATTGCAAAATTTCAGACCTTTAAAAGGTCTCTGGTCCCTTCGGCCACCATCGCACATCAATGATGGATTGGTTTTGATACCACTTAGGGAACTTTCAAGTCCATCAACACAATATCGTCCATTTTGGACGAAGCCTCCACGACTTTTTTCTTGGGTCATGCCCAAAACACATTTTGTTAGCAAAAGACGAGACATTCATTTATTAAGTATTTGCAGTCTCCACTTCAAAATGATGTGGGGCTGCACGCCCTCGTATTTTTCTCGAGGCATACTTCAAGGATTTAGAGGGCTGTACTACTGAAAAAGCTTCAGTAGTTTTTTTGGAGTGGGAGTATATCAATGTTGATGACGGAAGATGTTATCTCCCCTTGTCATCAAACTGTTTGGAAGGTCAGTAATATGGATGTTTCCTTTCTCTGATGTGACCAAGTCTAAATTAGATAGTATTGCAATTGGAGATACAAGCTTGTAATAGTTTGGTAGTGAGAGGCAAAGAGTCCATTTCAATTTCTGAGCCAGATGATTATTACTAAGTGACTTAGAATGACTTGGAAGGGTGAATGCTCAAAGACAATGACATCACCTGATATAAAATAATGATCATTTTGGGCTGAGTAGCAACGATTGTATTTTTGTGGATGAAAAGCGAAGAAAAACACTCTCAAGGGCTCGAGGATAAGTTTTGCTATGAGTGCAATCAGAGCTGTGGATAAAGGTAGAACAATTAACTAGTTACCTCATTTCATCACTTGTTTAGGTTGCTCTTTGTCCATGATGGAGTGTTGAAGCCCTAAAATCCCGTGAGCTTAATCAACTAAGTCAGGTAATACTTTGGGCAATGTGTAGGTGGCGGCTCCCCTTGCACGCTAGGAAACAAAAACTCTAGAAAATGATGCAGACGTTGAGTGTAAAGTCTTTCAAGAAAAAAAAAACGACAATTCAATACGATTGACAAAAATGTTATATGATGGAATGAACAACTTGTTGAAGCGACCCTGCAACATTCACAAGGAAGCTCGATGAAATTAAACAATTGTTGATTGCGATGACTCTCACGTTGCAACAATTGTTCAAGTCTCGAAGATTTGATTTTATTAGCTAGTTCCATGAGAATCAAGAAAACGACGAGCGAAGAAGAAAACCAAACCCTAAATGAGTAGAGACGAAAACTTTAATTTTAGGGTTATCGTCAACTCTACTAACCACGGTCACAACAAATACTTGAATCAAACAAAAACTACGCGAGTTCTTTTCCCAATCTAGGGTTCGGGCAAGAAGAGTGCATGGTGGCACTAATTAAGGCAATTTGAGACACGCCTCTTCCACAGATGAATGAGGAATGCTAGAAAATCATGAAGGGAATTGAATATGACAACATTGTAGCAGAAGACAATTTTAACTCGATAGTGCTTGAAGTCTCAAAACCTTTCACCTCCTAGCAGCAGAACCAACTGATTCCAAACCTAATCATTATCGTCATTCGGTGAAATTTGTTGGCTAGTAACGATATTTTATCTCAACTTTAGTGACTTTTCTTACTATGGAACTAGTAATAAGTTGTTGAATGAAACACCTAAGCCATTGATTGAGATAATTGGTATGATGAGAGATGAGATTGTCCAACACCAAAACAAATCTTTTCTCGGCAACAAAGTGTGGTACATAATGAACATGACAAATAGAATCAAATTTTATTTTGTGTTCAAAGTTTTTCATATCTACAAAACTCAAGAAGAGTTTTTTTTCCAAGGAATGAAATCGATTTGTATGAGCTTGGGTTTAGAAGAAATTTAGTACAACCATTGAACCAACTGAGATCATAATCACTTTATTAGTTAATTATAATAATAATTATTATTTTAATTGTCTAATTTTCCTATTTAATAGTGGTATTAATACAAAACTTATTATTATGAATTTATCAATTTTGGTAGAGTATGTCTCTACTTTCTCTGAAGTCTCTGTTTTGTTCACTAAACAAAATGTCTACTGCACTAAATCACCACTGCAGTCTGCATCTGCATTTATATTTCTAACATCCCATATTAAGAAAATATCTCCATATCAATTTTGTGTTGCAAGATTGCTCAGCTCTTGAAACGCAATTCCCACCCTTATAAAGCCAATGCATTACTGATAGTCTTCGATTTTGTCTCTTGTAAAACAATGATGTCAGGATTCTCTTTTTATGACATACCTTTATCATTAGAGCCCAAGTCCACTGATAAACTAATTTTTTTTAAAATCTGGATTTCCTTATAGTCTGTTCCTCCTGGATTGAGTCAGGATAAACTTTTTTGACCTTCTCTCAAATTTGATCATCCCAATCATTGATAGATTGTTTGATATTGGCATGACTTTCTCTGTAACTCGAGCATCTTCGGTACTTGGTTTCATTTTACAATCTTGAGAAAAGCCTACGTTGGAACCTCTAAGTCATAATGCAACTAAAAAAATGGGTCAAGGATACTTGGAATCAGTTGTGAGCAAAGGAACTCCTCGTATCTGGTGTTTGTACATTTGCAAGCTTTCGTTTGTCTATTACAACGGTTTGAAGGATGATACTTCCACTAATATATGAAGTAAACTAGTCTTTGCTTTAGTTCTGTGGGTGGCGATGCTTTTGATGATTAGAGGGCCAGAGACAATCATTATTTCATTCTTTGACTGATGTTTCCAGACTCTCCCTCTCCTGTTGAAGTGGGAATTATGGAAATGTTTTTATTTTTTATGTCCCACTTCTACCTGAGATCTTTTAATTTTTTTTTTCGAAATTGATTGAATCATAAGAAGCGTGATGGAAGTTTTGTTAAAACAAAAACTAAATAAAAACTAGGAAAGAAAATTCAATATCAAAGTCCAACTCTTTAACGTACATCACAATAAGATAAATTTTAAAACAAAAGGACTAAGAAACAAGTTATGGGGTGCTGAGCCTTTATTTCATCCAAGTAATTTATTGTAAGGTGCTTTAAAGTGTTCTTCCATTGTGTTGGATTCATTCTTTGCAGGTGATTCTGCCCCGGAATCAGTGGAATCTGACGATGAATTTCAGATTTGTGAGATATGCAATACTGAAGAGGTATTTTATTTGAATTGGTTTGATTTTTCATTTAGTAGTAATATATATATTTTTTCTTTTTACAATTGCAGGAAAAAAAGAAACTGCTTCAGTGTTCCTGCTGTGACCACCTTTTTCACCATGCCTGTACAGTCCCTCCTATAATGGATGTAGTACCTGGAAATTGGTCATGCAATGCGTGCGAGGAGAAAACAGATGACTACATTCAAGCTAGACATGCATATGTAACTGAACTTTTGAAGAGGTTTTTGTTTTGTACACGTTCTTTTAAATTTGGTTTAACTCTAAAGCATTTTTGTTGCGCTACTATGTATTTGTTAATCTTAAAAAAATTATAGGTATCAAGCAGCATCAGATCGCAAGTCCAAAGTAATGGAGATAATTCGATCGCTGGCTCTTCCAAATAATCCTCTGGATGATATCATTGATCAGGTAGGGGTCTCTTGTTCCAACTCATTCCATATGTACTTTTATTTTTTTTGTTTTGAGCAAGGTGTTTAGTTTGTAGTGTAGTACTACTTGTTAGTTTGTAAGGGAATTAAATTTGGTAACTTTTATGTAGCCGTAGAGTATTGCATTATCTGTTTTGTGCAAGGTTCTTTGGTAAATGAAAGAAACTCCCAGGTTGTGTGTAGAATCTTCACTAGAATTACAATCTGGTCTTTCTGTGTATTCCTAGCTAATGGTTTAGTCAATTAACCTCTGACACATGATTCATATTTTTTTGTAGAAACCAAAACATAAAAAAATGGTACTGAAAAAGAGGAACAAAATATTAATAAAAAGTAGGATGCGAGTGTGCAATGACTAGGAGGAGGAGGAGGATCCATGTGACGATGTTGAATTGGAGTATTGTAAGTAGTTTATTTTAAGGATAGCATGAAAAAGGTTAGTTGGAAATTAGTGACATCTTTATTTAAATGGCTATTGGAATTGAGGCCGGGGGACACAGATTTTCTGCTGGTGTGGTTACTAAAATTGAGGGAGAGGAAGGATTTGGGGGTTAGGACCACTTTCATCTTTTAGGAATACCCTTTCAATGGAATACTCATTTCAAAATCATGGGGAATTCGAAGAAATAATACAGCATACGTCCTCAAAGTATCAAAAATTGTATTGATGTTCAGAGCTCTGTCTATACATCCAGATATTGACAAAAGTTAAAAAAAAAAGAGTCAACAATTAATGGCAGACGTGAATTTATTCAAAGAAATAAACTGAAAGAGAATTGTGGTAGATTCAACAAAGGGATATAGAAGTTTGGGGTAGGTTTAACTGTACCGTGACAAAGAACGCATGAGATTGACTAACAAGCTAGCATAACTTGACAAGAGGATGTTTGTAATTTATAAATAGAGAGTTAAGTCTTATACCATGATCTGTGGCATGCAAATCAATTGCCTATTTCGAGGAGAAAAGAATACAGATTCTATGAATATGAAAACTTAGTGATTTCCTTCTAAACAATAGAATAATATGTTTAGATGCAGTATTAATAGCTGTAATGTTGGCAGACTAAGTTCTGAGTTCTCTATCAGATAATCAAAATAAAATGTTCCTTGTACAACCTGACTTATGACAATAATAACATTTAATGTTGTTAGTACCTTGTTAGCATATGAGTTATTGCTAGAATTTGGCCCGCCTCTTTATTATCGTTCTTGTGTGCATCAATTTATTTCGTGTTCATTATTCCAAGTAAAAAGAGCACTGATAGCTTAACATGAATATAGAGTAGTTCTTCTATTAAGTACGCTAGTGAATCCTTCTTATAATGAAAATATTTCAGAAGTAGAGAGTAAATGAGATTTAACAATACTAAATCACATGGAAGACCAAAAATGAAACGCATTACGACCATTTGTTTTCGTTAAGCTCGCTGAACTTTCACATCAGAATTACAGGATAAATAAATTGTGTAGGTTTCCATAACTTCTCTTGAAATTCATAAAATAGGCTGTAATTGACATCTCCCAATATTTGTCTCGATAAAATCTTTACTTACATCATAAATACAAATAATCCTTTTCTAGAACTAAAAATTCATTGTAATAAAAAATTTACTCAGATGAATTACCTAAATATGTAAGAATAGCTGTGCATGTTCTCTCATCCATGCTTGTCTCGAGTGGTAAGAAGGGGAATTTTCAGTTAGATTATTATTTTAGCACTAATTCTTAAATAAATTCGGATTTTCTTACAACAATTTAAATATTTAAATCTATTAAGTTTATGATTCATGATTTTAGATATCATCATAATCAAGTAAAAAAAATGACAACTTTACTTTCTGCTATAAAACCTTGAATATGTTTTCCAAGGTTAGTGCTCAAAATAACCCAAAAGAGATCTGCTAAAAAAATGTGATCCAAGTGCTTGGCAGCAACATATGCTCAAATAATTCTGGTGACGGAGCTCAGAGAAACGATTGTCGGAGTTGTAGAATTACAGAGCAAAATGATGGGAAATTTGTGTTTTTTTGTTCAATTAATGAACATAAGTAGGAATATAGTTAATATGACTCCATAGTTTTTTATTGTTACTGTAGCTTGGAGGCCCTGATAAAGTAGCTGAAATGACCGGAAGAAGAGGCATGCTTGTGAGAGCCTCTAATGGGAAAGGGGTAACTTATCAGCCACGCAACAGGTGAGTTTATTTATTAGCCTGTTTTCTAACATATCTGGTTTTTAGCTTATCTTTCTATTATTGATGTACTACTAGAAAGGATGTCACCATGGAAATGGTCAACATGCATGAAAAACAACTCTTTTTGGATGGTAAGAAATGGATTGCCATCATATCTGAAGCTGGATCAGCTGGAGTCTCATTGCAAGCGGACAAAAGAGCAGTAAATCAGGTATTTTTCTTCATGGTAATAATTTATTTATACACAGGATGTTCTTGGAGAAATTCTCCTAATAAAGTTGATACTAGATTAAGATTTTTGAAGAAATGGAATCTGATAGACCTCCTCCCGTAGTGAAGGTTTCTAGTAGGAAGCCAAAGAATGTTTAATCTAGGGGGTCATTTGTAATAAGGGGACATGTGAGACCCAAGAGTTGAAGGAGAAGAGAAAACAGTTAGAAGAGAGATGATATATATATAAAGGAGGGATATTTAGTGAAGGGGGGATAATGATTTGTTAGTGAGTGGAACGGGTGAGCAACAGTAGAGAGAACAAATTCTCTGTACCGTGGGCTGGAGAAGAGAAGAACTTTTGTATGCATTCTATTTGTTATTAAATCGAAATCGTCATCTTACAATTGTTGGGTTTTACGGTCTTGGGTGTATCAAGTGGTATCGGGGCAGCCAACAAATGACGCAGCGATCGGTGATATAGTGGGATGAGCAAGAGGGTGAGAATAGAGCAGATTGGCACAAGGAGATGAGGCATTTGAAAGAGGATTTAGAGAACTTACCTTCCTTTGAGGAGTCATCAAGGAGAGCTCAGACAGTGGAGGAGAAACTGGAATGATTACCCGTGATAGAGCAAGATATTATGTTCATGTGCGACAGCATGATGCGTCTCATGGTCTGCCTTAATGGAAAAATGCCCATGTTTACGCCAGAGGAAGCCAACTCTTATCGAAGAGATACTCATTGGGAGCCCAGTATCGGAAACGGATGCCTACAAGAACGATTACCCCGACAGCTTGAGCTTTCGATTTTGAATGGCCAAGAACCAGACGCCTGGTTGTTTAGGCTAGAAAGATACTTCAATGTAAACCGACTTCTTGAAGCGAAGGTTGAGGCGGCAACAATCTGCTTTGAGGGACCGACTTTCATGGTTGCAATGGGAATAGAACCATTGCCTAATCGTAGCTTGGACAGAGCTTAAACGAATATTGCTAAGCTTACTTCCAGACATTAGGGGACGGGAGCCATTGTGATCAATTGTTCTCCCTCTGTCAGACGGCCACCATTGATGAGTACCGAACTTCGTTTGTGGCATTAATAATGCATCTGCTCCAAGTGCTAGAAGAGATGTTGATGAGCACTTTTTTCTAAGGGTTGAAGAGTAATGTGAATGGAGAAGTATGCCTGCTCAGACCCATGGGCTTACACCAACTCATGGAATTTGCTCAACTGGTCGAAGACAAAAATGCCTTCTTACACGGTACCCAAACAACATATTTTAGGGGAGATAAGGGAGTAGTCACTACAACTAAGGCTCACATGGCCGCATCTCAAGATATCCATGGTAAGGAGGTGGATAACATATCATAATATTCCATAATATTATATATGATATAATCATATCAAAATTTTCATATAAAAAAAAGGGCTTTGCTACCTCTATGATGAGCGATACTATTATAAACAATAGTGCAGAAATAGAAATCTATTGGTTCTTCTTCTGGAAGAAGGAAATGACGAGAGAGATGGTTTAGACGGTGTAGTTGAACATGAGGATTCAAGTGAAATGGCCATGAGAACTATCCTTCAACACCATCCAACAGCAGCCTGTGGAAGTGCTTATCGACAGCGGTGCAATGTATAATTTCATCTCTCAACAACTTGTGAGTAGGGTGGAGCTCGTGGTGGACAACACCACTCTATATAGCGTCACCTTGGGTAATGAGTTTAAGGAGCAAGGAACAGGAGTCTGCCCGAAAGTTGCCCTGAATCTCAACAGCCAGGAGATAAACACCAATTTTTATCCCATCAATATGAGTGGGGTAGAAGTGATCTTGGGGATGGCTTGGTTGGAAATGTGGCTTGGTTGGAAATGGTAAGAAGCTCTTTGGTTTACAATTCTTCAAATCATTGCTCACAGGTCAAAGTCTGCTCAAACAACGTCAATCGCCACCATTAATAAATAAACTCATCTCGTACACTTCTTAGTGCATGTCTTTCTCACCTACATCATAACTCTTCTATTAGCATAAGACTTAATAAGTAGTATATGATATGCGTGAACATGTACATAATAAACACAAGTAAAAATTTTCTTTTCTTTTTATTGTGAGTTTTTTTTTTAATTTCTATACTTTCTCATCATTAGAACTTCTTAACAAAGAACGAGAGACCACATACATGAGTTGACACAGTAGCCTACAAGCTGCAACTTCCACCATCTTTGGCAATCCATCCAATCTTTCATGTTTCGTGTCAGAGGCAAGTGGTGCTCAATCTTCTACCCAAACAATCCCACAGTTTGTTGAGCAAGAGTGGTGCTCAAGCACTTGAGTTGGCACAGTAGCCTACAAGTTGCAACTTCCACCATCTTTGGCAATCCGTCCAGTCTTTCATGTTTCGCGTATGAGGCAATTGGTGCTCAATCTTGTACTCAAATTATCCCACAGTCTATTGAGCAAGAGTGTGCTTAAGCACTTGAGTCGGAGACAATTTTGGATACTCATGGCGAAATTGTGGCACCTTTCACCAATACTCGGCTCCTCGTTAAATGACATTCTACCTCGACGAGTGAATAAACATAGGAAGACTTCAATGATGTACGCAACCAATTTCCTCTCTTCGACCTTGAGGACTAGGTCGTTTTTTTGGCGCACGGCAATGATAGACCTCGTCTCGTGGTAAAGGTCTATAGTAGGAAGTCACAAAATGTTTAATCTATGGGGTGTTTGTAATAAGGAGACATGTGAGACCCCACGGCAGAAGGAGAGGAGTAAACGGTTAGAAGAGAGAGATGAGATATGTAGTGAGGGGAGGATAATGTTTTGTTAGTGAGTAGAATGAGGGAGCAACGGCAGAGAGAACGATTTCTCTCTGCCGTGGGCCTGGCGAAGAGAAGAACTTTTGTAGGCATTCTATTTCTTATCAAATCAGAAATGTCTTCTTACAATTGTTGGGTTTTACGTTCCTGGGTGTATCAGAATGTCAACAACTTTTCAGGTTATTTGGGATAACGATACACATCCAAGCACTATGAGAGTTCCTCTATATTTTGGTCATTTCAAATTGGAATGACTTGAAACATCACAAGATGTTTATTTATTTTAGCTTTTAGTTCTAGATACATTTGTCCCCGAAAGAATTTTCAGCTTAGCAAGTTGTCGTATTTTTTTGTTTTGACAGAAAAGAAGAGTTCACTTGACTCTAGAACTTCCTTGGAGCGCTGACAGAGCAATCCAACAATTTGGAAGAACCCATAGGTCCAATCAAGCTTCTGCGCCACAATACAGGTATTATCAATTATTTGTCTCATTACTACTTACCCTGCTTCACAGGTGCATAAAGTTTTGATTTGTTCTCATCCAATGACTAGAATAACTTATCAGGTTTTTGTTTGTTTCACTCAATTAATCGATTTCTGCGGCAGATATGCTCATGCTGGCCTATTTCAGAAAAAAGTGATAATTATGCAGATAAAATGAATGTGATTACTCCGTCTGGGATCACGAAGCTGAATAAATGTTGACATCAATCAATAGGACTCGATGCTAAAAATGTTGAAAAACAGAGCATTTCATGGCAGAAATGAGTGATCAGAGAAGAGAGAACCTCTGGTGCACTTTAATTATAAGAAAGAAGCATAAAGCCTTGCCCTTGTTATGCCCCTCATTAGTACTGAATTTTCCTGTCTCCCCTTAACATTAACAACTAACTTCTTATACACCTGTCTGCCTTTTTCTCTGACTTCTGTATTAGGGGTACACTATTCTACCCCTCCTCTGCCTTTCCCTTGTTCACCCTTTTCTTCTTAACATTAGTATTCTGATACAGGCTAATCTGAAACCAATCAATTTATGAGGGAGTTCATTAAGGATGGGCTGTGGAACGATCACTAGTGTTCTTTTGGCTCATGTAGTTTTTAAAGCTTATAACACCTCTGATCTTATTTCTCAAATTCATCTTTACTGGAATACAACGATAACTAGAATAGCAGTTACTCTACACTCCACACATTGAACTCAGACATACTACTGTATTCGCTGCTGAAAAACTGCCTTCCTCCAATACCAACCCTCCCCCCTTTAAATTCAAGGTCTCTGTTTTTTGTTGGCTTAATGAACATCGGAATTTTTGAAACTGTGGAGTTTCTTGCTGCTAGATGGTACCTTCTTGAAAGAAAAGCCAATGGATGAGTTAAGACGACTAAGTTATCTAAATCTTTTGATCATGATCAGAATGATTTTGAATAGGTGTTATTTTAGAATTCAATCCGTGTTCTTGCACTTATAGGCCATTTTAGGGGCTTTTTGACTATTATCTTCAATAAGCTTCTTTTGATATTCCAGTATGCTTTGCTTTTGAGCACCATAAGTCTAAACAACCAATGGTGGGCTGTACTACTGCATTCTTTGTTTATTCTTTCATTTTTGGTATTTCTCAAGTACCTTTTTGAAGACCCAGAGAGAAAGATGCATCTTGGCTGTCGTATAGTGCAACTTCTCAGATCCCGATTGATTTAACCTGCCTTATCCGACTTATCTAATTAAATGGAATTTGGTATTTAAGGTTTCGTCTTAAACAACATCCCTATTTCTTATAAGATCGTCCACTGACAAACTGTTGATGTGCAGCTTTCTACTTGTAAAATGGTAGTTGGATCTTGGTTAAACTTTAAAAGGCATTATGTTGATGTCTTAATCATATAGTATTGTACCAGTATTCCAGCTACTGAATCCTCTATAGCAAGCGTTCATTTTATCTAATAAAACACCTCAAATATGTCTCAATGATTCTATTAACAACCTCTTATTGATCATCGGCACCAGGATAGTTACATGAGCTATAGATACATGCAATCTTCATAATTTCTTCCAATATAGCAAGAAGATTTTTAAATCTATACGAAAACTACTTGATATAATATTTTTTCATATATTTGTAATTGGCTTTTTACTATCGACCATAACCACATTGACTAAAATTTGAGGCTGTTATAATGAGAACAGAACTTAAATATTTTATTTTATGCCTTTTTTGTTTGAAAAAAATTTGTTTTCTCGAAACAAAATTTTGAAATGCTTTTCTTGTAAAAATTTTGAAAAGTTTTTATTGTAAAAATTTTGTTCTCTTAAACAAACTTTTCTTCAGTTTTTTTTTGTTTCTATATCATATATGAAATGCTTTATTCTACTCTTTTCATTAGTTTTTTTCATTCTTGCATGAAGATTATAAATGTGAAATCACCTTTCCTTCATTAATTCTGTCCTTGTTCTATTCCAATATTGGGGAATTCTCTTCACCCTTAATTGGGTAGCTGTTATTCTTTGGGTTTTTATGAAGAACCTGTCTGAATGTTGTAGAATTGGTTAATGCTTTAATCGTATCACATTTGGTTGTTGTTACATCTGTTTCCTTGCAGGCTACTATTTACGGATCTTGGTGGAGAACGTCGATTTGCATCTATTGTTGCAAAACGGTTAGAGTCTCTTGGAGCCTTAACACAAGGAGATCGAAGGTGAATGCATTATTCTCTAATATTGTATTTTTTGTTGATGTATGGAAATGGACAGTTGTGAATGAGCCCGACGATTTTCTTTACAATCTTTTTTACCACTTAGCATATAATTGTAGGGCCGGACCCTCTTTGAGTGCTTACAATTTTGATAGTTCTTTTGGGAAGAGGGCATTGATGATGATGTATAAAGGAATTATGGAGCAGGTGTGTATATATTTTCTACTTAAAAGTACTTGGTTCTTCTCAGGCTCGATGATCAGCAGATTTTAATTATAGTTAGTGAAGAAACTGAAATTTTCATTTCAGGAGCCTCTTCCTGTTGTACCTCCAGGATGCTCGAGTGACAAACCAACTACAATTCAGGATTTTATCACAAAAGCAAAAGCGTGTCTTGTATCTGTAGGAATAGCTAGGGATTCAGTTTTCCGTAAGTTTCTTTAGTCTTCTGCAGCCCTTTTTTATAACTTGGTAACTTCTATGATATAGGGATGAAGGCATCTCAATAAGAAAGATCACTTTTCTTTATTTTGGTTGTTTTTTTATTAAACATAAAATCATTCTCATCATGATAGCAGAACCTAAAAAGGGGGGAGGAGGGGGAGGGAGGTTTTCTTACTCTCTGTTTTGTGTAGCTGTCGTGATAGAGAAGGAAGTCTCATCCTCATTCTCTGCCAGTGAGTTATAATGCACAAAAAACAGTGTCTCACCGTTTGGAAGGGTCGAGAGGGATGAAATAATAAAGGAAAGTTGCCTTTAAATGAAGGCATCCATGTTGCAAGGAGGGGAAAGCTAAACATTACTTGGGTGAATCTTCAAAGAGGAAATAGTTGTTTGGAAGAGTCTATAACTAGAGAAGAAAAAGGCACTGCTGCATTAGCAGAAAAATAAGTGGTGCAGCAGAAGTTAGCTTCGCTGAATACACAAGGAATTAGGAAATGTGGGCAAATAATCTCTTGGGAATTCAATGATGAATGACTAATTCATATAAATGTAGAATTTATTGGCGAACACCACTCTTAAATAGAAAAGTTAAAAACTTAAAATAATTATAATTAATTCATATACATCTAATAAGTTATTATTGCTAGTTCAGTCGAATCTAGGCTTGTACAACATCAATCCTCTCCAGTTGGAAAAAACTTGTCTTCAAGTTTTGTAATTTCGAAGAACTCGTACTGCATCTGGTTCGAAATTCATGTTCACCAGTGCAAAAGCTATGCTTGATAAATGCCATAATGCCCTTTTTTGAATTTCGATGGAGATAGATGTACTAAAATTCAAACTGCTGGTATGCCTGAAACAGAATTATAAAGGTAGAATCTTGATATTCATTAGCATACGACTTTCAGTTAAAAAAAATCATTCATCATGGTCATCATCTCTTTTATAAGACAAGTATTAAGTTGTTGCAGAGACAAGTAATAAATTGTTGCGGTGGTCTCTGATGAAAATTTGAGTTGTGGGCATAAAAATAATTATCGTGTTTCATTGAAAAACTTGTCACTGAAGTCTGCATACCTTTTGTAACCACAATGAGTCCCCTTTGGTCGTCGAGTCGATAGGGTTCAGTCAACCATGAGTCTGTCTATCGGACGTTGGACTAGTTTTTAATTATATTTAAATTTATAATATCTCCAAATCCAATTTATTAAATTAAAGTGGTTGATAATGTTGAAAAGTTAGACCAAATATGAAGTAATGTTGTGAAACTTCTTTTAAATTGGAGTTGTTAAAATCTACTTAATTGATAGTTTAAAAATTGCAAATTGAAATCTATTTTCTAATTAAATTTAAATCAGAAATGAAATTTGCAATTTTCTGATTTGCTTAAATTTTAAACTTTCAATTAAATAGATTTCAAACACTCAATTTAATAACTGCTTCCGGAGCTATTAAAATCTATGTAATTGATCATTAAAAAATAATTAAATTTTGAATTAATGTTCAAACTAATATTGAGTTAATATCAAATGAAATTAGGGTAAATTTTAATTTATCCCTTGAATTTTATGATCATTTGCACCAGATATTTTAAACTTTTGTCATTAGAATTTAAGTTGTTCATTTTAAAGTAAGTTTTACAGTTACTTAAATATCAGGGTTTAAATTGGATTTAACCCTTAAAATAATAAAATAACTAAATTAATAAAAACTAATAAATGCCGGTTGGATCTGAGTCTGTACTGGATCAGAAAGAAACCTAAATATTAAGTTTATAATTATCTAATAAAACAATAAATCCAGGTTCCAATCAATAGGCCAACAAGAGTTTCTCTCACCTTTTATTTCCTAACTATGAAAGAGGAGAAAGAAAAATGATACAATGAATGATATAAAAAAGATATGTCTAATTTGTATTCAAACAAATCATCATAGTCAAGGAGTGTTTTCCATTTTAGCAGTTTATACATATGAATGGGGGGACTAGATCATGTCAACATCTGGATTCAAAATCGAGTGGCCAAAGAACTATCCTTGATGAAAAAAATGGATCATATATTCTGTTATCAATTACAATTCATGCACCTTGAGGACAAAGTGCTCATTGGCAGGCGACTAATGATAGAGCTCTGTGGGGTTTTACTTGGTTTAGAAAGGTTTTCTGAAAGTGTCACATAGTTGTTATTTAGTATTCTTAAATAGCAATTTAATTACGTATTTTAATATTTTTTTTTGTTTACTTTAATGAGAAAATAGTGTTAAGGGTTATGGATAATTTTGGGAAATCAGTCTCAGGGCAGAACTGACTGACTTCTTGAACATTTGTGATGTCGTTGTGTTAGTTCATAAAAGGCTATGGATTTGGATCAAGCATCAAGCTCAATTGTGGTATCCAAATGCAGTGACTCAAGATATCTAACAATCAAAAAGTTTTTTTGATTGAAATTATTATAAATCACTGGGTTCTCGTGAAACTTGATCTTTATAATCAAAAGCAATTTGCTTAGTAATACAATATGACAAAAACCAAAGATGTCTTGAGTAATTAACCATCTTATAACTAACTGATGTGCTAATGAATTTCTGTCAGCAATCAATGGCAAGTTGGAGGTAGAAGATCTTTTTCGGTCTAGCTAGAGTGGGTGTTTAGACTTGCAGCCATTTTTTTACTAATCTCTAGAGTCTTGAGTAATCTTAATTACAAATTATATCGAAAGAAAACAAATTCTTCTATAAAATATTTTCATAATTTTATTTTACGTGTATAAATATTTCAATGAAAATGTGAAGAATACTTTTGAATATCTCCACTCGCAAAATAAATCAGGTTAATGATTTACGATATCCACTTTTTAAAATAATGATCAATCTCATCGTAAAATCTCAAGCAATCAGGTTAAGAACTTTACCATCTTCTAAAGTATATTTTTGCATTCAATTTCATACCATATTAGCTGTGTTGTGCCTTGTACCAATACTTTTTATGGGGCTTGTATACAACTTCCGATGGTATATTGCATACAGCTGCTAATGGGAGAGATGCTGGAAAGTCATGTTGTCGTATTGTGGATTCAGATATGAATGATGTTGGCCGATTTCTCAATCGGCTTTTAGGATTGCCACCTGAAATTCAAAATAGGTCTGTTGACTTCAATTTTGGTATATTTGTGGCAGTTAAAATGTAGGATATTATATCTAATATCTTGACAATGCAGGATTTTTGAGTATTTTGTCACCATCTTTGATCTTCTACTTCAAAATGCACGCATTGAAGGAAGCCTTGACTCCGGGATAGTTGACATGAAAGCTAACATTATTAAATTACAAGGAAATCCAAAGGTTACTTCAGAATGCAGATCACTAACTAAGTTTATCATTGAGTTGACAATGTTTTGTTTTTTTGCAGACTGTTCATATGGATCAGATTTCTGGTGCAACGACAGAGTTGTTTACTTTCAATCTGGATCGTGGTGTCACTTGGAAGGTATCATTTTATCTAACCCAATCACATTTTGTTATACTAGTGGATACGTTAAACTATTAGTTTTTGCATCAGTCCTGCTGTACCATACTCGACGATAGGCAAAGAGACAGCCATGGTTTTACCAATGATGGATTCTATGAATCTAAGAGGGAGTGGATGGGGAGACATCATTTCCTTTTAGCATTTGAGGGGTAATAACTGAATTCCATTTTTTTAAGCCAATGAAGTAATAAACTCAAAATTGTGATGTTGATGGGATGGAAAAAGAAGTTTTATGTTTAGTGGCATGTTTTCAAGATAAAATAACTATCTGGTTACATGGTATTATTTTATGAGGGAAATCTAATAGTAAAATTGATGCAAATTTCTATTAAAGACATAACAATAAGAAAAAGTAGCACTGTGTGTGGAGTTGGATTTTTTTTTGTTTTTGTTTTTATTTGCTTAATGCCGCTTCTTTACTTTATAGGTTGTACTTGATTTATGTAATGATTGATGTTTGTAATTATTGATTGCAATTTGTTGTGTCAGTTTGATATTATTTCTTGGTTTATGAAATTAGTAAAGTAGTGAATTCTTAAAAAAAAAATTAACTTTTGCTTTACTAATCCTGTCATAGTATGTTTCTGAATCTGTTTCAGTTCTGTTCCTGAAATGTACAAAATAATCCGTCCTGCTGTTGGGGAGTCAGTAAGGTATAACTTTGATTGGTCACTCCTTTGTAGTCATAAAATTTAGTAGTTTCTCCTGATGGCCAGCTGAATATTTCAATCTCACGCATTGCATAATTGCAGTAGGCATGAGATCCGTTTGAGATTGTATTGGAAGAGTCGAAGTATTTATTTGCTAATTACTTCATTAACAGTTAGGTAACTAAAAAGTTATTTGTTTTTTCTTCATGAAGTTTCTGCAAATTTAATGCGTCAAAAAATGTTAATTGGAAATTTAGTTATAAAACAATATTTACTTAGCATTTTAACCCTTTGCATATTTTAATAATAACAGTTATAGTTTCTATTAGATTTTTTTACTCTTACTTTCCCTCTTTATTATAGTGTATTTTAACATAGTAACAGTTAATAAATATTATTTTTTTTAAAAATAAAAATAGTTAAAATTGAATAAATTGTTTTTTCCGATAGTAACAGTTATAGTTTTGTTTTTTTTCTTTTTAAATGGACGAGAATTTGTTTTTTGATTTTGTGAATTTTTTGAGATTTATCTACTAACAGGTTGCTAAGATCTATTTCAAGTTTTAAAAATGTTTATAACAATTCTGATTTCTCTTATAAATTTTAAAACCTGAAAGCTCCGAACGTCTAAATGTGCACACCATGTCGTCAACAATTTAATGGTTGTGGATTTTACGCATATTAGGAGAAGATCAACGTAAATCGCGTGAAAATACGATGGTTCAAAATAGAAAATCCTTTGTCCAAAAGTGCAAAGCTTCCCGGTTTTAAATTGTATAATAGAATCGAAGTAGCAATGTTTTATCCCTTGAAACTGGGACATGATGTCCTTAGCAATTTGCCAGTGGATAGATCTCCAAAAAATACGTGAAATAAGAAAACATAGTACAAATCAGGCCATCTAATATAAAGTTATGTTACTATAAAGTTATTAAAAAAATTAAAAAAAAATTTGGACAAAAACAGCTACAGTAGGGAAGCCGTCCTTGCCTAGTTATGACAAGGACAACTCGACCCATAAATAGGTGTTTATTCCCTCTCCTTGATGGATGTAATCTCCTGACACTCACCATTGCCTTATAATACTATAATGTTGTTTAAGGGCCGTGATATAACTTTGTAGTGTGACACATTCCTAGGCTGATCACCTTTATAGACTTGGTAACTCTATTACACTATATGGTCATGTTTGTTATTTATCATGTTAATGAGGGAATAATTCAGACACTAAGCACTGGATTGTGATGCCTTTATAGTTACAAGAATCCTTAAATACAATTTTTTTTTTAGTTTTGAAGACTGTTGTCCAGCCATTGAAATCTATTGGAAATAACTATTAAGTTAGATTTTTCTAAAATATTTTTATATCCCTTTCTTTCTTGTCCAGGGAAATGCCTCTGGCTGAGTTGAAAACAAAATACCGGAAAATAACATCTTTAGACAAAGCACGTAGTGGCTGGGATGATGAATATGATGTTTCATCAAAACAGGTATAGTTTGTTGGATTTTTTTTCTAATTAATACAGTATTTAATTGGATAGTGAGTTTCTTCAAACAGTTGCTGCTTTTTTCCCAACCGAGAACTTTACCAATACATTCTCTCTTAGTTGTATACTTGTATCATTCTCTATACCTTTTTCTATTAGAACAATATTTTTAGACTATTTTAATCATGTTTTTTAAGAATCCTTGTATCAAATTTGTTTTTATCAAATTTATGTTGCTAAAACTATTTTCGAGAATCCTTTTTGTCAATGGATCGGCTAGATCATTCCATCGAATTTAATTTGAAAGCAAAATTAGAATATAACTACATATTTATGGAATATGAAACGTGTTGACATTTGTATCAATAGTTATCAATTTGAAAGTGGGATATATAGTTTTCCTTCAATTCTTTGTCGTCTCTCAATCAAGGATTATCCCGAAATTTGGTGAACTAAGGCTTTGAATTGTGATACTACTGAACTTTTAGAAACAGCTTGTTGTTTCTCGATTCTCGAATTCAATGTTTTCCCCATTGAAAGACACAAATACCGGTGGTTGATATTCTGTCTACTATATCTAGCCCAGTCAGCACTTTCCAATTGTTGATAATCACATTTCTGGGCTTTCATGCAGCTTAGGATTCTGTGTATTGCGTCTATATGTTAAGAGGTGTGTAATTGGCGTTCCCTGCTAATGGAAAAAAGATATCAGGTCGAGTATGAACTAAGTGGGGCGTTCCTAGTAGTCTTTTATGTTCCGGTGTCAGCTTCTCGTTTATTGTTGTATTTCACGTTCGGATTGAGTGGAGAGAAAATTTGTTTGCAGCCCATCTTTCTACTCATCTTTTTCAAGAGATCAACTGTGTATTTTTGTTTGAGATTATGATTCCTTACTATCTCCATACCTCATAAAGTATTTAAACCCTCCAAAATTCTTCTTATCAAACTCCTTAGCAAGTTTTTTCTTTATCTTTGGATACCATTCAATGCAATGAGATTATGAGAAACATCTGTCTAGATTAAAATTCAGCCATTACAATGAGATCAAATGTGTCCGTATAATCACCACTGTAAGTCCGAGGAAAGCCTTTGGTAGAACGAAAAGGTATATGGGAAAGCACATTAGAGGGTTTGAGAGGAGTTAGGTATTGAGGGTTTGATAGGAGTTTGGTAGTGAGGGTTTGATAGGAGTTTGTTAGTGAAGTGTTTTGGAAGGAGTATTATGTAGTGTTAGAGAGACTTCAAGGAGATGACTATTTTTTGTTCAGCAATCCCATTTTTGTTGTGGTGATTTGGTGCGCGAACTTTGGTTGATCATACCATGGGAGTCCAGGTAGAAACCTAAGATTGCATCACCATTGTCAGTTCGAATGATCTTAATCCTGGTATCAAACTTAGTTTGAATCATTCTAGTGTGATCATCAAAGAACGTAACAAACCAACAAGTATTACCTGAATTTTATCTCGAGAACTTCCCCTTAGATCACCTTTGAATCAATGAAAAGGACATCAAGCTGTTTAGCGTCAAGGTTTGCAGTTTGACATATATGAAAGAAGCCATAGCATATTACCAAAAAACTCCTACAACACAGAAAACTATGGTAGTCAAGTTTATTAGCATTTTATTTATCTAAAAAAGTTTAAATGGGAAACAAACTTGCAGGATGGCAAACGTCCATTATTAGTACTGTTGTCTTCAGTTCTTAAAAAGTACAACTCTTCACATTCCTTCGATTCCCAATCTTCTTATCCGAGAGTGCTTGAAATTGACAAGATGAAGGACAGAAATTAGCCATAGAACTAAGAGCACTTTTTCTTTCATGCCACGTAATCCAAGATATAATTTCATTTAACTTTGTTTTACTAGTAATTTATATCCTTCATTGGATAGTTCTGATCTGATAAAACTAATCATCCCACTAATCAAGGATACATGATATAAGATCAAAATGAAGGCTAATTTCTAACAAATTGATATTTGACCTAATTTTGTCAACAAGAACCATATATGTTTCCACCCCTTCACGGAAAGTGAAGAATGCCGTTTATAAATTAGTTGTATTTATTGTGTAATTTTCAGTAGCATAATATCAGGTTGGCAAATTTAGAAGTGACATTGTCTTGAATTTTGTTTTTAGCTTGTATCTTTTTTCATGTATAAATGACGTACACATAATTTCCACCGGAAGGTTAGTTGCTTGATAATCATATTTCATAAATTAGACTAGCCATCTTTCCACGTGTTTAGTGCATACTTTATAAAGCGAGCAAAATATTTTACGAACTAATTTAATTCTTTTGTGGAATATGTGCAGTGCATGCACGGCCCAAATTGTAAGCTAGGCAATCATTGTACAGTAGGCAGAAGAATACAGGAGGTTAATGTTTTGGGAGGACTTATTCTTCCTGTTTGGAGCACCATCGAAAAGGCCCTTTCAAAGCAGGTATCTTGTCTTCATTTTCAAGCACTTACTAGCATCAAATTAGGACTTACATTTAGACTGATTAGGAGGCTGAATGGTGGATTTATTCCCTCTTCCAAGTGTGACTTTATATAGCTGATGTTCCATTGTTTGCAGGCTCGACAAAGCCACAGGAGGCTTCGTGTTGTGAGGATTGTAACAACTACCGATAATCAGAGAATCGTTGGACTTTTTCTGCCAAACGGGGCTGTTGAAGCCGTGCTCCAAGGTTTTTCTACCTTTCCCTGACATCCGTGCTCAATAGCGCACGCGGAAATTGAATTTTTAACAATATTTTCAGATTTGGCATAGGTTTAAGAAATTGATGATTGACATTTAAGGAAAGCACTCCTCTTGTGAAGCTATTGGAGCGGCTCATATGCAATTGCTGCAGCATTCATCTTTCAAGATAATTCTGAAGAAGGTATTTTAGTTGGAAAAGGAAAGTTGCAGTCCGCATAACTGTAATTCCATTTTTTTGCACATATATCATCCTTATCCTGATCATCATAATGGTGGAAGGCGCTAGATCATGATAGTTCATCTCAATAAATTATGTGTAGTCGAATTCTGATTCATTGCATATATAAACAGAGCGAAGTCAAAGGTTTTTCTGGAATGAAACTTCGTTGTTAAGCATCTTGGACTAGCCATTCCTTGGAAGGTATTGTTAAAAGATGATCAATTCCAAGTGAAATGGTTGTAGCAGTGGCTTGCCTAAAGCCCAGAGTCTTGATTTGATGTAGAATGTGTGACGAATATGAGATTTCTAAGTAGTCTATTAATCTATTAATAAGTTGTTTACTAGCCGTTCCACCCATCACTTTATTCTGAAAGACCGGAATGTGCCGCTCTACCATAAGTACCTCTTGAGTGTGGGCCGACAATAGGTTTGAGTCAGGAGCTATGGTCCTCTTTCAATCGGAAAGACAAAAAGAACTCACCCGATGAGATGAAGAATAGGAAGTCGTTCAAGCCCAAGGCTGACCTTCGATAAAATCATATGTTCTGAGGGACTTGGAGGCTACATGCAATAATAACTGTCTTTTTCTTCTCCTCACATAGCAAATATTTTGGGCATACCTTCTCTCCTCGTTAAATAACCAATGTTGAACCATTCTTAAGAAAAATCATCAAAAGAAAATAGAAAATACTATGTTCTTTATGATATATATATATATATATATATATATCCTTTAAAATAAAGAAAAATTAAAAGATAATTGACTAAATAGCAATAACATAAATAAAAAAATTAAAGACACTACAATAGTATGTACTTTTGATGTTGTGTATAATTGTTTGACACATGTCATGTTTTGAAGAAAATATAATAAGAGATTGCGCATATCATTCATCGTAAAACCAATAATACGTATAGAAAGAGAAGAATTAAAAAGGCAAATAACCCTGCGACCTATTAACCGAGCTCATATAAATTGTTCACTTTAAGAAAATTCTAGAATTGGCAAGATGGGTTTGGTTAGAGATGGAGAATTGTAAATGATGACTCAAATGTTTCACGTTGAGAGGGTTTATTAGAATAGAAAATATTTCAAATTTTAAAAGTGGCTTCATCTCAGTGAAGGAAGATCGTGCAAGGACCATTACATGGCGCCAACGACACTAAAATTAAGAAAAATATTGATCAGGTTTAAGAGATCCCATCTAAGAATAAGTTATTTTTTAAAGAAATCAAAATTTGAAAAACTGAATTTCTATAGAAGAAAAATAAAATATGAAAGAGAAAATAATTTATGAACTCTTGTCATCTTTTTATTTCATTCAGTCTCTATATATAATACAAATGTGACATAAATAACATTAAAAAAAAAAGATAAAATAATAACTTTTAGACTCTTTATTTCTACAACTCTATAATAATTTTTAACATTTTGTTACTAAAATTAGCATAACTTCTTTCACAGTATCCAGAATGATTTGAAGCTTGAATCAATAACAACTATACATCTGGGGCATAGAAATGTTAAGAAGTCGTAGAAATAAAGAGTCTAAGATAACCTTAAAGCATGTTAATCCACCAAAACCTACGAAGAAACCCTTGAATAATTATTGGAAAAGGTCCACGATAGTTTGTTCAAGGATGGATCCCATGGGATGCCACATTTGAGAACATTTAGAAAATTCAATGACCTTTCAAACTTGATGTAATTTATGGCATTTAAGACTTGTAGAGTACAATATTTGCATGTTTAACAACACGTATTATAGAAGGGATGTTCGCAAGAGGCTAGTGTGGGCGCCTTATATGCTCTACAAAAGAACCAATTGCATTCCATCATTTTTGACATTTTAGGTTTTCCAACCAAGTATTTTTAGTTAAGTTTATTTTCTACTTTCCCACACCATTTTGATTGCTATCATATCCATTTTTTGGGTGACTTCTTGACTTAACCCTCCAATGAATCGTGACTTCTTCATCCTTAATGAGACTACCCCTTGTCTTGACGACTTCTATTTCATCTAGTTCATTCCACACTCCACATCGTTAGACGCCTACTTGGTCTCCTAACATGTTTTTCCTCTAATTTAACATCAAATACTTACTTGCACCCCCTTGATTCCTTGACCTTCTACTTCTTCCTTATCAGCACTTAGCGTCACAATGGGTCTTTCCTCGTAGTATGATGACTCTTTATCTTGGTCTGCTTTAATCAAACTTTCTAGTTTTTGTTCATGGCTGCTCATTCTATTATACTAAGAACTTTCAAATGACATGTTAATAGTGTCAATCCCGTAAATTCTTTTATTAGAAAGTAATATTACAATAAAAAAATTAATAATTTTTAATTATAATTTCTTGTATTTAGATTAGATAATTATAATTTCATATTTCGTTGTATGATTAATTGCATTATTTAATATTTATCTATTTAAATTGGGTTATGTTTATTCTATTTAAGTGGTTGTGACCTAGTGAGAAAATATATCATTAATGAGAAAAATTTATTTTTAGTTTTTGTCTTTCTCTTTCTCTTCTCTCGCTTTCGAGTTCTGTACGATTCTCTCAAGGACGGGACGAGGGGTCATTACCCGATCCAAGAATAAATCGTCGGAAGAAGATCGTATCATGGCATCTACATTTTACATCCAGAATTAATAAAATTCGTAAGGCTGTCGAATGTGGCACGAACCAATGGGCAATTTCTCGGCACTAGCTTTCTCGGATGGTGCTGTTCTTCAACAAACGACGGTGAGTTTGATGAGCAAAAGCTCAGGCTGTGGTGTCGCTTTGAAATGCGATGTTTGAAGCTGGCTTTGAAATTTTCACGCATAGATTCATTGTAGAACGTATGTTTAACTGGAAGGCGTGAAGGGTGTTGGAATGCGGTTTTTCAGCTCGAGTGAGAAAAATAGGTCGACTTTAGACAAGCATAACTCTATCGTTCATAGTCAAAATTATGTTGTCTTTTTAGATTTATAATCTAAATTATGTTGTTTTTTTAGAAAAAGTGACGTTGTGTGAGTGATGATGAATATATCAATTATAGTTGCTCATCTTGGTCGGCATGAAATGAGCAAACGATTTGTTGATGTGTAAAGGGTGATGTTTAATTGCAAACCCTACTTAAGAATTCAAAGTTCTATCGTCCAACTATTTTTTACTTAAATCTAAATTAAGTAAATTTACAACGGATGACTTTAACATAAAATTTATGAGCCAAGTTCGATTAACAAAATCTAACCATTTGATTCAAATTAAATTCGTAAGATGAAATAATCCGTAAAATAAATAAAAATTACAGACTTCAAATTAATAAAATAATCTAAATGAATAATTCTCTAATTCTATATAATAGAAAATTCTAGTTTTTATTTATTTTAATTAAATTAAAATTTGTACAAAAATTAAATTAAATTAAATTAAATTCTAGTGTAATTTTTGGAAAAAATCAAATTATACTAATATATTTTAGTTTAAAAAAACAAGAATTGTTGTGAGTCAAAGTAGAAGACAACCAGCCAGAAATTGGATTATGGTCTGAGAGGTCGATTTGGTTGGTTGTGTCCCCTTGCTCTCGACTCTCGAGAGCATATGTACGAACTTCGCTTCCTGCATCTGCCGAAGCATCCTCAGAAATTCATCATATACACAAGAAATTCAAGAAACATTTCATACCTACCCCAACTTCGTCGCCTACACATTGCTGAATAAGAGAAGGGGCAGTGAAGGGAGAACATTTGTGAACTCTAGCTCAGTTCGGAAAAGGTATCCTGTTTTGTTATGTCTTTTGGATCCTAGAAAGACAACTCTACGTTCTGGTTACACTATTTCTCATATTAAGCAAGAAGGGTGTGCCAAAAAAAGTTTAAGGCTTGGTCTCCATATCGGCAAAGAGAAGCCACTTGTAAAGGGGAAGGGAGAATTCAAGGCAGAAGCCAGAATGCCACCACCGATGCTGGCAATCAGGAAGTCGGAGGCGGCGGAAGCCAAGGAAAAGGCGGCAGAGGAGGCAATGGCGGCAACTGTGTGTTGGGAGGGGATGGAAGAAAAGGAAAAGGAGAAAACCATGGAAAGCCCGGCAGTGGAGGCAACTGCGGAGTTCCAGGCGGAGGAACCCAGGGAAAAGGCGGCGCCGGTGGCAATTGGGGGTCGCCGGTGGAGAAAACCAAGGGAACGGCGGTAACTGGGGGGTTGCTGGTGGAGAAAACCAAGGCAACGGCGGCAACTGGGGTGTCACCGGTGGAGGAAGCCAGGGAAAGGGCGGCAAAGGCGGTAACTGAGGGTTCGCCGGCGTCCGGGGAGTGAATGGATTCGGAGTGAAAAGCGGAGAAGAAGAAGGGCAAAACGGCATCGGCTGAGCAGGCTGAGACAGGAGAGAATCGACGACATAAAACTCCATGTTGAACATGGAGAAGAAAAGCCTCAACCTCTGAGGCGGCCCCGCCGCTATGCCGCAGTTGAACGGCCAGATCTGTCTATTATTTCCAGAAACTTGAGCAAAACATTCTCTCAGATCAGGCGTTCCATCAAATCTCATCCCGAAATTGCCCACCCAGTTCGTTGTTTCTTCTGTCCACCGTGATTTTCCCTGCTCCATCTCTGCACGCCACCCTAACCTTAATTCCTGCAACATACAATCAGTCAGTACAGCAAACTACATGCTCCAATGGAGATTTACACGTTAAATGATACTTGAGATTGCAATAGCGAATACCCAGATGGGTAAGCAACGGAAATTCACCCACCGTAGATCGGATAATCAAAGAGCGATCGTTGGCCGTCTTTGCACTGATCGCAATAGACAGTACCCGTGACGGTAGCATATCCGTGGGCTACGTCGATGGCCGCGGCCAGGACAAGAACTGCATTAAACAAGAGCTTGCCCAAACTCATGGAAGGTGCCGAAACGAGTTTGGAAGATCTAGCGAGGCAAGAAGAAGATTTCTTGGGATTAAAATGGGATTGCAAATTATTCAGGTGCCGAAACGAGTAGTAAATGTGACTTGTAACTTTCAACCGTCAAAATTTACGATACGTATGAAACAATGACAAAAGTTCAGTTAAGATAGTGGAATAATTGATCGACGTCGTTTCCAACTTGTCGGGAGAGAGAAGGGTAGAGAGAAGGCGAGAGAGAGAGAGAGACGGAGAGAGAGAAACTTACTGCTACGTAGTATGACCCGTGAGCACAACGCAGTGTTGGGTGTAATGCGTGTGTCGTTATTAAACCGCA